>ML792394.1:5725-26052 GCA_009831015.1 Picea engelmannii | reverse complement strand
AACCACTTTCCTTATTTTAGGGCTAACCCACTTCTAACCACTTGTCCACTTAGTAATTTCTCCATTAACTTTATTATTTAAATAATTTCTTTTGTATCCACTTTGACTTATAGTACATTCATCACTTCACTTTATTATTTAAACAATTTCTTGTTTTCAACCACTTTGACTACTTTGACCTTTTGGGGCTTCTAGATGACTCATGAGGGTTCTCCAACTTCACGTGGCCATAACTCTTTAACCTTGAGGAGTTATGTGACATTCCACATACCACCGGAAATGGCATGGCATGTACTATCCATCTAGAATAGTCTTACCTTCAAATATATTAAAACTCATACCATTATACATCAAACAAACTTGGGTCCATTACCCAAACCGTTGTGCTACCGGAATTCTCTAGCGGACTTTCTTCAAGGGTTGACATCAATGAAAACCAACCCAAATAATAAAAAATCTCCCCATTTGGAATTGATGGCAACACTCTGATGAAATAATGAAGTCATATCACTCATACTCCCTCTGTGACCATCGCCCCCCCTGGAACCATGCATCTGTGCTCTTTCTCCAAGCATTTACCTTTTCATATGATAAATCTCTCCCCCTTTGTCATCAATGGAAAAGGTATATTTCCATCTGAGGCTACTCCCCCTAAATGAAATCTTCCTGAAACTAATCTCTCAACCAGAACTATCCTCTTTATGGTGCTTCCTCATGTAAATCTAAGACATATAAGATAAGCATTCAAAAGAATTCATTTTGGAGTAGAAATTACTCTAAGTCTCTGGCGAAGATACTCAAAGGATTCCCTTGGAAGCGGTTTTGTAAAGATGTCTGTCACTTGTTCTTTTGTGCCCACATATTGAACTCTGATGTTCTTCTCTACAACTTGTTCCCATAGAAAGTGATACTTTATTGGAATGTGCTTTGTCTTTGAGTGCATCACCGGATTCTTTGAGATATTGATGGTGCTTGTATTATCACAATAGATTAGAATGGGCTCATCATACTCAACCTATATATCTGTCAAATTTTGTTTCATCCATAGAACATGAGTACAACATCATGTTGATGCAATATACTCTACTTCTACTATAGATAAAGATATTGATGATTGTTTCTTGCTTAGCCAAGATACTAAACACTCACCCAAGTAGAACGTTGCTCCACTAGTGCTTCATCGATCATCAATGCAAGCTACCCAATCTGCATCTGTGTAGGAAATAAGTGATAGATCATTTCCTTTTTGATACCATAATCCAAACTCTTCTATTCCTTTGAGATATATGAAAATCCTCTTCACTACTAATACATGTGATTCCTTTGGTGCTTCTTGAAATCGTGCCACCTGTCCAACTTCCTGCATTACATCTAGTTTGTATGCTATCACATATAGTAAGCTATCAATCATTGACCTATATTTCCTCTGGTATATAGACTTTGAATCATCATCTTTGCTCAACTTGCAACTGATTTGCATAGAAGTGGTAACTGGTTTGCAATCTTCCATTCCGAACCTCTTTAGCATTTCTTTAATATACTTAGTTTGAGAAATAAAATTTTCTTGGTTGCTTTGACGTATCTGAAGACCCAAAAATAAGGATAGTTCTCTGAGTAATGACATTTCAAATTCATTATGCATATTCTTTGAAAATTTCTAGCTTAACCTGTCATCGGTACTTCCAAAAATAATATCATCAACATAAACTTCAATTAATAAAATACTATATTGAGTTGTCTTGATGTAGAGGTTTATGTATGCACTTCCTTTTCTGAACCCTGCCTATTGTAGATATTTATCCAATCTAGAGTACCATGCTCTAGAAGATTGTTTTAGACCATACAAGGCCTTCTTCAATTTACACACATAATATGTGTTCTCTGACAACTGAAATCCTTCTAGTTGTTCAATGTAAACTTCTTCTTCAAGTTCACCATTCAGAAAAGATGATTTCACGTCCATCTGATACACTTTAATATTCTTGGAGCATGCATAAGCTAAGAGAAATTGGATTTCTTCCATTCTGTCAACTAGGGAAAATGTCTCTTCAAAGTCGATTCCTTCAACCTATGTGTATCCTTTACATACCAATCTAGCTTTGTTCCTTGTAACATGTTCATCTTCATTCAATTTATTTCTGAAAACTCACTTTGTGACAATCGCATTTTTATTCTTTGATCTTGGAACCAATTCCCAAGTGTCATTATTCTCTATTTGATCCAATTCTTCATCCATGGCCTTATTCCATAATTCATCATTCCTGGCCTCTTCAAAACTGTTTGGTTCAATCGTAGATAAGAGTGCTAGGTGAATTTGTTTTAGTGAATGGATTCTTCTTCTAGTCTCAACTCTTGCATCTTTGTTTCCGATAATCTAATCTGAAGGATGATTCTTCTGTACTCGTTTGCTAGGTGTCTTTGGAGGCACTTGTTGAACTTCCTCTTATACTTATGTCTAATATTCTTCATCTTCCTCTTCTACTTCTTCTTCATCTTTTGCTTCTTCTTCGTAAAGGTGTTCCACTGATTCATTTTCTTCTTCCTTTGATTCTTTTCCACCTGTTTCATCAATTGTTGCATTGATTCTTTCCACAACTTTGTTCAATCTCAAATTGTAACACTTGTATGCTTTCCTTGTACTTGAGTAACCAACAAGTACTCCTTTGACCACACGAGGTTCAAACTTTGTCATTATTCCATCTTCTATTTTTATGTAGCATTTGCTTTCAAATATTCTGAAGTGCTTCACATTTGTTGGTCTTCCTTTCCATAGCTCGTAGGGAGTTTTGTCTTTGTTGTTTCTAATAATTACTCTGTTTTGAATGTGAATTGTTATATGCACTCCATGTATCCAAAAAATATCTATCAATTTGGAATCCATTAGCATTTTTCGAGCCATTTCCTTCGTAATTTACATCCATAATGTTCCTTTATCTCTGAACCACTCTATGAACCAATCTATGAATCCATGCTCTCATCCAATGTCATATATTTTTCCAAGACTCAACTGTACAATTGTCCATAATGTTGAACCATTTATTACTATACTATCATGAAATCTTCACTACTATCAAAATGTACTTTTGTTAACTGACTGCTCTGGATCTGTCTTCTCAAACTCTACAAGATGATCGAAGGATGGTTCTTTGGTCTATCACAGATATCGCATAGACTCCCCTTGTCTAATATTGATGTTACCTGGGAGTATCTAATCCTAATGGCTCGGAATAATTCTTGTTCTGATGTATATTCATCATCATCTTCATTTGTAGATTCATCATCTCTCTGAGCTCTGACTTCTTTCTTTCTGTCTGTCGATTCATCTTTCACTACATTGCCTGAAAGTACAATCTCTTGAACATGTTCCTTATTTACCTGCCATTATATTCTTTTAGTTATTTTCCAAACCTTTTTTTATTTGACATATTCCTTTTTCTCTGTACAATTTTCTTCATCTCATTTTATTGCCAATCTTGTGATCTCTGGGACCTAGTCTTTGTTCACCTGTTCTTTTTGTTTTCTTATCCATACTTTCTTATATGATATCAGTGTTCTCTTTCATGGAAGTATTGATCATGATTCTACAATCACTAGCTATGTGTCCATAGTAATGACATTTGTAACATTTAATGTTATGTGAGGCCACATAGGCATCTCTTGCTTGAACATTTCTTTTATAATCCCCACAATCTGCAACCTTATGTCCAAAATTAGTACAATAAAAACAATGACCATAAAAGATATTTTCATACCTGGGAGTGAATGATTTTCTTTTTGGTTTAGTCCTTCTGAATTTATGCGTTGAAAAATCATGATCATGATTGAAGCTTATTTTTGGCTTGAACATGGATGGTCTTCTTGAAGATGTATCTTCAATAGTTTTCTTAGATTCTGGTTGACCATGATTCCTTCCTTTGAGTACTTCTGCATAACTCTTTCTATTTTCTTCATTCTTATTTTCTAGCAACCTAGAGTACTTCTCTTCATTCTCTATGACTGGTGTGTGTGTTTCTGTCTCTTCAACGTTCTTGTTGAGCTTGATGATTTTACTTCTCAATGTGACAACTTCTTCTTCAAGCTTCTCAATCTCTTCTTCTTTCTTCATTATCTAAGACTTCATGAATTCTTTTGTTATTTTCATTTCTTCAAGATGGATTTTTAATGTGATTATTTCTTCTTCAAGTCCTTTCTCTTCTTGACCAAACTCTGCCTCAAGCTGGTTTAGATCATTAGTTCTTTCCTTAAGATGATTTGGCAATATCTTCTCTCTCATTTCTGCTACTTCCTTATGTGTTGCTATGTTGGCTTCCAAATATTGCTTTTGATATTCAATATTTTATTCGATCTTTCTGGATTCTTCTAGCCGAGTTCTTAAGTTCTCGATGACCTATTGGGATTCTTCAAAAATGTGAAAACTTCCTTTTGTTTCATCAATTATTTCTTGAGTGACTCATTTTCTTCTCTTTCTTTTCTCAGTTCATCTAAAGCACTAATCAATTCTGCTTCATAATTGTCTTCTTTTTCAATTAGTTTTTCTGTCTCATTTCCTTCATGGCATTTTATTTCAAGATGTCTATGTTTTTCACAATTAAAGCATACCTATGTTGATTATGTACTCTTTATCTTATGAATCTGTTTGACATGGTGAACATATTTCTTCTTGATCTGTACATGCATCTTCTTTGGCATTTTCTGAATCTGCAATGGGTGAAGAATATATGTCATGTAACTTATCCCAAAGTTCTTTGGCTGATGAACATTTACCAACTTTTTCTCTTACCGGAATAGGTAATCCTTCCCGGATGAAATCCATTGCTATTTTGTTATTCTTCTTCAATTCCTTCTTGGCTATAGTCTTTTCCCTTTTTGAACTATCATATCTTGTAACGATTGATAGCCAAATATAATTCCCCTGTGCTTGTAAAAATACATGCATGCTTCTGCTCCATATCTTATAATTTAACCCATTCTGACCATTAAACAGTGGTAATCCATTCTCAGAATAATCCATGATCTCCTTCCAATGGTTAAACTGATTTCTGAAGGAACCGGTTCCCAATTGTTGGATTACTAAGAGGGGGGGTGAATCTGTAATAGAGCAATTTAATCATTTTTAACCATAAAATGCAAGTGTTATATCAATGTAGCATTATCAT
Organism: Picea engelmannii; assembly: GCA_009831015.1. Taxonomy (NCBI): domain Eukaryota; kingdom Viridiplantae; phylum Streptophyta; class Pinopsida; order Pinales; family Pinaceae; genus Picea; species Picea engelmannii. Next base: position 20,896 of record ML792394.1, on the reverse strand, counting down.
CCAATAGTTTTAGAGTAAATAAAGAATGAACAAATGAACAATCATACACATACACAGTACACCAGTGTTTTTACGTGGAAACTCAAAGCGAGATAAAACCACAGAATTACTTTTCTTATATGTCTTTAAGAATTACATTCATTGGAAGCACTGACTTCCTTTGTTTTCCAGCTGCAACTGGAAGGAGGCTCCAACCCCTTAGTTTCTAAGGCTACAACCTGAGGGAAGCTCCAACTCCCCAATTCTCTGGCTACAACCCCCTATGTTCTTCGGCTACAACCGAAAGGTGGCTACAACCACATGTCTTTGCCCCGTCCAACCGCCCTTAAATATAAGCAGAATGATGGAACCATTGTCACACTATCACTGTGAGATATACTTTTGTAAACCTATACCAATCAACCTGCACCAAAAAACATCTAACAATTTGTATCAATAACATGTGCTAACATGTACCATACATCAACTTGTACCATAAACAAGTGCATCAACCATGCACCAAACCTGTAAAAATAACCGGTCACAATAACCTGTCCAAAGAACCTATCACAACAAGCTCTCTCATCAATATTATCAACCAAACCATATCTACTCACCAAGATCAATCACCAAGACAACTCTCAACAATGTGCATCAAAACAACTCATAATCATCACCAAGATCAATATGTGCTTCTAATAATATACCAAGACAAGTATGCTACATCGTCCATAAACCATGTGTCAACAATACTACTAACAAATGCCTCCAACCATGTACCAAGTATTTACCAATCATGCATCAACTATGACTCATCAACATGTACCAATATCATAAACTATACACCTCATGTATGTGCCAACTCATCAACTACTTGTCTCAACCATGTACCCAACATGTACCTCAACCAAAATCCTTCATCAATTTCATCATCCAAATCTGATTTGTAACTCTGTAACAAACTTGGTTTATATGATCACATACTTGCAAATCTTCCTTAACTTTAACAACAAGAGACTAGCATTTTCATCAAACTTTACTTTAGTCTCACATGACTAATTTTGGATTAGTCAACAACCCTAACTTGCAATAAGCATAACTATGTACTTGTAATGAATAAAGATATGAAAATGGTACACAATGTTCTTCATTGTATTTTAAGCAATTCCTCTAGGTTTCACTACTTGGAACCTCTCAGAAAAGGAGTTATAGCAAAAATGACATACCTTGTTGAATTTTGGATTATTCTAGAGAGCGAACTTGTAGAGTGTGTCCCACGCAGAATATTTGTTTTATGGATCAGAAAATGGTGCACATAATACAAGCTGAAATTTTTATCAAATCTACTTGGATATGTTTCCTCAACAGCCTCCATATTTCGCAGTTTTAATCATTCTAGAAAATAATTTATTGCGAAAATGGTGAGATGACTTGTAAATAACATACCTTAGAAAGCATCATCAAAATAATTTATCGTCCCTTAAATTTCAGTCTTCTTTACTTCACCTTCCCTTTGAAATTCACCTTAGATATCCTTTGGTTACCTTAGTCACTTATATATATTCAATATTCACAAGTCTAATTAAATGAGATACCCTTGCCTCTTATTTATACTTTTATGTAGATTCCTCAAGGGGTTACCTTCTAACCATCTTAAACCAATTTCCTTATTTTAGGGCTAACCCACTTCTAACCACTTGTCCACTTAGTAATTTCTCCATTAACTCTATTATTTAAATAATTTATTTTGTATCCACTTTGACTTATAGTACACTCATCACTTCACTTTATTAGCTTCCTCAAGGGGTTACCTTCTAACCATCTTAAACCACTTTCTTCATTTTAGGGCTAACCCACTTCTAACCACTTGTCCACTTAGTAATTTATTCATTAACTTTATAATTTAAATAATTTATTTTGTATCCACTTTGACTTATAGTACATTCATCACTTCATTTTATTATTTAAATAATTTCTTCTTTGCAACCACTTTGACTACTTTGACCTTTTGGGGCTTCTAGATGACTCATGAGGGTTCTCCAACTTCACATGGCCATAACTCTCTAACCATGAGGAGTCATGTGGCGTTCCACATACCATCGGAAATGGCATGACATGTACTATCCATATAGAATAATATTACCTTAAAATACATTAAAAATCATACCAATATACATCAAACAAACTTGGGTACATTACCCAAACCTTTGTGCTACCGAATGAAAGGTGAGCAGTATTTTATGTTATTGGTTGATGGTTACACAAGAATGATTGCAGTGTGTTTTCTCAAGAAGAAATCAAAATCATTTGAAAACTTCAAGATATACAAAGAGATGGTTGAAAATGAAATTGATTCAAAGATCAAGTGCTTAAGATCTGATAATGGTGGGTATTTTACATCAAAAGAGTTTATGGACTTCTGCAGTAAGCATGGTATAAAGAGACAGTTTTTGACAGTCATGACACATTAACAAAATGGAGTTGTTGAAAGAAAGAATAGTACAGTATAGGAAATGGTCAAAACTATGTTGATGGATTTAAAGTTGATAGATGTTTTTTGGGCACGGGAAGTGCATACAACAGTTCACATTCAAAACAGAGTAATGTTCATAAACAAAAGTGATAAAACTCCTTATGAGCAATGGAAAGGAAGACCATCCAATGTGAAGCACTACATAATTTTTGGAAGCAAATGCTACATCAAAAGATAAAACGGCAGAATGGGAAAGTTTGATTCTTGAGTTGACAAAGGTATATTGGTTGGATACTCAAGTTCAAGGAATGCATATAATTGTACTCAAAAAATTAGTGGAAAACATCAATGTGACCATTGATGAGACTAGTGGATGTAAAATAAATGAAGAAAGCAAAGACTCATTGGAACAGGTTTCCGAAGAAGAAGTAAAAGAAGAAGAATCAGAAGAGGAAGACGGAGAAGGACAATTAGAAGCATAAAAACAAGATCCTCGGGCACCTCCAAAGAAACCTAGAAGACAAGTACAAAAGAATCATCCAGCAGGTCAGATTATTAGAAATAAGGATGCAGGAGTTGAAACTAGAAGAAGAATTCACTCACTAGAACAACACCTAGAATTATTATCTACAATTAAGTCAAGTAGCTTTGAAGAAGCCAACAAGGATGAATTATGGATCAAAGAAATGGATGAAGAATTAGATCAGATAGAAAATAATGACACTTGGGAACTGGTTCCAAATCCAAGGAACAAGAGTTTGATCGGTACTAAGTGGGTCTTTAGAAACAAATTGAACGAAGATGGACAGGTTACCAGGAACAAAGAAAGATTGGTATGTAAAGGATACGCTCAAGTTGAAGGTATATACTTTGAAGAAACGTTTTCCCCAATTGCTAGAATGGAAGCAATCATATTTATCATTGCTTATGCATTCTCCAAGAATATTAAAGTGTGTCATATGGATGTGAAATCAGCCTTCCTAAACGGGGATCTAGAGGAAGAAGTCTAAATTGAGCAACTAGAAGGATTTCATTTGTCAGAGAATGAAAATTATGTTTGTGGGTTGAAGAAGGCCTTGTAAGGTCTTAGGCCCCCAGAGCTTGGTATTCTAGACTGGACAGATACTTACAACAGCAAGGGTTCAAAAAGGGAAATGCAAACAACAACCTCTACATCAAGGCAAATCAAGATAGTATTTTTTAATTGAATTTTAAGTTGACGATATTGTATTTGGTAGTGATGATGACAGGATGAGCCAGAAATTTGCAAAGAATATGAAAAATGAGTTCGAGATGTCATTGCTTGGAGAATTATCTTTCTTCTTGGGTCTTTAGATATGTCAAAGAAACCAAGGAATTTTTATCTCTCAAACCAAGTATATCAAAGAAATGTTGAAGAGGTTCGAAATGGAAGATTGCAAACCAGTATGTACTCTTATGCAAACTAGTTGCAAGTTAAGTAAAGACGATGATTCAAAGGCTACAAATCAGAGGAAGTATAGGTCAATGATTGGTGGCTTACTTTATGTGACAACTTCTAGACTAGATGTGATGCAGCCAGTTGGACAGGTGGCATGATTTCAAGAAACACCAAAGGAATCACATGTTATAGTAGTAAAGAGGATATTTAGATATCTAAAGGGTACATAAGAGTTTGGATTATGGTATCTAAAAGGAAAGGATCTATCACATATTTCCTACATAGATGCAGATTGGGCAAGTTGCATTGATGACCGAAGAAGTACAAGTGGAGCATCTTTCTACTTGGGTGAGTGTTTGGTACCTTGGCTAAGAAATAAATAGTCATCAGTCTCATTGTCTATAGCCTAAGAAGAGTATATTGCAGCAACAACATGTTGTACACGGGACCTATGAATGAAACACATTGAAAGATATACAGATTGAGTATGATGATCCCATTCCATTATTTTTTGACAACAAAAGCACCATCAGTATCTCGAAGAATTCAGTGATGCACTTGAGGATGAAGCACATTCCAATCAAGTATCATTTTCTATGGGAACAGGTTGCAGAGAAGAACATTCGAGTTGACTATGTTGTGACCAAAGAACATATTGTAGACATCTTTACAAAACTGCTTCCAAGGGAAGCCTTTGAGTATCTTTGTCAGAAAATTGGCATAGTTTCTGCACCACAATGAATTTTGAATGATATTCTTATATGTCTTATATTTACATGAGGAAGCACCATAAAGAGGATAGTTCATTTTGGGGAGAGTTCAGTCAGGGGGAGCATCCCCGACAGGAAGTTACATTTTCCATTGATGTCAAAGGGGGGGAGATTTATAAGATGCATGGATAGATAATTAGATGATTGGAGAGAGAGAACAGAGGCATGATTCCAGGGGGATCGATGGTCACAAGGGGAGAATGAGTGATACGACTTCAGTGTTGCATCAGAGTGTTTCCATCAATGCCAAAGGGGGATATTTTTTATTAATTGGGTTGGTTTTCATTGATGCCAACCCTTGAAGCAAGTCTGGTAGAAAATTTTGGTAGCCCCAACAGTAAGGTTAAGGGACTCAAGTTTGTTTGAGGTATAAAGGTATGAAAATCAGTATATTTGTAAGTAAGACTATTACAAATGGATAGTTAATGTCATGTCATTTTTAGTGATATGTGAAACATCACATAACTCCACACAATTAGAGAGTTATGGCCTTGTGAAGTTGGAGAACCCTCACGAGTTATCTAGAATCCCCTAGAAGGTCAAAGATGTCAATTTACTCTAGAATCTCCCAGAAGAAGTTTACCAGTCAAAGTGGTTGTAACTAGGAGTTAATCATGAATTAAGTTGTTGCAAAAAGAAAATAATTAAAAATGAATTAGTTGCAACCAGAAGTGGTGAGTTTACTATTTTTGGATAAAGTGGTTATAATTGGACAAGTGGTTAGAAGTGGGTTAGACATAAAAGAAGGAATTTGGGTTAATTTAGAAGGTAACCCCTAGAGGAAGCTACTTGGAGAGTATAAATAAGAGAGAAAGGGTCTCCTATTAGAACCTATTGAGCACATTGAATATCTATTATTTTTGAATTGTTATGGGTAGGTATCATTGACAAATATATAGCAGTGAGTATGAAGCAATGAAAAAGTTGCAAGTAAGAAGGGTCGAGATTGTGGCTATTGAACTAGGGCTTTACTAAAGACATCCATAGGTTGAAGTACTAAAAGGGGACGAACATCTGCAGGCCATAGTGGGACAAAGAAAATATACCCACAGGTTTACTGAAGACAACACGCGGATCTATTTCCAGAGATGAAAAGGAATACCTGATCTATCATTAGTGACAAGTTGTAGGGCTGAGAAGCGACTACAGGAAGGAGTGCAGTGATCTGGTACAGCAAAACCTTCTTCATAAATTAAAAGTTATGCCATATGCTTGTTGTAGTTGGTTATTGGTAATGGAATAGGGTTTCATCATGGAAGATAAATCATATACCCTTGAGGGTTTGCAGGCTGGTTGGTATTTACTATATGAGGCAGATCTACAGTGGTATACTTCTGGTGTATTGGCTTTCTATGGTTGGCACACTCCATGAGATAGTTTGTTATAGTACATCTTATGTTTTTGAGCATATTTGAGGCATCTTGGTTGAAGAGTGTTAGTGAAGATATTGGTACATTTTGAGGCTACATTGCAGTTAGGGTTTATTGTATGATGGATGTAAAGGTCTCCGATATTTGATTAATGGTTCATGGTTTATTTATGGCACTTGGTTGGTGAGGCACTCTTGACTTCAGTTCTTGGTATATACTTTTGTCTTAGTGTATGTGACATATATGATCAAATATGAGATTACAGTGATGATTTGCAGTATCAGGTTCAGCAGTGACAGTTGACAAAGCCAAAAATAGTGAAGTTGAGAGAGTTACTAGTAATCTGTGAGTTGTAGTGAAGAAGGTTGTGGGCATCTGCGAGTTGAAGTTAAGGTAAGCGTGGATACCAGCATGTTGCAGTATAGATAGGTCGCAGATCTGTAGAAAAATTTTGAAGAAGTTCGGTATAGGTTGGTTACAGGTTGTTTGGCATAGATTGGTAGAGGTTTAGAGTGGTATATTTCACAGTGACGGTGTGGCAGTGGTTTCAACAGTTATTTGACACTTATATTTCAGGGCGGTTAGATGGGGCAAGGATAGGTGGTTATATCCACCTTCCATTTGTAGCCGGAGAACATATGGGGTTGTAGCCTCCTTCTGGTTGTATCTAGAGAATTGGGGAATTGGAGCTTCCCTTAGGTTGTAGCTTGAAAATATAGGAGTTTGGAGCCTCCTTCCAGTTGCAACTAGAAAATAAAGGAATTTGGTGCTTCCAATGAATGCAATTCTTAAAGACATATCAGAAAAATCATCCTGTGGTTTTCTCCCGCATTGGGTTTCCACGTAAAAATACCGGTGTACTATGTATGTGTATGATTTCGCATTGTTCAAGGTTTATTTATTTTGTACTTGTTGAATGTGATTGGGAAATTGATCATAAATATAAACAACACTTATATACTATGGCTAAAAAGGATCAATTTCTCTATTATCGATTCAACCCCCCCCCCTTCTCAGTAATCCAACAAATGCAGCTAACAACTAGCCTATGTGTGATATGGTTGTGCAAGCTCCTTCCTCATCGAGCTCATGGAGGGAGGTAGTTAGTACTCATTTTTCCATTTTAGTTGGTGTCTCTTCACAGTTTCCAAATATTCATGTATTTTCAACCCTTTACCATATCTGGGCACAAATCACCCTAGTATACAATCTTTAGGGTTTACAACAAAGCCACATTCTTGTAAGTTGTAAGTTGTAAATTACCAAAACCATACATTGTAATTATCCAAATGCTCATAATATCATAAAATAGAAAAAGTACGCACCATGTACAGAATGTGAGCATGGAGCACAACTCCATTATAGATAAGTTATACAATAAATCCTTAAATAATAGGGGAACCCCCTCCAAATAACCAAATACCATTCATACTTCACAATTCACATCCTCCAATAATGAATACACCACCTCTATATATACCTATTCACACTTGCACATGAGATCCCTTACATGCCTCATGTACATTTAGGCCCATATATACCCCCCCTTGGGTTCATATCATACACATTTAGCCCCATATATGATCCCTTTTGGTCATAACATAGTACCCTCCTTCAAAAAGATTTGTCCTCAAAGCTTTGCAATTAACGTCTTCACGTGTGATGAAACCAAGTAATATGATTTTCTTATGTTCATGGTTTCATCCTTCCATTGATGATGATCCATCCATCCAAAATAAATTGTTTTCAGTTGTAATCCTTGGTGTCTAGTTGACACATGATTTTATTTCCCTTTATTCCATGTATCATTGTTGAATCTTCTCCAATTTGTAGTAGATATTGATCTATAATAATATCTTCTGGAATAATGGTTTTGTGATGCCATATTCCATGAATATTGATGATTATTCCATATTCTTCCTTGATAATGATGATATTGATCTTCTTGTCTTCCTTGAAATATTTCATGATAATGAGGGTGTCGATATGGTTTGACATTTGATGGTTTTTATTCATACTACACACCCATTTAATCTGGTTTTTATTCATACTACACACCCATTTAATCTATCTTATTTTCAAAGATAATGGAATCCCAGATCATACTTGTTTGGTATTTGATTACTCTAGCTTTGGATATAATACGATTATATTTGGCATGTGCATCCTCTAGATGGAGTTCAAATTCTTCAAGTGTCTTATGGTTACCTTCTTGAATCTTGCCTTATTTCTCTTTTTGAAGCTGCAATGTCACCCCATTTATCAAATTTTGACGTCCTACTTCAATTATGGATTGCATTTCTGATTTTACATCGGTATTGAGGGATGTTTCAACCTTATTGCAAATTTCCTCTTCAAGTCTTTTGGTAGATTCTTCATCCAAGATCATTTCTTTTTCTTGATTTTGACAATGCTTCTTTTCTTCTCTCAATCTCTTAACCTTATATAGTAGTTTTTTATTATGGTTTCATAATCCGCATATCTCTTCTTCTTTATTTTTCAATTCTTCCCTTGAATCATCATTTTCCCACTTTTCTTTGTTACCCTTTTCTTGCTTTAAGTTCCTAATCTCCTTAATGAGTGATTCATTAAGGGATTCCAACTTGGTGAACTCATTGTTTTCTTTTGTAATACATTTTATTAGCTCTTCATTATCCTTTTGGAATTTGGAGACATTTTCTTTCAACTCCTTTAATTCCATTTGAATTTTATGCATCTCCTCCATTTTTTTTATCCTTGATCCATTTATTTGAGATTAATTCTTAAAATACTTCCCATGTGGTGCTTCTTCTAGTACCTTCATCAAAGCTATACCACCACTTACCAGCTTCACCATTCAAATAAATACCTACCCCAAAAGGAGTCTTTCATTTTTTCTTTATCATTCTCAACCATTCCCCAGGACTGATTTCATCATTTTCTTCATCTCCACTAAAGTTAGGTATTGTCATTGATTATCAATTGAGGTCTAACCCAAACCTCGACTTCCAAACTCAGTATATAAAGGATAAATACCTCAAATAGTTGTAATATTTATTCCAATATGGTCTTATATGTTTTCTCTTTTCAATGGATTTTGAATTAGCTCACTCAGACATTCCAATCAAAAATTATGATAGTTTTAAGTGAACATACCTTTGATACCCTAATTTGGCATATGTTCTCCTTGTCGACCTTCCTTCTGATGTATCTCTGTAATTTCAATTCTTTTGAGTCTGAAATTACAACTTGTAGTACTATGGAATATCTTATTTGCAATGCCACAAGTCTGACCAAAATTGGATGTGCCAAGTAATAGTTATGGTAACTTCCCCACACTTTGCTAATTTTTGGCCTTTCCATGAGATTGAACTTGTATAGCGTGCCACATGCACAATATTTGATATACAATTCTAAACATTGTACAAAAAATACTAAGCATTTTAATTTTTCCAATGAAATTGGTCTCATGTAATTTGGATCTTTTTTGAAGAAGTTATGATTGTTTTACCCAGAACAGTTGTTTGGGACTAGTTACATGACTATTCAAAAACCCTATCTTACACAGAGTGTATCTCTGAAAGTACAATGACACAGAAGTTGAAATTCATACCATAGGTAACAAAATAAGTCTTCTAAACAATATCCAAGTTTCAATTTCTGAATTGGCTCTGATAAAACATTATAGAAAAAAATCCAAAATGATTGTATTGAGGAAGCAAAACCCTAGGATCGGTGCTATGTGTTATGGTTTAAGTTGTTATTAGGTTTCTTTTCAATTTAATACATAAACATAACACAGATAGGATCATTTAGAGAAACGCAATCATAAGTTACACAACATTTATCTTGGGAAACCCTCATGGGGAAGAAAACCCAGCAAAAACTTCCTTAATATAGATAGCCAATACAATGCCAAAACAATAAACCAAACACTAGAGAATATCCTCTACTAAGCAATGTGACTCTCTCTCTTCCTTCTTTCGGCAATTGGTAACTGCAGCTTCCTTCAATACTTGTGCATTAGATGAGTGAGTTGAGTGAGTGATCAAATGAGGCATTGGCTTCCTTTATTTATACAAACTGGCAGGAGCGGAAAAGGTGTCTCTTCACTGGGCAGGGCCGACTTGTCTTCTTAGTGGTTAAAACCACTTTAATTACCCTGGGGATCGACTTCTCAATTTTCATAATATATTTAGGGTTTGAACAATCCGCAAAAGGGGATTTGGTCAATTACAATGCCCGACATGATCCATCCACAAAAGGGGATTGATCTAATGAATAATAAATCAATAATAAATAGAATACTCTTTGCAGTTACAATATTTCAACACTCCCCCTTAACAAGAAGGGTATTCTACAACATCATCAGGAGAGAGAGAGAGAGGGAAGAAACATCAACAACATCTGGAACACTGACTGGCATATCTATAAATCATCAGAAGTTTTTCTCATCATCAATATCATCATTCACAGCAGGGAGTTGGAATGGCATCATCATCATCTACATCAACATGGATTAGTATAACACTAATACATCATCATCAATAATAGCACAAGGATAATACAACATCAACAATAGCAATATCACAGCACAAAGGCTTGAGCATCATCAACAAAAAAAATATCACAGCATGAAGGTTGGAGCATCATCAACATTAGCACTAGGCTGGAAATCTTCAACACGAAGTTGTCATCTCAACAACATTATCACAAGGCTGGAAATCTTCAGCACGAAGATGGCATCTCAACAACATCAACACGAATATGGAAATATTCAGCACTAGGCTGGCATCACAGCATGATGCTGGCATAACAACAGCATCAACATGAAGCTTGAAATCTTCATCACTAGGCTGGCATCACAGCACGAGGCTGGAATCACAAAAACATCAGCACGAAGCTGGAAATATTCAGCACTAGGTTGGCATCGCAACATGAGGTTGGCATCACAAAAACATCAGCATGAAGTTGGAAATATTCAGCACTAGGCTGGCATTATAGCATGAGGCTAGCATCACAACAACAACAACACGAATCTGCAAATATTTAGCACTAGGTTGGCATCACAGCATGAGGCTAGAATCACAACAACACTCCCCCTTTTGAGGGAGGTCCTTTCAGACTACACCAAGATTTTCTCGAAAGTGGTCAAACTTTATAGGAGATAGAGTCTTGGTCAACACATCGGAAATGTGTACATATGTGCTAACATACTGGAGCTTTATGGCTCCTCCCTACACCATATCACAGATGTAATGATATCGGATCTCTATTTGTTTTGACTTGTCATGGAACACAGGGTTCTCTATCATCTTTATGCAAATCTAGTTATCACATAGGATCATGGTTGCTTCCATCTCCAAATCGAACAGACATATCAACAACTTTTGAATCCATATGGCTTCACAACTGGCGGAACATGGAGCAATATGTTCTACTTATGTCGTGTTGAGATCAATGCTTGATTGCTTCCTACTCTGCCATGAGATATTGAATGACCCTAGATTGAAACAACATCCTGAGGTGCTCTTTTTGTCAGAGACACTTCCATCCCAATCTGAATCGGTATAACCACTCAGTTTGAAGTCATGATCTCCATTATAACTGAGACCACAATATAACGTACCCTTAAGGTACATCATCACATGTTTTGCAGCAACAATGTGAACACGTATTGGTTTCTACCGGATATTGACTCAAGGAAAAACATATATCTGGCCTGGTAATCGTCAGATACGTCACTGAACCAATAATTTGTCTGTACAAAGTAGCATCAACCAATTCTGACAAGGTATCTACCAGGAGCTTCAACTTCGTTTTCATGGGTGTGTACATGGATATACATTTCAACATGTGAAACCTCTTCGTTTTAACTGCATACTTCCCTTGGTTAAGGAAGATCTTCTATGTGTTGTACCAAACTTCAAGACCTAAGAGATAATGTATTTAGGTCTTCCATCAAACTCTGTAGCGATCTTATTTTGCAATTTGTGATGAGATTTTCTTCATATTTTCAAGAATACATCATCTACATATAGTAGTAACATCACTGGCTCATCATTCATAACCTTGAGATAAAGGTTAGAATCAACTTTAATCTTTGTAAAGCCCAAGCTCGTCAGGAAACTGTCAATTCTTCCATACCAATCTCTAAGATCTTGCTTCAACACGTACAGAGATTCCTTCAACCAGCAAACATGAGTCTTTCTATATTCAATCTTCAAATAAAATTTTCTCATTACATTGTACCAATATGGTACACTTTATCAGTTGCAACTCAATCTACACAATCATGTGCTAGCTCTATGTGCTCTCTACAAAGCACTATTTGTCTCACTTCTTGAGATTATGTCCTCTCCTCTTTCTGCAATTTTCCCTTCGTGAATTGGGACTCTGCACATGCTCTAAAGATGAGAATGGTTTCTCTATTCTCACTATGACTGTTGAAATATGGGAGTAACTCCTCTACTCCATCATGGCAACAACTTCATTTGAAACTGAGAGTGGTTCAATAACTGGTACTAAAGATAGCTATTCTTCTCTCATGGAGTTAACACTATATTTTATTGTAGTCATGTCTTCATGACCCAACTAATGTAATGCACCAACTGCCACTCAATTTTAAATATGGGGATTGCTCCCCCTGCATCTCATACTATATATGAATCATGATTGTTTTGGTTGTCTTCATAAATATTGGAACTATTTCTTCAATTACTGGAGTAAGTGTCTCATCATAGTCTTCTCTCTCTTGCTAGGAGAATCCTCTAGACACACATCAAGATTTGTACATCTACAACATGCTTGATCTGTTTAGATCAATCTTGGAAGTCAATAATGCCTTCTCTTCTAGTCTCATGGAAGAATCCATATCCTAGTCTTTCTGACTGGCTTCCTTCTCTTTCACTGAAACAAGGGAATATTCCCAAGAGATTTCATATCTCCTAGAAGTTTATGAAGCTACGATCTAGTGTTCTCATGGCATCTGTCTCCCAATCCTTGAAGTTGTCTCTTCATCTAATCCTTTCTGAGATCAGGCTTACTCTTGATATCTTCTAAGTCTAAAAGGACTTCATCATCTCTTATGGGGTATACTTGGTGTTGAATACCAAGTCTAAATATGAAAAATTGAGTCAGACTTCAAGTGAAATATGTTTCTTGTCAAGGTGGATTCATTATCCTTTGAACAAGTCTATTGTGATTTCTTGTTCTAATGTTCGGTCATATTTGGAGCCTTATGCTCCTTACAATTAATCTTTGTATGAGATACTCTATATATCAACAGATAACTTCTTATTCATATTCTTTGGTACATGAATGTATGTGGTTATGTACATAGTTTGCTTCATATCTCATCCAATATGTTGACTTCTGCAACCTTCACTATAGCTTCATCGGGGTTATCACATGTGACCTGAAACAAGGTCAACAAAACAACAAGAAATAATAATACTCTTTTGATAATAGTAAATAAAACAATAGCACGAATAATCGTCACAATGGATCCTTTAGAGCTTTCATTTGTGACATGTCTGAAACAAGGATCAAAAGTAAGAAATACAATACGAAATGAGATCAACACTCTTTTAGTGTTGTGATCAAACATTCATCCAAGGTAACCTGGAATCAACACAATAAGTTTCTCCTAGAGGAGATGTAGTTGTATCTGGTAAATGATTACATTAATCGTTTATCTCAATATGCTCACATGCTACCAAGCATAATGTTTTTCAAAGACTGCTACCTCAACTATAGTGTTTACTTGTAATGGGGTAGTTATCAACTTGTTATGTGTAACTTTGAATCTTATCAACTTAATTAATAAAATATGGAACCTGGATTCTTGTCCTCAAGAATGAGTGTGTTGATTTTCTTCCAAGTCTCCTTCACTCAAGATGACAAGTGATTTCTTCAACCTGCCTTTTGTACTAAGACAATATGTTATCTTGACAAAAGGTTGGGTTAGAGAATAAACTCTATGATCTTAACTTTGATCCATCTAACACCTTGATTTAAATTTTGACCAAAGGTTAATATGATGGTCATAGCTCCAACATGCAACCTAGATCAAAATAATGTCATAACAAATAGATGCATATCAGAATAATCAAACTTGGGTTGCATTATTCCTCTGAATGTGTTGGATCTTGAGATCCTTCTAGATCTATGGCAAGAGATCTATTCTCCCCTTTTAAAACTTCAAGGGTGACTACAACTGGTACTGTAGTTGATACCTCAACTGATACTGCAACTGCAATTGATGTTGCAACTGATTCTGAAACTGCAACTTAGGGTTTTATGAGGAAACCCTAATTTTTCAAAATTCAAATTTTGAAATTTTGATCCAGTGGCTAGATGCGTTGAGTTGAGGCAAGTAAGCTGGTGCAGTCAGATTTCTGAAAATCCAAATTTTACCCCTTGAAACTAAGCTTGCAGAAATCTGGATTGATACTTCTGGTATTGGTTCTGGTTTCCTGGTTTTCTGGTACTTCTGGTTTTTTGGTTTTATGGTTTTCTGGTACCAGTGAAAAGTAGGGTTTCACTTTCTAGGAGTTATATCCACTGAAAAGGTGCGCTCAAGGTGCCAAAAAATTCACTAGGGTAGGGCGCACTTTTCTAGATGATTTTTAGGCAAAAATTCCTCTCCAACAAAAATCCCTAATTTTCTTGTACAACAACAGTGACGTTTTTGCTTATATGGTGAAATATGCTCTCTTCAGCTTAGCTCTGATACCATGTTAAGGTTTAATTTGTTATTAGGTTTCTTTTCAATTTACTAGAGAAACACAATCACAAGATACACAACATTTATCTTGGGAAACCCTCATGGGGAAGAAAACCCAGCAAACACTTCCTTAATATAGATAGCCAATACAATGCCAAGGCAATAAACCAAACACTAGAGAATATCCTCTACTAAGCAATGTGCTTCTCTCTCTTCCTTCTTCCGGCAACGGGTAATTGTAGCTTCCTTCAATACTTGTGCACTAAATGAGTGGGTTGAGTGAGTAATCAAATGAGGTGATGGATTCCTTTATTTATACAAACTCGCAGGAGTTGAAAATGTGTCTCTTCACTAGGCAGAGCTGACTTGTCTTCTTAGTGGTTAAAACCACTTTAATTAGCCTGGGGGGCGACTTCTCAATTTGCATAATATATTTAGGGTTTGACCAATCC
>ML792393.1:347993-385125 GCA_009831015.1 Picea engelmannii | reverse complement strand
AATTTAAAAGACTGCCTATCATTCGAAGAAGAAGAGGTTTTCTCCCTCTATGGGTTTCCTCGTGAAAATGTGTCTCTGTGTATATCTTATGTGTGACTGATGTTCATATCTTGTATAATATTGATGGTCACTTGGAAGAAGTTAAAAATTGTTTGAATAGTCATAAATTGTTTAAGCACAGTAACAACTGATTCACCCCCCCACCCTCTCAGTTGTCTTAGTAATTTCAACAATTGGTATCAGAGCGGGTTCATTTAATTTAAAGGTAGATCTGTAAGCTTAAACATGACAAGTCATGAAGGGACTTCAGCCAATAAGCCTCCTCTGTTTGATGGAACAAATTTTTCCTTCTAGAAGGTTAGAATGAGAACATACATAATGGCCTTAGGTGTTGATGTTTAGGATGTAGTAGAGACTAGATACATAAAGCCTGTTGTGCTAGCTTCCAAGGATGATAAGTTAGAATTTAGCTTTAATGCTAAGGGAATGAATGTTATCTTGAATGGACTTGTTGAAGCTGAGTTTGTAAAGGTGATGCATCTTGACACTACCAAAGCAATGTGGGATAAACTTATTAGCAGTTATGAAGGAAATGAGAAAGTAAAAGATGCCAAACTTCAAACATATAGATTGAAATTTGATTAAAATTTGAACAACTAAAGATGAATGAAGATGAAACAATTAGCAAGTATTTTTTAAGAGTTGAAGAGCTTGTGAATGCCATGAAGGGTCTTAGTGAGAATATTGAAGAATCATTTTTAGTTCAGAAGATTTTAAGATCTCTGCTTGATAAATTTAATCCAAAAGTCTCTGCAATAGAAGAACTAAATGATCTTAAAACTATGTCCATTGATCAACTCCTGGGAACTATAACTGCATATGAAATGAGAATTATCAAAGATAAATCCATTACTAGAGAAGCATCTTTTAAAGCAAACAAGAATATTGATTCAGAACTAGATGATATTGAAGCAAAATTTGTGAGAAGGTTAAAGAAAGGATCAGGCAAATACCAAGGCAATCTACCCTTCAAATGCTTTAACTGTGGTAAAATAGGTCATTTTGCATCTAAGTGTCCTCACAAGAAAAAGGACCAAAAGGACCAAAACTCTGATGATGAAGAGAAATACAAATTTAAGAAATATAGTAAAAAGAAAAGTTTGTGTGCAAACAATGACGACTCCTCAGAAGAGATAGATAGTGATTAATCCTGCGAAGATAAAGTGAATGATTTTATGCTTATGGCTATGGGAGATCTTGATGATGAACATTCAGGAGGTGAAATGGATGACGAAGAAGTTGTGGTGGATATGGAAGGTGAATTAATCAGTGCTTTGGAAGAAATTGACAAACTCAGATGTAAGAAGAGAAGACAAAAATAGTTGTTGATGCAGTTTAAAATGAATGGTAAAAAACTTGATGAAGACTTTGCCCTACTAAAAGTGGAGTTAGAAGAGACAAAGAAAATAGAGGACATTCTGAAACAACAGTTATCAGAGAAGAAAGCTAGGTGTGAAGCCTTAGAAGAAGAGATAGCAAAAAACAGAAAAGAGATGGAGAAGTTTAAGGCATTATATCACCAAAATCTGTCAAGTATTAAAGCCTCAAAAGAATTAACCTCCATTCTAAATCAACAAAGGAATCCAAAGTTGAAATTTGGCTTGGGTTATGAAGAAGGATCAAGTAGTCATCATCCAAGTAACACAGAATCCATCAAGTTTGTCAAATCTACAATCATTGACAACAACCACTCTGCAGAAACAAAGAAAGATGATCAACCACCAAGTAGGAATGAAAGAAAAAGCACCAGAACAGAATCTGTAGATCAAAGAAATAACACAAACACATCCTCTGGTCAAAGAAATCATCAACATGGAAGAAATTGACTCATTCAAAGAAGACAACCATTTTCCGGGTACAAAGGATTTTTCTATGGATATTGTTTTTTCTGTTCTAACTTTGGTCACAAAGCTGTAAATTGTTCTTTAAGATTTAGATATGAGCAATCAAGATACTCAAGGAGTAATTATCTGCCACAACAAAGATTGAGACAACCAAGTAACAAACAACCACAAACTACAAATCATGTGATGGCTGGGAAAAATATGCAGGATAAGCATAACAATCGTTATGATCTGTTATTCAGTGAACCAGAATGTTACACCTGCCATAATTATGGACATAAAGTTGCAGACTGTTGCTTAAGGAACTATGAGCCAGATTTGAATCCTGCTGCTGAAAATTTCAAGGTTTGGAAGAAGAAATAAGATGACGAGTCTGGACTAGTGTTATCAGCCCAAAGACAAAAGAATCCCTGGTATATTGACAGTGGATGTTCCAAACATATGACTGGAGACAAAATTAAGTTTCTAACTCTAAGTGAAAGCAAATCAGG
The DNA here is from genome assembly GCA_009831015.1 of Picea engelmannii. Taxonomy (NCBI): domain Eukaryota; kingdom Viridiplantae; phylum Streptophyta; class Pinopsida; order Pinales; family Pinaceae; genus Picea; species Picea engelmannii. Next base: position 382,730 of record ML792393.1, on the reverse strand, counting down.
GAATGTAACTTTTGGAAACGATGCACCAGGAAAAATAAAAGGTAAAGGAATGGTAAGTTTGAGTAATGGCAAAGGAAAAGATCAAGATGTGTTGTTTGTAGATGGTCTGAAACATAATCTGCTTAGTGTCATTCAAGTCTTTGACCAAGGATGTGAAGTTGTCTTTACTTCTAAAGATTGTAAAATAAAGTCTATGAATTCGGGACAGTTGGTTGCAAAGGGGATAAGAACAGAAAACAATGTCTATGTGTTAAAAGAAGAAAAAGAAGAATGCCACTTAAGCAAGTATGATGAAAGTGGGTTATGGAATAGGAGACTTGGACACCTAAATTTTGATCATTTAATCAAGCTTAGAAACAATGGGGTAGTAAAAGATCTTCCAAAGATATCAAAGCCCTATGATTATGTTTATAAACCTTGCCAGATAGGAAAGCTTACTCGGACACAGTTCAAATCTAAAAACTTTCCTTCAACAGAAAAACCTCTCCAGTTAGTACATATGGATTTATGTGGACCATCAAGGAAAGAAGGTACAGGAAAAAAGAACTATTTTATGTTGATTATTGATTATTATTCTAGACTAACATGGGTTGCCTTTTTGAAGTAAAAATCTGAAGCATTTGAAAATTCAAAGCGTTTAAGGCTCTGACTGAGAATCAAACAGGAAAAATATTGAAGGCAGTAAGGTTTGATAGAGGAGGAGAGTTTAGTTCATGGAACTTCAAAATTTTTTGTGATAAGCCTGGGATCAAAAGAGAGTACATTATTCCAAGGACTCCATGGAAAAATGGAGTAGTTGAGAGGCAGAATAGATCAGTTCAGCAGATGGCAAGATCAATGATGAATGAAAGGAATATTGCTCAGACATATTGGATGGAAGCAACCCATACAGTTGTTCATATTCTTAACAAAGCTCATCTCAAGCCACACAGTGACAAGACTCCTTATGAACTTTGGTTTGGAGGACCTGCTTCAATCAAGCATTTTAAAGTCTTTGGGAGTAAATGTTATATCAAGAATAATGATGAAAATATTGGCAAATATGATGACAGGGCTAATGAAGGTATCTTCTTAGGTTATGCTACAAACAGTAAAGGATGCAGATGCTACAATAAGAGGCTGCATAAATTGGTTGATTGTATCGACATAAAAGTTGATGAAGAAATCCCAGTACGAAATGTAAGCAGTGTTGAACCAAGTGCAGAAGATATAGTTGAAGTTGAAGATGAGCAGGTCCAAGGATCAGAAAGAGAAGAATCTGAATCAGATCAAGACACAAATACTCAGGCTGACACAGATCAATAGAAAGAAACAAAATCACCTCTCATAATTGTTAGAAAGAATCTTCCTGAGAATCAGATAATTGGAGGTATAAATAAAGGAGTTCAGACAAGAAGGAAGTTGATTAAAGACTCAGAACAATCTTAGGTTGCTTTTCTATCTATGATTGAACCTAAAAATTTTGATGAAGCCAACAAGCATGATGATTGGATAAGAGCTATGAATGAAGAGCTTGATCAGATTGAGAAGAACAATACTTGGGAGCTTGTTCCTAGACCTAAATATAAGAATGTAATAGGCTCCAAATGGGTGTTCAAGAATCAAATGAATGAAAAAGGACAAGTTGTTAGAAATAAAGCTAGATTAGTCTGTAAAGGGTATGCACAAGTTGAAGGATGGGATTTTGATGAAACATTTGCACCAGTGACAAGATTGGAAGCCATCATAATGTTTCTTGCATATTCATGTCATAAGAACTTTAAAGTGTGGCAGATGGATGTTAAGTCAGTATTTCTTAATGGAGATCTAGAGGAAGAAGTGTATTTGAAGCAACCTGAAGGATTCCCATTGACAGATAATCCTGACTATGTCTGCAAGCTAAAGAAGGCTTTATATGGACTGAAACAAGCACCACRAGYTTGGTATTATAGACTGGACAATTTTTTACAAGACAAAGGGTTCAAGAAAGGTATTGTTGACAACAATCTCTACATTAAGTCTGAAGGTGATGATTTACTAGTTGTTTTGGTTTATGTAGATGACATTATTTTTTGTTGTACTAATGATTCCTCTGTCCAGTGGTTTGCTAATCCTATGCAAACAGAGTTTGAGATGTCCATGATAGGAGAGCTGTCATATTTTCTTGGTTTACAAGTAAATCAGAGTTCTGCAGGAATATTTATCACTCAAGAAAAATATTTGAAAGAGATGTTGAAGAAGTTTCAGATGGAAGATTCTTCCCCTGTTAGTACACCTATGGTTGTCGGTTGCAAGCTCAGTAAAGATGATATTTCACCCGATGTTGATCAAAGGACATATCGATCAATGATAGGCAGTCTTCTGTACATCACAGCATCTCGTCATGATATAATGCAAGTTGTTGGAATGGTAGGTCGTTACCAGTCTGCTCCTAAACAAAGTCATTTAGTAGTTGTAACAAGGATATTCAAATACTTGAAGGGCACAATCACTTATGGTCTGTGGTATCCTAGAAATCAGAATTTGCAGTTAACTGCTTATTCAGATGTTGATTGGGCAAATTGTGTGGATGAGAGAAAGAGCACCAGCAGAGGTGCATTCTTCCTGGGTGACTCATTAGTAGCATGGATTAGTAAGGAGCAGGGATCTATTTCCTTATCAACTACAGAGGCAGAGTACATTGTTGTTGCTACTTGTTGCACTCAGATTTTATGGATGATACAAACTCTTGCATATTTGAAGGTAACTTATACTAATCCCATCGCACTTCACTGTGATAACACCAGTGCCATTTGTCTCCAAGAATCTTGTACTTCATTCAAAGACTAAGCATATACCAATAAAATACCATTTTCTCAGAGAACAAGTTACAAACAAAGTTGTTCAGTTGAATTATATTCCTTCCACATAATAGATAGTTGACATCTTTACTAAACCGTTAGTAGCGACACCTTTTGGATATCTTTGTCAGAAGTTGGGGGTTCTATCTGCTTTCGTCTAATATGTTCACCTTATCAGGGGGAGTATGTTCTTGTCGCATATCTGATCCCTTCGAGATGTACTGCAACAGCTCAGGGGGAGCGTGTTTCTTCTTTGACATTGATGTCAAAGGGGGAGAAAAAGTGTGGTAATGGTAAGGATGCTACAGTGGTATGGTTGGATGTCCAGGTAGAATAGTGTAGTTCTTCAGGTTCTTCAAGGTTACCATCAATGCCAAAGGGGGAGATTGTTGGCATATTTACAGACAAAAGGCAGATTATGCTTGTTTTTCACTGATGGTAAGATCAGCACGACGAGAGTATACTTGTTTTCCAATGATAGCAATATCAACAACGTAGGAGAGTAGACCTGTCAAAGTCCCGAAGTCCCAAAGTAAGCAGGGACCATCCATCATCAAGACTGACAGGTGGCACACGATCCACAACTCCGGAGAAAACCACTTCAAAATTTTCTCAGTTTGATATGTGAAATCCCCGAAGTTCGGAGAGTCGGAGAGTCAAAGTAAACGTCAGTAGTCGGATCAATTTCAAGTGGAAGGATAGGATAAGCTAGCAAAGTTGCATCACAGAAAGATCGAGTCGTCGATCCAAGATCCTGATCAAATGAACAACATTCACTCCAGATATAGAGATGCGAGGAGGTTACACTCCTGAATATTTGAGATTTGAAATCCCCAGAATGCAAAGTTCCATCAACAGTCAGATCTGGAGATCAGACAATGATCGTTAGAACAAGGAGATCTACATCAGCAGACCACGTCAGCAAGGACCCATGGCAGACCAAGTCAACAAGGACACATGGCACAATCAGAAAATGACAAGTGTTAAGTTGATTTGGCATTTCAGGTACATGGAAATCACAAATCTGAGTGACATGTGGCAGTTTCTCGGCTCGTGACACGTCATCGAGTGATGCAATATTTACATCACTCTGGGAGTTTTTCTTCGAGATGTTTACCACCAGCAGATGCCCTAAGTCTTGAAGTCCCGAAGGCCAAAGTCCCAAAGCGGAGGATAGTCATTGGAGCCAAAGGACACATGGCGAGCGATTGAAATTTCCCTGACTTGCACATTGAAGGAGTCAAAGGAGCATGGTGTGGAAACTTGCGATACGCGAAGTCGTGAAACAATCCTGGTCATTGGAGCAAGAGGACACGTGGTGAGCGATTGGAATTTCCCTGACTAAAGGATCAAAGGAAGGAGGTGCTCTAACCTCCAAAGTCGCGAAACGCGAAATCGCTACATGATCATAGTTGTCCATCAAAGGGAGAGATCTGAACCATTGATCCAATATGGAGTATTTCGAATATCGCGACTTGGGAGATTTGAGACACCTCATACCAAGATCCCCCGAAATCATGAGTCACGAAGCGCCTTCTGGATAAGCACTTAGTCACAATTGATGGTCATATGAGAGGAAGGAGCTAGCCCAGCTAAGCTCCATTTCGGAGATCGCGACATGGGAGAGTCGAGATGTCTCGTCACAAGATTTCTGAAACACGAAATCGCGAAATCACTTTTTGTTTAGCATTGGGTCATAGCTAGTGGTCATATAGGATAAACATGAGTCCCTGTGGGTGTAATCCAACGGTGTTGGTTAATTGGGAATTTGATTGAAGGGCTATTGTTTCACCTCATGGTTAATTGTTCAATTACGATTCAATTAGCAAAACTGTATCATAGTTCTTGGGCGTTTGGCGATTCAGTTGCTGAGGCATTTTCCTTAGAGATTTGAGGTGTAACTGAATCGATGGGAGATCATAAAAGAGATATGCAATGACTATGTGAGGTTGGTTGTTCTCAGTGTAAAAATTAGTTGAACTGGGAGAAAGGAAAATCACAGTCTGCACAGTGTGAGATCAAACTCAGAGATGAGAAACAGAAGCTGAAGATAACAGAAAAGGTGAAGAGAGCAGAATGAACACATACCAAAGAGCTTGAGAGGAATAGAGAAAGAACAGATAGAAAGAGACATCAAGTCAAGCCAAGTATGAACAGAGTAGAAAAATAGTGAAACAGAGAAGAAGTGGTAAGAATTGATATACCTGTATTGTTTGTTATTCAATCATTTATTTATAGTCACGGAGGTAGGGTGGTGCTAGGGAGGACTGTAGTCCTTTGTTATTCAAGCTGGTGCTTGAATACTGGAAGTTGAAGCTTTCATCTAGTTGTGGCTAGAAAACAGGGTGGCAGGGTGGTGCTTGGTAAAACACAAAGTTTTATGTATGCAAATTGGTGCTTGTACAAGTGGAAGTAGGTGCTTCCATCCAGTTCACACTCAGGGAGTTGGTGCTTCCTTCTAGTGGGTGCTAGATAAATCAGAGGGTTGGTGCTCTCAACAAGTTGAAGCTTGTGAAACAGAGGTAGTAGCCTCACATTGAGTTTGTGCTCAAAGATAAATGATGTACAAAATTTGAAAGACTGTCTATCATTCGAAGAAGAAGAGGTTTTCTCCCTTTATGGGTTTCCTTGTGAAAATATGTCTCTGTGTATATCTTATGTGTGACTGATGTTCATTATTTATGTTGTTCATATCTTGTATAATATTAATGGTCACTTGGAAGAAATTAAAAATTATTTGAATAGTCATAAATTGTTTAAGCACAGTAACAACTGATTCACCCCCCCCCTCTCAGTTGTCTTAGTAATTTCAAAAAAGTCACGTGAAAAGGTGCACCTAAGTCGATCAACCAAGCATCATGATATAAATTTGTACTTGCAGATTCCAAGTACACATCCCTTATGAGGAGGCCTTCCCTTTCTTGGAGGGAGCATCATCAAATCCCTTACTTTTATTAACATTTTGTGATCTACAATCTTTCTTGTAATGCACATATTTACCTCACTTCTAGAAATTCCTTGTATATTGTCCTAGAGATTTAGATTCCCCCCCAAAGTCTTATTTTTATTTCTATTTACAAGGTGACCTCTCACAAACAAGGAATCCTTAGTATGATTATCCTTGGTTTTCCACTACATTTCTTCTAATAATAGGGATGCAACCACATTATCATAATTTTATGTGGTTGCATTACTCTGGATAGCTACAAGTAGATTATCCTGTGAATATGACAAAAAATACAATAGAGTAATGCACTTATAATCTTCATAAATTTTACTATCAACAAAGTGTTGAGCGCTCAACACACCCTAAAATCCTTATGAAATTTTATCACTTTTTGGGTACCACTTGTTTTCTTTATTGTCCAAAGCGATTTCACTTTGGGGGGGGGGGAGACGTTATTTTGTTTTGTTTTCATGACTCTTATTGATCAAATCAGATGTGTTTGAACTTGTTAAAAGAAACCTTGTGTCTAAAAGAACTTGACATTCCAATTAAGAATCGACAATTAACATCGCAACTGACTCACTTATGTTCGGCGCCGACAAAAAATGCAAGAAGGTAAAGTGGCCACATAGTTGCACTAATCATCGAACGTCAATGCCCCATCGGCATCGGCAGAAGGTGGGGTTGTTTTGCGTAAGTTGTTCACCACGAAAACCCAAGAGATAGTCAATCCCCTTCAGTATCGACAAAATACGGGAAGGATAGACACAAAAGCCGTATAGAAATCACCAATAGTCGATGATCGATGCGCCTTATCAAGGTCGAGGAAATCTAGAAATTTTAAGACAATCGTTTTGTCTACGACAAGCATATCATCGATCGATGATCCCTGATACACTTTTGACATCGAGACTTTTTCGTGAGAGTTGATCGGGGAGCACTTGGGTAGGTTTATCGTCGATCCTTGATACTTTTCGGCGTCGGCGAGATAGGATCGGGTTTTAGAATGTATAGCTTAAATAAAGTCTTGATTCTGATTAACATGAATAAATCAAGACGTCGGTCTCGAGTGCCACGTGTCTTTATCACGTGAGGTTGTCGTAGGGCCTGATTTCATCTCGAGTCATCTTAAGGTTTCGTGTGTCCTATTCACACCTCCAAGTCATCCTCGCCACATCAACTCTATATGGAAAGATCGATCGGCATCAGAGATTTTGAAAGAAGTTATCAACGAAGAGTGCTCGAAGCAGAATCTCGACCCCCAACTCACCAACTGGACTAGCGAAAGGATGGGATGTTTGCGGCATAGGATACGATCGGATTTAGACATTTAATAGAATAGTTAATGCTTAATCCCGCATTTGTTTTTACCTCGTGTGTCAATTGAACAACAACAATTTAAAATTGTTGATAGGCCACGTTACCACTTGCTCCCGCACCATCAACCTATGATCCAATTTGATTTTAAACATCTTTGAAGATCTTGCAGCAGATTTAATGAAATTACACTCATAATCTGAATTGAATGGATGATGCGACAAGGTAGGTTCATCCCTGTTTAAATCTCTAGAACGGTTTTGAACAAATTCATTTTGTGCACAAGTTTGAATTCTAGAGCATCTGAAGGAGAAAAGTGAGTGTCTTGAGACTGTGTTGATCCTCAGATTAACAAAACCAGGTTAAACGAGCTGCAGAGGTATGTGTTCAAGTTTGTCAAATTCGACGGTCGTGATTTATATATGCATCTGATTTCCTTGCACAATCTCTAAACTATGTTCTTACTGCAGGTAAAATGTCGCCAAGAAAGCCAACCACCAGACGTTCACTAAGAGCACCCAAACTAAAGGAAGCTGAGGCAGGAAAAGGTTCTACTCCTGGTTCGGCGAGGCAGCTGGAATACACTCCCAGGGTAGAACCAATCATAATAACCTCAACAAAGAAAGTTTTGTCTAGCCTCCGGTCTTTAGTGATACAGAGGCAGGCACTAGATCCAAAGCAATGCTCCCACAGTGGGGGGACCTTTTCAATAGAATCACACACAACAACCTGAATGTAAGGGCACTCAATGACCAGGTGTTCCCAAACATTCGACGGTCTTATTTGCATATGGTAGCCAGCAGAACCCTAGTCTTTCCTTGCATAGAGGTTCTGAAGTGGCTAATCGACCATAGAAATGCACAAAAAATTTTAATAAACGATGAGAATGGTGGGTGTGCTGGATTTTTCCTCCCGGCAGACATCCAGAAATACTACAAGCTCAGAGACCCAGAGGAGCAACTAAACACAAACTTCATGGTGAATTTCTACGAATTTCACGACACCAGTCGACTGATGGCCTCATGGTGAAAGGAGGACAAGAATTTTAACAACTTGAGCAATGGTTAGTATGGGACAGTTAACTTGAGGGAGCCATACATCTATTTGATGGCTCTCATCTGTTAACTTGAGGGAGCCATACATCTATTTGATGGCATTCCCTTTGGAAGCATGGATTCCCTTGGCGTACACAGTTGCGATTTCTGGAAGTAGCTTCAACCGGGGATCGATAATTTATAAACAATTGAGAATATATGTACAGCAGGCTCAAACGTTGAAAGAAGGGGCAACACCCGCTTTCCACATGACCTCGTACTTGCTCAATGTTATCTGTGTGAGTAATGTCTTCGCCAGAATGAATCTAAGCTGGCATGTTGCGGAGCTCCTTGTTCACGTTTATTTCAGCATACTTTGGGAGAACATGTACAAAAAATCATGCGCACTCATTTGCGATGAATTCATCGCTCGTATTCATTTTATTATATTCAAAAGGGAATGCCCAAGATTATTTGCAGCAGCCAAGAAAATGGTAGCAAAAGTGGGTAACTGGTATTTGGATCAACACTCAACCTATATCAGAGTGTTCGAGGCCACCAGAGCACCACATCTACTACATGCTCACGTCCCAGACCAGCTCATTGTGGGATAAATCTGCTATCAGACTATCCTATAGGGCTATAATGCCACATTAGTCAAGGACAAGAAGCGGGCTTTCATACCCTACAGTTTCCATGTGGGGTTTTATCTAGTAAAGGACATTGCTCAAAGCAAACAAGAAGGGTTGAGCCAACTTGAATTCAGGTTCTCGGTAGGCCGATTCTACAAGCACGACCCTAAAGGCCCAGTCCTCCAACATGCTTCACAGGTACCATTATGTTGGCCATATGCTCATGATAAGTTTGAGGACAAAATTTTCCTAGAGTGCGCCAAGGACTAGGATGAGGTAGTACAGAGAATGGCCAACCCAAATATGACCAGGTTCAAGGCCATGAGCATGGATGAACAGGTGGATACCATAGAGCAGTCACATCAAGAGGCCCTTAGAGCCATAGAATAAATCAGGGCGGCAGAGACCACAGAGGCACGGAGAAAGGGATTACTCTTGCTAGAAGGGGCACAAAGAATCATTGATCAATTGCAAAATGACCCTGATCTGATAGAAATGATGAGGATTCCTGCTAATGACCCAATATAAAGCCGAGGAGAGCCAAGTGGCCTAGAGCTGATGCAACTTGAAGAAATCACTGGGTCAAAAAACCCTGAAGTTCCACCACCACAGATCAGATCACCAGGGGAAATTTTGACCCATCCTGAGATAGTGAGACATCAGGAAGAACAAGTGTACCAAATCCCTTGTTTAACTTAATAACCATCTATGATGATGAGGAGAGTTCTGAGGTGTCCTTGGTGGTGCCAGTACAGATTATAGAGGAGAAAGAACCTAAGAGAGCATCTACCCTGGGTCCCGATGCTCCAGTTCAAAGTCGTTCGTAGAACATGCATGAGGTCAAAAGTTCCTTACACACTGAGCCACTCGACGTATCGGGAACCCCAATGGACAGCTCAAGGGATGAGCTAGGATCGGGCAGACAAAGAGAAGAAATTCTACAACAGAAAATCGGCATTTCAACAGTCGATTACCAAGTAAGTACCGAACATGCCCCTGGTTCCTCAGTTTTGGTCGATACCTTACCATCTGATGAGAAACAAATGGAAGTCAAGCCATCGTGACATATAGAAGAGGTTCAAGAACCCAGCCTAGAATAGATATACACAGTCGGGAGCCTGGGAAATACTCTAACTTGGGGAGAACAAAAAATCCCCAAACATGTTGATGAGGTCACTGATATACAAGAAATTGTCTATGACCGAAAGAGAAAATCCATCATGAAGAGAACCACTAAGAAGAGGATGCCTACATTGGATAGTTTGATTCTCATCACCATAGAGGAAAAATTGATCAGAACAGAGCATGCCAAGATGTTCGAACTTATCGGCGCATGGATGGCTATCACAGATGCCACCTTGGACAGAGCAAGAAGAGATGAAAAGGAGTTTTTCGTTGCGCTAAAGGAGTTGGAGCACCTGCGCCATCTGGAAAAATACTATCAGAACTCCACACAAGCCACAATGCTTTTGAGAAGTGAGTTCCAAGTCGCCCATGATAAATTCATGAATGAATGACACATTTTCATTGCGAGGATAACCGACTTCCAAGAAGACACCCTTATGGCACTAGAAACCTCCAAGGACGTGGAAAGATGGTACGAGAAGGCTCACAAAGTAGTGGAAATAATTGATTACATCAGTGCGGTTCAAAAGGGCCAAGACGCCGAAGAGCACGACATTCAAGTGTTGAGGGACAACATCATAGATCAGATTAGGAAAGCGGTTGAATACTGGGTGAAAATAGCCCAGGAACCTCAGCGGGATAGTCAGGAAAAATGGGTCAATCGCGAAAGGAGTTGGGTAAAGATTAATCAGAAGATGAAAGACATCAACCTCCCAGAATTCGACTCACCCGAGGACTTTGTCAAGTACAACAATTCATGGAGCACCCAATCAATGATCGAGCAGTTGCAGTAGTTAAGTGTCAAAATAGTTAAGTATCGGGCACAGACAGTAGAAGTAAAAGAAATCCTTTCAGCCCCGATGGACCAACACAGATTCCCGTATGCCAACACATGCGAGGAACTCTTCATCAAATGGTCAGAGTATGAGAAGAGTCATCCACTTCAGTGAAACTATTTGATGATTCTTAGAAGACAGAGATATGGAAGCGCCATGTGGCGATGTTTTTTTTTATTTAGCTTGCACTTTTGATAGCTATTTTTAGTTAATGACTCATTATAAATAAGAGGGTTGACTGTTTAGTAAAGGTCGATGGTTTTTGCAAAGACTCTCATTTTTGGAATTCTAAAGAACTATTTCCGAACTACCCTAATTGAGAAGTCTTGTTTAGGACCAAAGACAAACTTCTGTTTTTTCATCAAAGGCGTTGTGTGATTGGATTTGAGGAGAAATTACTTCCAACTTTATTTCATGAATGGATGTTGTAATGAGTAAGAGTTTCTGAATCTATTGATAAGTTACTTGTTTCGATATTTTTTTGTAGTTCTTGTCGCTAATGATGAAAGAAAATCGTTGTGTTAAAGTGTGATTAATGCTAGAGCTAAGGAAACCATTTTTTTTGCCATCATTTTATTGCATGTATGTTTTCTTTCGATAATTGTATCTCAGTCAATAATTGAAATGCCAGCAAGTTAATGTATTAGTACTAGGCTTGTCACGGGTGTGAATATCTTTGTTTGCATGCTTGAGCACTAGGGTTATCCCAAGCTCAACCTTCTTCGGTAGTTGAGAAACCCCCTTTTTATCAGTTGGTTTACACCAACCCCCATCTTCTAATCAAACCCATGTAATAAGAGAAAATACAAAAGAGAACATTTGAATTGAAGGAGGAACTTTCACAAGAAGATATCATGTCAATCACTACGTAAAGCCCATCGATAAATTGGTCGGATTGAAATATTTGGAGAACCATTCCACCATTAAACGTTGCAGAGTCTAATTGGGCCTCTGTGGCGGGTTTGGTTCCTGTTGTTGAGTCAAAGGGATTTAGGACCCCTCAACAGAATTGGCGCTAGAAGGAGGGCTTGTTGAATGAATGGCTAACAATATTTATGATATAATATTTCACACAGTCTATAGATTTAAAACAGCCCACATGCATGGCTATTCATTCTCAAGACAACCCACATACACTGAGTACTCCTGAAATGAGTAACTCACCCCAGCAAGAGGAAGATCATTTATTCCCTGAAATACCTTACGCTCTTCCCCACAAGGAGTTGAACGAGTTCAGAAAAATCATTACCCTTAGCTCTGTTACTTCCTCGTAGTAAAACAAGTAAGCAGACCAGTGGTCGACACCCCCGACCAAGTTTTTGTTCACATAGTAGAACACCTGATAGATTTCGCCCTCACCAAGATCGAACATCCCCTTCATCTAATCCCCGAAACACTAGCTAGTAACTACTCTGAGCCCGACGATTTTGAATCTCACGAGGAAGGGTTTAACTCGGATTACTCAGCTTTGGAGTCGGACGACATGGAGGATAACAATGATCATAATGAAGAAAGGGGAAACCCACCTCACAATAATCAACCTTGGTTGGCCAGAGATGCTCTGGAAATCCCCGAACGAGTACATAACCTCCCTCGACATCTAGAAAAGTTACTCCCTAAATTTGACCCTAAAACCTCAGGATTGCCTGAGGACCATATTAAAAAGTTCATACTAGCTATTAGACTGATGAATGTCCAACATGAAGATGTAGTATGCAGGATTTTCCCCTATACCTTTGAGAATTCAGCGTCCACGTGGTATTTTAACTTTCATGTAGGGTCCATAACTAGCTGGACGAAGTTTCAAAAGGATTTTTTAGACAAATTTGCAGAAGAAACCACTACAGGAGCTTTAATGGCCGAACTGTTCGCCGCCGCCACGAGTTCAAAAGAAAAGGTTAAAGATTTCAATCAACGATTTACCACTATCCTGAACAAATTTCAACCCGAAGCTAAACCCACTTAGGAATTGCAAATCGAAGTATACGCTAATGCTCTCCCTGCTTCTATTTACATGTTTGTAAAAAGGGTTGCCAAGCATACCCTAGTTGAAAATTTCGAGGAAGTCAAAATAATTGAATTCCAAATGAATGGATCTAAAGAGGGCCAGGTCTCACTAGTTAAGAAGGAAGCTCAACCTCCACCCAGGAGAGGACTATTGTTGACTAGACCCCCAAGGAAACAAATGGAACAAGGTCCCGAAAAGGGAAGTGGAGACATATAAGACCTACAATGGATGATAAAGAAGTTGTCAAATGAAATCGTAGACATGAAAAGAAGTGCAGGGGATGGAAACCAAGGGCAAAGGCCCTATAAACCTTTTTTTAAAAGAAACCCACCGTTCAAAGAAATTGAACCTTCCCCAACCAACTTAAACATCGACCTAGGCAATGTAGCATCTGACTCTTTCTGTACCTATCATCAAGAGAAACATTCTAAAAGAGACTGTCCACAATGGGTGCATGTCATGAATTTGATGGCCAATCGGTTCCTAGACGAAGTTTCCTTTACCAAGCAATCAAACGGCTCAGCGATGAATATTGTTGATCAAGAAGAAGTTGACCCGCCGGAAGAAACAACCATGATGTTGTGGGATCTTGACTTGCCAATGCCTTCTGATGACATATTCGAGGTTCAAGAACCACCCGTTGAGGTTTTGGTTGTGAAAACGTGAACTAGGGGTCAGCCGGTCTCAAACGACCTTACCATTGCCCAAACTTCAAGAGGAAAACAAATAGTCGATCACCCGAAAGCACCTTTTGTCTCCCAAAGAAATCCTATAAACATCCATACACGAGAATCACCCAAGCTAGACTACAACATAGTAGAAGATTTAAAAATCTTGAAAGCAAATGTATCAGTCATGGACATGTGTATAATTCCCCAACWAAAGGAATTTTTGTTACAAGCCTTAAAGTCAGTAGAAACTCCTATAACAATCACTGAACAAGGAGAAAATTCAGCCCCCACAGATCTAAAAAATAAACTAAATGTGAACGCTTGCTCTGTAGATAAAAAAGGAAAGCCTTTTGTCCCACCGTTCCTCTTGACGTTTGAAGTCTTCAACATAAACCTCCATAATTGTTTAGTTGATTCATGGGCATCCTCTAATGTTATGCCATTATCTATATGCAAGAAATTAAACGCAATCCCTCTCAAAAGTGATAAACATGTGATACAACTGGACAGAACGCAGGTGAAAGTTATTGGAGAACTCAAGGATGTCATGATCAGAATGGCTACACACCCGAAATTTGTTCAAATAATTGACATCATTGTAGTAGATATACCAGAAGCTTATGGACTGCTACTTAGTCGAGATTGGTCCGAGAAGTTGAATGGATACTTTAGCACAGACTGAGCTCACCTTTGGTTGCCATTAAAGGGACACATGAACATGATTAGGATCGATAGGGAAAGGTATCTCAAACATATTGTCACCAATTTAGAAGCCCTCAACAAACCCTCGTCGGCATATTTCCCGGTGCTAGGCAACTACTCCTGCGATTCTGATTTCGGTAATCTCTCCTCTCTCTCATCTGATGTGCCTCTTACTCAAAACTCTGAAATGAATTTTCAAGAAAATGTACCGACAGTGGCAGAAGAAACCCTCTTCTGTCAAGAACCTTGGTTGGAAACGATGGAGCAAATAGGTGGAGAGGAAGAAGTTAGTAGGCAAGGAGAAGCTGATGGTTTCCGCTCACAAGTTTGGACCTTGTACTTTGATGGGTCTAAATCGCAAGAAGGATCATGAGTGGGGTGTATCCTCATTGATCCGAAGGGGAAACAAAATTTCATGTCCTGCATAATAGAATTTGAATGCACTAATAACACCATCGAGTATGAAGATTTAGTGCAAGGACTAAAGAAATCCATAGAATTAAACGTTAAAGAACTAAAGGTTTTTAGAGACTCTGAGATTATCATTAGGAAAGCAAAGAACACTATACACTGCAACTCTCCCCACCTGAGGAATTATCGACAGGAAGTGCACAGGCTAACATAACATCTTGAAGCCTTCAACATTACAACGATCCCCATAATAAAGAATACTCTTGTTGATTCCCTAGCCATTCATGCCTTGAGGTTATCCCCTTTAGAAGACTATGAAGCCTCTCACTTCACTGTGGGACTACTCTACAAACCATCAGTGCCCAACAATATTTCTAATAGGAAGTTCTTTGAAGGAAATGAACAGATCATAATTTTTTTAAGCAATCGGGAAAATCTTAAAGACCTGGCTATTGACGATGAAATATTCCAAGAGCAACTAGTAGACACTGATCCCCATGAACAAAGAGGTGAAATAGATCACTCAACGTACCAACCAAGGTTTCACACTATACCGAAAGGGGTAGCCAATTTGGAGAACCTCTTTGACTTAAGGGAAAGATTTAAAGGGTCAACAAACACAAAGACATGGAGCTCATGTCCCATCTATGAGACTATAAATATAGGAACCCCGAAAAACCCTAAGAATATAAATCTTGGCAAGACAATATCTAAAGAAGGAAAGCCTATCTCAAACTTTTTAGAGAATATAAAGATGTTTTCGTGTGGTCCTACCAAGATCTGAAGACTTGTGACACTCGCATCATTCAACACACAATCCCATTAAAACTCGAAGTAAAACCCTTCCAACAGAAGCTCCAGAAGTACCACCCATCTATGGAACCCATCATGTGTCAGGAGTTAAAGAAATTACTAGATGCTAAAATTATCTTTCAGGTTAGACACTCTGTCTGGGTAGCAAATTTGGTTCCCATCAGGAAAAAGTCTGGGGAGATCCGCTTGTGTGTGGATTTCAAAAACCTCAACAAAGCATCAGAAAATGACAACTACCCAGTCCCACCAATGGAACAACTCTTGCAGACCGTGTTTGGTTCTGAGATTTTCTCCCTGCTACGCAGTTTTTCAGGTTACAACCATGTTCTAATTTCAGAGGAAGACCGATTGAAAACTACCTTCTGAACCAAGTGGGGAACCTTTTCTTATAAACGCATGCCCTTTGGGTTAATTAATGCAAGGGAAACCTTCCAGAGGGCCATGGATGTGGCTTTTTGGGGACTAATCAACAAATGTTTAGTAGTTTATTTGGACGACATGACTGTGTATTCAAAGAATAGAGAAGATCACATCCAACATCTAACCCAAATTTTCGAAAGGTGTAGGGAATACAGTATATCTTTAAACCCTAAGAAAATTATCCTTGGTGTTGAGGAAGGGAAACTACTAGGTCATATTATATCTCAAGCAGGAATTTGCATAGACCCAGAACGAATTAAGGCAATAACTCAGCTTCCCTTACCCCACAACAAAAAAGCTATGCAATCCTTCTTCAGGAAAATCAATTTTGTGAGGAAGTTCACCCCCGATTTCGTTGAAACCATCAAACCCTTACAAAAAATGATCTGCAAAGATGTTGAATTTAAGCAGGCTGATGAACGAAAAAGTTCTTTCAGCAATATTAAGATTGCAATATCTCAAGCTCCAGTGTTGTGAAGTCCCGACTTTAGTAAGGATTTTTTCCTCTATACTTTTGCCTCCGACCAATCATTAGTCGCAGTATTGACTCAGAAGGATGATGACAACAATGAGGCGTTAGTCTCATTTATGAGCACTAATCTCCAAGGGGCCGAGCTAAATTACCCTGCTATAGACAAACATGCTTATGCGATGTACAAAGAAGTAAAACATTTCAGATCTTACATCCTAAAAAATCACACCAAAGTCATTGTGCCGCATCCTGCAGTCTGATCCCTATTCACTCAACATGAGATGGGGGAAAGAAGAGGAAATTGGATGGCAGTTTCCCAACAACTTGATCTAGATATAAAACCTGCCAAATTGGTTAAGGGGCAGGGATTGTGTAAACTGGTCGTTGAAGCCCAAGACCAAGTAAATGAAGACTCTGGGTGGGAGAATGAATTGGCGTTATGGTGTACTCAAGATTTATATGTTCCCCCAGGGCATGAGTCTTGGTATGGGAAAATCACTTATCTCTTGCATCACGAGACTTGCCTATAAAATCTAAACCCTAAGGAAAGGAGATATCTCAAACTAAAATCGACACAATATCGCCTCATAAATTCGGTGCTCTTCTGCATGAATTATGATGGGGTACTTTTGAGATGTCTCAAACGTGAGGATGTAGACAAGGTTTTGAAGGAGCTCCACAGTGGTCCTGCTGGTGGACACTTTGCAGGGAATACCACCACTCACAAGATACTGAGAACCAACTATTACTGGCCTACTCTGTTTAGGGATGCTCATACATATGCCAGAAACTGTAAAACTTGTCAAATAAGTACCGGGAGGGAAAAGAGAGCAGTTGTCCCACTCCAACCTATGGCCATATCCAAACAATTCGAGCAATGGAGGTTAGATGTCATAGGAGAGATTACCCCGAGTTCTTCAAAACAACATAGATACATAATGACCGCTACGGACTATTTCACGAAATGGGCAGAGGCCATTGCTTTGACTCATGTAAACGAAAAGGTGGTAACCCAATTCAAAGAACAACAACTGATCACAAGGTTCAGTATGCCTTTCGTTCTTGTTTTTGATAATGTCGCTTACTTTTCTTCCACCCTATTAACAGATTTTTCTCTAGACTAAGGAATCATAATCAGATGCTCTGCAAACTACTATCCACGGGGGAATGGAGTGGCAGAATCAACCAATAAGAACCTAGTGAGGATATTGAAGAAAACAATTGTAGACAATCAGAGGAATTGGCATAGTTCACTTCATAATTCCTTATGGGCTAATAGAGTAACACCCAAGGAAGCTATAGGGAACTTCCCATACTTTCTGGTGTATAGACAAGAATCCATTCTCCCAAACGAGCTATATCTTTCGTCTCATCAACTTGCTTAGGGTTCTAGAAAACAACCCTCATTGGTTATTCAACAGAGAATTGGTACCCTCCTCATGCTGGAAGAAGAAAGGGAGAGAGCAGAATCAAATTTCATCGCTCATCGACAGATAGTTAAAAGGTGGTTTGACAAGCATAAGGCTAGAGAAAAGAATTTTGAAGACGGAGACTTAGTCCTGAAATGGGATAGAGAAAATGAACCAAAGGGAAAACATTCAAAATTTCAAAATCTATGGCTCGGACCTTTCTAGGTAGTCGAGAAACTTGGGGCAGGCACGTATTGGTTGCAAAATCTAAGGGGGGAACTTGACACCCTCTCGGTGAATGGCCAAGCCCTAAAACAATATTTCTATTAAAAAAAAATGTGTTTGTGTGTGTGTGTTTTCATGTTGTTTTATTTTTAGGAAGGTTGATTGCGGAGTCCTTTATTTATGTTTTTCTTTTGTGTAGTATTTTAGTGCAATAAAGTTGTGTTCCACAAGGCATTGGTTGACCTTAATCAATACGGTGTAGCAAACTTTGTTCCTGGCTCATGCTTACATGCAACACAAGAAACGTTGGGTGAACTGTTGTTGTCTTAAAGGAGTTATGTATCTAACCTTTGTAAATAAACAACCTTGGCAAGTGATGAAGTGTTTGCCTGATGGTTTGGTAAAACCTAAGGGAAAGATGGTAAGCTGGAAAGGACCACATGTACCTCAAGACAAAGCTTAAATTTTTTTCACTTAAACCATCTCATCTTGCAGATAACAGACGTCCTCCTCTCCCACTTGCTTTGGGAATCTCTACCAAAATTAAATCAATTATATCAAATGAGAATGAGGTAGGAGAGGGTATGCAGATAACTCCGTCGGGGATATGGATGCTCGTTGGCAGTGAAGCAAGGTCTGTGATGTCGGGGTGACTCCGCCGGGGCTATGGACACTCACTGGAAGTGGAGCAACACCGCAACAAGTGAATGATGATAACAAGAGGGCCTCGTGCCAGTGAATTCTTTACTCGAATATTGTCAAAAGGGGCCATGGGTCATGGTTAAAGGGAACGAAGGTGGAATAAAGGTTGAAACCCCACATGCAGGCCCAGATTCATGAACCAGGGGAATTTCAAACGCAATTATAGAAGAGACTCTAATAAAAACAAAACTAGTTAAGTTCTTAACCAACTTCTGCATCAGCTAAGCCCGAAGAAGTAACAAAGATTATGCTTTCCAGTAAGTCACCATTTGTTGAGCGCTCAACACACCCTAAAAGCCTTATGAAATTTTATCACTTTTTGGTACCACTTGTTTTCTTTACTGTCTAAACCGATTTCACTTTGGGGGGGTGGTTTATTTTGTTTTGTTTTCATGACTCTTATTGATCAAATCGAATGTGTTTGAACTTGTTAAAAGAAACCTTGTGTTTAAAAGAACTTGACATTCAAATTAAGAATCAACAATTAACATCGTGACTGACTCACTTGTGTTCGACATCGACAAAAAATGCAAGAAGGTAAAGTGGCCACACAGTTGCACTAATCACTGACCGTCGACACCCCATCGACATCGACAGAAGGCCAGGTTGTTTTGCGTAAGTTATTCACCACGAAAACCCAGGAGATAGTCGATCTCCTTCGGTATTGGCAAAATACAGGAAAGATAGACATTGACAAAAGATGTAAAGAAATCATCGATAGTTGATGACCGATGTGCCTTATCAAGGTCAAGCATATTGTTGATCGTTGATCCCCGATACACTTTCGGCATCAGGACTTTTTCGTGAGATTCGATCGGGGAGCACTTCGGTAGGTTTATCATCGATCGTCGATCCTTGACACTTTTCGGCGTCGACAAGATAGGATTGGGTTTTAGAATGTATAGCTTAAAGAAAGTCTTGATTCCGATTAACATGAATAAATCAATATGTTGGTCTTGAGTGCCACGTGTCTTTATCACGTAAGGGTGTCATACGACCTGGTTTCATCTCAAGTCGTCTTAAGGTTTCTTATGTCCTAGTCACACCTCTAAGTCAGCCTCACCACATCAGCGTTGTATGGAAAGATCGATCGATGTCGGAGCTTTTGCAAGAAGTTATCAAAGAAAAGTGCTCGAAGTAGAATCCCGACCCCCAACTCACCAACTGGACTAGCGAAACAATGGGATGTTTGCGACATAGGATACGATCGGATTTGGACATTTAATAGACCAATTAATGCTTGATCCCGCATTTATTGTTACCTCGTGCACCGATTTAACAGCGACAATTTAAAATCACCGATAGGCCACGTTACCACCCATGCCCACACCGTCAACCTATGATCCAATTTAATTTTAAACAGATTTGAAGATTCAGCGACAGATTTAATGAAATTGCACTCATAACCCGAATTGAATGGTTGATGCAACAAGGCAAGCTCATCCCTGTTTAAATATCTAGAATGATTTTAAACAAATTCATTCTGCGCACAAGTTTGAATTCCAGAGCATCCGTAGGAGCAAAGCGAGCGTCTCGAAACTGTGTTGATCCTTAGATTAACAAAACCGGGTTAAACGAGCGAAAGTGGGCCACTGGTATTTGGATGAACACTCAACCTATATCAGAGTATTCGGGGCCACTGGAGCGCCACATCTACTACCCGCTCATGTCCTAGACTGGCTCATTCTGGGAGAAATTTGCTATCAGACTATCCTACAGGGCTATAACGCCACATTAGTCAAGGACAAGAAGCATGATTTCATACCCTACGGTTTGCATGTGGGGTTTTATCTAGTAAAGGACATTGCTCAAGCCAAACAAGAAGAGCTGAGCCAACTTGAATTCAGGTTCCTAACAGGCCGATTCTGCAAGCACGACCTGGCCCTCCAACATGCTTCACAGGTATCATCTTCTTAGCCATACGCTCATGATAAGTTTGAGGATGAAATTTTCACAGAGTGCACCCAGGACTAGGACAAGGTAGTACATAGAGTAGTCAACCCAAATATGACCAGGTTCAAGGCCATGAGGATGGATGAACATATGGATGCCATAGAGTAATCGGCTCAAGAGGCCCTCAGAGCCAGGGAAGAAATCAGGGTGGCAAAGACCATAGAGGCATAAAGAAGGGGATTACTCTTGCTAGAAGGGTCACATAGAATCATTGATCAATTGCAAAATAACCCTGATCTGATAGAAATGACAAGGATTCCCACTGATGACCCAATCAAAAGTTGAGGAGAGCCAAGTGGCCTAGAGCCGATGCAACTTGAAGAAATCACCGGGTCAGAAAACCCTGAAGTTCCACCACCATAGATTAGACCATCATGGGAAATTTCGACCCATCCTGAGATAGCGAGGACATCAGGAAGAATAAGTGTACCAAATTCCTTGTTTGACTTGATAACCATCTATGATGATGAAGAGAGTTATGAGCTGTCCCTGGTGACGCCAGTACAAATTATAGAGGAGAAAGAACCTGAGAGAGCATCTACCTCGGGTCCTGATGCTCCAGTTTAGAGTCATCCGTAGAGCGAGCATGAGGTCGAAAGTGCCTTAGAAACTGAGCCACTCGACATACCGGGAACCCCAATGGATAGCTTGAGGGATGAGCTAGGATTGGGCAGACAGAAAGAAGAAATTCCACAACAGGAAATCGACATTTCAATAGTCAATTGCCAAGTAAGTATCGAACCTGCCCCTGGTTCCTCAGATTTGGCTGATACCTTACCAGCTGATGAGCAACAAATGAAAGTCAAGCCATCGAGACATATAGAAGAGGTTCAGGAACCCAGCTTAGAACACATGTACACAGTCGGGAATCTGGGAAATACTCTAACTTGGAGAGAACAACAAATCCACAAACCTGTTGAAGAGGTCATCAATATACAAGAAATTGCCTATGACCGAAAGAGAAAATCCATCTTGAAGAGAACCACTAAGAAGAGGAGGCTTACGTTGGATAGTTCGATTCTCATCACCATAGAGGAAAAATTGATCAGCATAGAGCACGCCAAGACGTCCGAACTTATCAGTGCATGCATGGCTATCACAGATGCCACCTTGGACAGAGAAAGAAGAGATGAAAAGGAGTTGGTCGTTGTGCTAAAGGAGTTGGAGCACCTACGCCATCTAGAAAAATACTATCAGGACTCCACACAAGCCACGATGTTTTTGAGAAGTGAGTTCCAAGACGCCTATGACAAATTCACGAATGAACGACACCTTTTCACTGCGAGGATAACCAACTTCCAAAAAGACACCCTTATGGTGCTAGCGACCTGCAAGGACGTGGAAAGATGGTACGAGAAGGCTCACCAAGCAGTGAAAAGAATCGATTACATCAACGCGGTTCAAAAGGGCTGAGACGCCGAAGAGCATGACATTTGGGTGCTAAGGGATAGAAACATAGATCGGATTAGAAAAGCAGTCGAATACTGGGTGAAAATGGCCCAGGAACCTCAGCGGGAGAGTCAGGAAAAATGGGTCGATTGTGAAAGGTGTTGGGTAAAGATTAATCGAGAGATGAAAGACATTGGCCTCCCAGAATTCGTCTCACCCAAGGACTTTGTCGACTTGCATGACATAGTCAAGCAACATGCAGAACAAGACTCGGCATGGACTATAGAGATAGAAAAGGTGGCAAGCATGGCGCCAGGTCAAGTACAATAGTTCATGGAGCACCCGATCAAGGCTCGAGTAGTATTGTAGCAGTTAAGCGTCAAAATAGTTAAGTATTGACCACGGGCAGTAGAAGTAAAAGAAATCCTTTCGGCCCCGATGGACCAACACAGATTCCCGTATGCCAACACATGTGAGGAACTCTTCTTCAAATGGTCAGAGTATGAGAAGAGTCATCCACTTCAGTGAAACTATTTGATGATTCTTATAAGACAAAGAGATGGAAGCGCCATGTGGCAATGTTTTGTTTTACTTAGCTTGCACTTTTGATAGCTATTTTTAGTTAATGACTCGTTATAAATAAGAGGGTTGACCTTTTAGTAAAGGTCAATGGTTTTTGCAAAGACCCTTATTTTTGGAATTGTAAAGAACTATTTCCGAACTACCTTAATTGAGAAGTCATGTTTAGGACCAGAGACAAACTTCAGTTTTTTCATCAAAGGCGTTGTGTGATTGGATTTGAGGAGAAATTACTTCCAACTTTATTTCATGATTGGATGTTGTAATGAGTAAGAGTTTATGAATCTATTGATAAGTTAGTTGTTTCAATATTTTTTGTATTTCTTGTCTTTAATGATGAAAGCAAATCGTTGTGTTAAAGTGTGATTAATGCTAGAGCTAAGGAAACTATTTTTCTTGCCATCATTTTATTGCATGTATTTTTTCTTTCGATAATTGTAGCTCAGTCAATAATTGAAATGCCAGTAAGTTAATGTATTAGTAATAGGCTTGTCATAGGTGTGAATATCTTTGTCTGCATGCTTTAGCATTAGGGTTATCCCAAGCTCAGCCTTCTTCGGTAGTTAAGAAACCCCCATTTTTATCAGCTGGTTTATACCAACACCCATCTTCTAATCAGACCCATCTAATAAGAGAAAATACTAAAGAGAACGTTTAAACTGAAGGAGGAACTTTCACAAGAAGATATATTGTCAATCACTACATAAAGCCCAATGATAAATCGGTTGGATCGAAAGATATGGAGAACCATTCCACCATCAAACGCTGCAGAGTCTAATTGGGCCTCCGTGGCAAGTTTGGTTTCTGTTGTTAAGTCAAAGGGATTTAGGACCCCTCAACACAAAGAACAACTAGCTTACCACAATGTTAAAGGCATTGAGATGCTTTATCATGGAGTCATTGTGATTCATCCTTAGGATGTACAACTTCTTTCGAAGGAAAGGTTTGTCTAATAGGGAATTAAACTAATAGAAAGCCCCCAACTTATCACGTAACCCCTTGGTTGTAGATTCTCCCAAGACATTTAGTATCACTAAATATGAAAGGCACAACCAAATCATACTCTTTTCCTTCTTATCCAACTTTGACTAGTCATTCTTTGCCATACCCATAGGTGAAATACTAGGATCCACATCAACACACAAGTCTTTATCTACAAGAAGGTCCTCCATCTTGAGCTTCCATAGATCAAATGTTTAACCATTAAATTTCTCAATGTCGATTATAGGACTACTTATCATTTCTTTCACACAAGAATCACCATCGTAGAGCTCCCATTGAAACTTGGTTTATCACAAACCCAGATCAAGAATGAGCTAAAACCTATCAACAAAGGCATCCCCCTGAAGCCAATTACCTTGCTTTGATAGCAAATGTAAGTTTTAAACCTTTGTAAATGAAGCAATGGATACAATGTTTTAAGTAAAATAGGAAGAACAACAATGGCACACACATAGTACACATAAATTTACCCTAAAAACCTTTAACTATGAAAACCAACCTATCTTGGAGATGCAAATCTATCTCCTTCAATGTATTAACTTAACCTTTCATAATACAACATTTAGGTATTTTGAAATATCCAAGACCATAATCCACTAACCCAAAATGGATTACAACCCTAATCTGTTAATGGGGATTAGATGACAAAAGCCAAAAAAGCACAAAAGTAAAAATCCAAAAAAACAACCTTGACGCTCATGGATGAGTGCATAGTCCACATGTTACAACTAACACCTTGTGCATGAGTGCACAATCTACATGCAAAGAATATGACACATCTCCAACATTACCAAGGATAGATGACCCCTTTGACCAAACGAGAGGAGTAAAAGTCTTCTCAAAGATGGACTACTAGATTCAAATCAAGGATGAAGATGGTTTCTTCTTCCAAAGAAACAAATCGCTATATTTGATATTTTAGAGATCAAAACCAAAATATACATATGACTAGTCCAGAGTGGACTAAAAAAATTTGGATCCTAAAAGTTGTTATTTATCCTTCAAAAGAACAGTGTTTGAATTCACTTATTACATTCTACCTTCAATGTTTCCAAGGATATTCATTTTATAACATAAATTTACATCAAAATTAGAAACTTATCTACTATACAAAATATAAACTATGACCAGGGTCTAAAGACTACCTCCAAATTGTTGCTAGTTGTACTATCATATCAATGGTAAAAAATATAAAGATTTCTCAGAAGTTAAAAGGAAAGTGCCTCCTTTGACTTCTTGTTCATTTAAGGCATCCTCGTGCATCAACAAAGTATCTCTAGACAAACTTTCCTCTTTTGTATTGAACTCCCGATAAATATGATGAAAGGATATATTTTCAAATGAATTTTTTTACCACCTGGACTTGGTTCATTATGGGACACAACCCCGGGTTTTCAATGTTGCATAGATTATTATCCCAATCTATAATGAGTTTTGAATATCCAAAAACTTGTAATTGAGTTATCCTTCTCCCTTATGTTGCTTTCAAAAAAATCCAAAGAACGCATAATTTAGCATGGTTGTGTGTTCCTTATCCAACAACTATTTTAGCAACAAGAAATTAGATATATAAAAAAAAGAAGTGCCTCTACTCGACAATTACATGAAGCCTCTTGACATGCTCCATTGAAAATCCCCACGGTTTTCCTTGATGAATATAGGGCCACATAAGACATTTGGTGGGATTTTGTTTTGGGCTTATTTTGTTTAAATCCATCGCCAACCTAATCTCATATGCTACAATTGTTGGGGTGATCTCCTTGTCCTGAAAAACCAACAAATGTCTTGACATCTAAATACCATAAATAAGCAAACAAGGGAGAGTATGGAAAGCTACTACAACTTTATCTGTTACTAAGGATGAAGATGTTTACAAGATGGTGTAGGATATTAAGAGTTTATAGTGGTACCTTTTCGGTAACTAATGCCCAAACATGTGATTAATCAATAGTGTTTTTAGAAATTATTTGGATAAGTTCATTCTTGTATTTATATGACATCCTTATCTACTCAAGGAATGGGGAAGAGCATGAGGAGCAACTTCATCTTGTGTTACAAGCGTTAAGAGAATACAACTTTTATGCCAAGTTGAGGCAAATGCAAGGTTTAGCAAAAGAAGATCCAATTCTCGTGCCATACCATCTTAAATGAGGGGATTACAATTGATCATTGGAAGATTGAGGAAATCATGGAGTGGCCTACTTGAAGGAATGTTGTTGATGTCAAATCAATCATAGGTCTAATAAAGATACAACAATCAATGCTCTCTTTAACACTACAATGATATGCAAGGTATAATATTATAGTGCATGATCTTGTGTTCTAATTACAAAGTGATCAATTGACTAATGAGATCGATCCTTGTCAACTTCTTTAACATTAATTGAGTAACTAGAATGATATATTTTAAATCTTGTACTCAAGAATAACCAACATAGACTCATTTTAACTTTGGATCTAATAAACACTAAGAGGGATCAAAGAAATAGAGATGTAATTATTTTGGTGTTTAAAAGATCTCGGATTGAGATGGATCTATGTTAATTTATTGTATTGTAGACTTTTGTATTTTTTTGGTAAGTTAACTAATTTCTATTAATGATATACAAAAGATATGCATTCAACCCATATTGCATCATGCTTCCCGATAAAAATAGCTATAATGATTCAAAAAATACTAGAGTTGTTTTGTGTTATGTCTTCTCCCATGTAGGGCTTGAGAAAAATGCTAATGATTCCCAAAAAAGGAGCATATCTAACAAGTTCGAGACCAAGACTACACAGAGGATTTAACAACATTAGTAACATATCAAAATATAAACACAGCCTAGTAGTATAACCTGGAATGGCATAAACTTATCCTCAAAGTCAGAGCTTGAGTCAACATTGATGTAGGTGGGAAGAGTTTCCTCCCCAAGAATGGCCTTGGCAACTTCCTCATCTTGTGTTGCTTATGTCAATGTATTTCTCTTCTCCTCTTCCTTTGCCATTGCAGCTCTTCCATGCTCTTGTAGTTCTTCACTTCTTGCCTCCAACTCCCATATAACATTGTTTAAATTCTTACATTTACGGTCCAATTGTGGCAAGGATTTGAGTGCATTGGGTGCACCTTACTTCAACAATCATAGCAATGGATGTGTTTCTACAACCTAGGTAGAGGTGTTAGGTATGTAACATTAATAAATTATATTGGAAAAAAATAAAATTCCCTAAAAATGAAAAATTGAAAATAGTCAACCATAATAATGAAAAACTAAAAAAAGGGATAATAAAAGTCTATAAGCCTCGAATTGGTTGTTAAAGAGGTAAGAAGAAGGATGAGCAACATATTAGTTGGAAGAACATGTAGAGACTTCGTATAGTTAGAGGCTATTTAAATATGACTACTTTATTGGTTCCTTATTTCCTTGGCTTTCTAGGGCCATGTGACCCAAGCATGCATAGGAATGTTCATGCATAGGCGTGCATGTCTGATGGCCAATTTTATTGCACAAAAACCCAATACAATTATAATTGAGAATGGGGAGTGTTGCAAAGAACATTTTGATGGGAAAATGCATAACGAGTCTAGTGAGTTCATAGGTTTTGATAAGGTCCGCAGGGGTAAGCTTGGACTGGTTGGAACATCCTTATTTCCCACCACCCATCCCCTCCCAACAATACATCTGCCTTGGTAGTGTGTGGGGAGGAGACATGTGAGGGGGATGAGGATTCTTCGAGCCATCAGGGCTTAGACTCCATGCTCAAACCTTGATGCCATTTACCCTAGATATGGATGGGCCTTAACCATGTGCATTATGGTTGGAGAGGAACTTGATTTGAATGCATTGATGAAGGTTTACATGAGTGGGAACTCATGAGCGGAAGTGGGATCTGTTAACTTTGTAGATATATGGTTATATGGAACAAAGGTTGCCCATCCATCTACTGGTTAAACCATTGGGAAGTATGGTTACCAATCTTGGTCTCCTTCCTTGAAATTTTGTGTGGGTTGTTGGTT
Source organism: Picea engelmannii (assembly GCA_009831015.1). Classification (NCBI taxonomy): domain Eukaryota; kingdom Viridiplantae; phylum Streptophyta; class Pinopsida; order Pinales; family Pinaceae; genus Picea; species Picea engelmannii. The sequence goes on along the minus strand of ML792393.1, from coordinate 355,264 downwards.
TGTGAATTTTCTGCTTGGAAAGGAAGGGATTTGGGATGAAGAGAAAAAAGAGAGTATGGGTAAGGGGAAAACAACTAGGGGTTGCATAGGGGGGGCGTTGAGGAAATGCAGGGAGACCTTAGACCCTGATTTAAAACACCTAAAGAATAAGGCAATGTCCTCGGTGGTGGAAGTAGTATCAAACTATAACAATGGATTTTCTATAGAGGTCAAACAAGAGGTAGAAGGAATTGAAAATAAGGTCAAGGAGAAAACAAGTATGACATCTAATGACAAAATTGATGAGGAGATAATTCCATGGGTTCTAGATACTGGTTTTCCAAGAAGTAGAGACACTACATATTTGAAGCTATAAGTTGTAATAAAGGGCAAGACACCCATGCTTTTGTTAATAAAACTAAAGCACACGATATCACATTAGTAATAATGATGTGTGGGTGGGTGGGAGGACGTGTGTGATGAGTGGCAAGGGCTTGAGTGAGAAGTTGAGTCAAAATGGTTCTCTATATATTAATCTTGGAAAGGGAAAAAAGGGTTCCATTCTTATTTGTTATGTTGTTCTCCATTATTGTTTCACACCCATTGTGCTTGCAAGCTCTCATACTAGAAGAGCAAGCTTAGATTCAACCTTGGTTGTAGTATACTAATATCCTACCTTTTATGGAGAATGAATGGTAGTGAATAAAAGAAAGGGACTTTGTTTAGACAGTGGGTATCAGTCCTAATCTTTATGGAGTTCCCAATACCATGGGAAAGAAGGGCCTCCTATGGATAGACTGAGTTGTAAATTATTTGTGTTTTGGTTGGACCCAATAGGGTTCTTTCACTTTATGCAATCATTTTCTTATCTCATTCATTTAGCAAGGGTTTTGAGATGTTGATGGTGGTTAGTTTTATCTGTTAATTGCTTGGGGTTTGGGATGAGAGTGAGTTAGCCTTATCACTCTTAGGCTCTTGGTTAAGAGTGGCTATGTAGTATGCAAGTCTAGAGTTGGGTGATGAATCCTCTGAAGTAAGTATTGGTGGATTTAATGAAAATATATGTATCCATGTATTGTATTAATTATGTGTTTTTTGTTTTGTTTGCTTTGATGCTCGATGGTTTATTATGCACATGTGAATAAATTCTTATCTACCATGGTTTAATGTGTACATGCTTGGACCTTAATATGTCTTTCTTATGCATATAAGCATGTTTTACATATGTAGCGACGTATAGTTTTTTGGGTTGTTAATGGTTTTTATGTGAACAAAAATCAAGTGTGGGTTCTCCCCTATGCATTTTCAAGGATTTTCCCACTTCCATGAAAGGATTTCAGGGAAGCCCTTTAAATGAGAAATAACATATCTACACCATTTGTGTAAGGAAGGGAAACATATGTATTATGTGTTTAGTAGGATAGCTTTAGATGAGGACCATGGAGAAGCGACAACAACTATAATGTGGATAACTTCTACTAAGACATTTCATTTTTAATTGACTATAGTTGATGTTTATTTTGATATATTTTGTTCCAATGTAATTGGAATTTGTACTATTAAGGTAGGATTTTTATTTATTTAAAAAGTTTGTACTAATGTTGACCTAATCTTAATTTGATAATATAGAAGAGGTGTTTCATACCTCCCCATTGTTCAAATTTCCCAAAAACATGTTTTCAAATTTCCCAAAAGCATGTTTTGCCTCTCATAGGTCATCTTACCCCACACTGAAACATTCACACAAATAGGGACAAAATAAATTCTTAAGTGAATTTGGTGAAATAGATTCTTCCAATAGTTGGGTGCTTTTAAGGGTTGGCTTATTTCATAATAATATTCCTATAAAAGGCAAGAGCACACTTGTCACCAAGTTAATGAAAAACATTGCTAAAAAGTTGTATTAATAAGCAACATACTTTATAGAGAAGGTGGAAATAACATCACTTTGTTATTTATTTTATTTTTTTCTCATTAATTAGCTCTCTTTTTAACACTACACTGACATACAAGGTGTAATATTACAATACATGAGTTTATGGTTTAATTAGAAAGTGATCAAATTACTAATGAAATCCATCCTTATCAACTTTTCTAACAATAACCAAGTGATTAAAATGCTCATCTTTTAAATCTTGTACTTAAAAATAACCAACATAAATCCATCTTAAGCCTAAATCCAATAAACACTAAAAGGAATCAAAAGAAATAAAGTTGTAATTATTTTGGTGCTTAAAAGATCTTAGGTTAAAATGGATTTATGCTAGTTTACTATATTATATACTTTTATAATTTTTTTGATAAGTTAACTAATTTCGATTAATAATACAAAAATATTACATTCAATCCATATTGTATCTTGTTTCCAAAGAAAAAAGAGCTACATTGACTAAAAAAACATTGGCGCTGTTTTGTGTTATGTCATCTCTCATATAGGGATTTAGCAAAATACTGGTATAAATTCCAACAAAAATGATCATATCTAACAAGTTTAAGACTAAGAATACTTAAGAGGATTTAACAACATCACTAACACATCAAAATATAAACACAATCTAGTAGTATAACTTGGAATGCCATAGGTTAATCCTCAGAGTTAGAGCTCGAGTCAACATTCATGTAGGTGGGAGGAGTTTGCTCCCTAGAAATGACCTTAGTAGCTCCCTTAGCTTTTGTTGCTTCTACATTTGTCTTTCCTTGCTCCTCTTCCTTTGCCATTGTAGTCCTTCCATCCTCTTCTGGTTCCTCACTTCTTGCCTTCGACCCCCATATGCAATTGATTAAATTATATCATATTTATCATCTGGTTGTTCCAGTTTGGTAAGGATTTTAGTGTGTTGGGTGCCCCTTACTTCAATAGTTATAGTAATGAATGTCTTTATGTGCCAGTGCATATCCACTAGCTTCATATATTTAGTGTCTCTACTTCTTGAAAAACAAGTATTTGGAACCCGTGAAATTATCTCCTCATCAACTTTGTTAACATATGTCACACCTTTTTTCTCCCTAACCTCGTTTTTACTTTCCTCTATCTCTTGCTTAATTGCTATTTAAAATCAACTATTATAGGCTACTACTGTTGCCAATGCTGATGACATTGTCCTATTCTTTAAGTGTCTCAAAACCAAGGTTTGATGTCTCCTTTCATTTTTTCGACCTCCCCATATGCAACCCCATTGGTTTCCCCTTGCCCATACTCCATTTTGCTCTCCATCTTGGATCCCTTCATTTCCAAGTAAAAAATCCATAAACCAATGACCCAAAGAGAATTCCGAGGAGGAAGACCAAGCTTGGTGAGTCGAGACTGACAATTAGAGACTAGCAGATTATATTGAATTTCCATGGAAGGAGACCAAGGCTGACAATTGACCTTCCTAGCAGTTTAACCAACAAACAAATGAGCAACCTTTGTTTCATATAACCATATCTTTGTAGAGTTGACAAATTCTACTTACACTCTTGAGTGCCCATTCTTCTGTCATAAACCTTCATCAATGCGTTCATATTAGGTCCATCTTTTCCCATTATGCACTTGGTTAAGGCTCGTCCTTGGCTTGGGTAAATGGCATCAAGGTTTGAGCATGGACACCGAGCCATGATAACTCAAAGCCTCTTCATCCCCTTTGCCTATCTCCTCCCCATGCATGAACAAACCAAAGATACTATCCATATGTCCTTTCAATTGACTCATTGCTTATTCTTCCTCTTACTTGTTTAACACTCCATTTAAGAATTTATAAACATTTATAATTATTATTATAATAAACTATTTTTGATTTTTAAGGATTTCAAATTTTTGATTTTTATTTTTAATTTAATGTATTAACGTTATATACAGAACAGAACACATCTACCGAGCTATATATACATCTTGTTACTTTCAATACGATAATAAATTCCATCCTAATTTATCCATGCATTTAAATAATATTTTGATATCTTGTACACCTATAAGTTATTAATCATTACAAGAGACGAAACTATAAAATCCAAACAACTAAAACATCGAGCGCTTATACTTGATCTGATGGGGGTGATTTATTTTTCAAAACTCCATATTATATTTATCGTTCATTACCCAAATATATGCTACGAGCATAATGATAATTGTGGGCATGCTCTCATTGCTCGAGAACGGGAAGACAACCGTCTTTGACGAAGCCGCCATGTCCTTAAAGTATGATCCATGAAACTACAGAAACCTGGGATTTTTCCAAATCATACTAGGGAGCACCTGGCAAGTTCAACATCCTCAGACTCTGTCGTTAAACACCCTTGTGACCTTTTATACTGCAAAATATTCGATTATCGCCAATTTTTTAATGCACCCCTGACAAACAGTAAGCCATGATGTAGAGAGTTGAAAGAAGCAATGGCGAAGCTAGTATCAAGGATCGTGGGCTGGTTCCGCCCCAATACCATGGTTGGGATTGACAAGTCAGGCAACCGCTACTTCACCAGAACAGAGGATTTGGATGGATTTTGTAAGTCCTATTTATTCTCTTTGTATTAAATTCTTAGGTGTAAGCATCTTATTAGTACGAAATTCATGTTTGGGGTTCGGAAACAAAACAGTACTTGTGGGGGATTTATAATTAGGAAAACAACTGCCACAAAGTGAATATCATTCTTGAATTTGAACTGTCATTGTTTGGCCCTGGTTCTTGGACTAGAAAAGGGATTTTATTGATGTACATTGGCCAGGGACTTAAAACAGGGTTTCGGTATTATTCCTTGGGATCAACTTAGCCCCCCAAAATGGTACCCCGATATCTGCCTATACATGCCAGCAAAGCTCAGGGCTTAAAGTTAACTCCATGCTTACTAGGCACTCACGTGCTCACCTTGGCTTGGGATGTCTGCACCATCTCTGTATGAACTTTTGATCATGATGGTCTAGTCACGTACAGTTTCACTCATAGTGCTCCTCACGGTGACCTGGGGCACTCTCCACTTCACCCTCCCTGAAAGGATCCTGGACTTTTGAGAATGACAGGTTATGAAAATTTATAATATCTGAGGCTGGAAGGCCAGCTATCCAGGGATATTCAGACTCTGGCTTAATTGGACTTTGACATATTTCTGCCCCTAGAATTGGAGTTACTCTACCATATGTATAATAATCTCAGAAGATAAATGGACATTGGATCATATCATTATTCTTCTACCCATAAGATACCCCCTGCGAAGGTAAAATTTTATTAACAGTAAAACTGTTGAGATGATGTTGTAAGCTTTACTTGAGGCCAAGGCCAACCTCACTCTGTGGTCATTAGTATTGTGTTACTAGGTTTAGCTTACAGCCAACCTATTCAACACTCATTTATTTTATTCCCAGACAGTTAAGGCCGACCTACTCATCATAGTGGGCCCATAATCCTTCTTGGGGAAAGTGCTCTATTCCTTGAGTTGTGTATAGATACACAACTCAGCTGTCATTTGTAACATCATTTTGATCACTTATACAAGTGCCTTATTCCTTAGGCTATGGTCACTTATGTCATGTGTTGGGATCTCTTTTGATGGTTAATATTGTGAATCTGTCTTTCAAGCGCTGTTATGGGTGTGGCTATAGCTCTCTCTCTCTCTCTCTCTCTTGTTCTCTTTTAGCTTGCACACTAGTCCCGGTTCATCTTCTATTTGTACAGATTTAGGGTTTGTTGGATCGGGGTTTTTCTGGTGGGCGCCCTTTGATCCTCTCTCTTTTTTGTGGATCTCCAACGTGGTAATAGAGCTGGTGTGAACCTCTCTCACTTTATTTGGTGCACCTGATCTGAAGTTTTTTGGCTAGAGCCATTGCCCTAAGGGTTACGGATTTAGGGTTTTCAGATTTGTTTCTTTGTTTAGGGTTTCCTATGGTTTAAACCCTTCGCCAACGGTTCACTTCAATAGTTGATCTAGATTTTTGTTGACTAGTGGCAATCACCTATGGGCTGCCAAACCTTGTCTTTCTGGATCATCCCTCATTTCAAGGTTTGCTCTAGCGCTGTTTTATTCTGGGTAATTTTGTGGAGTTAAATCAGTAGCTAGAGGGCACTAATATCAGCCCATCTTCACTGTATATCAGTGCTTCCTTTGGAGCTGCTTTTTGTGTTTTTTTTTTTTTAAAACTGGGAACGGTTATAATTTGTATTAAAAGTTGCTGCGGTCGCACTGAACATCATAATAATACAAACAAAAAGGGGCTTTCCATAAGCCAGTCTTTCAAAAATTTTCCAAAATTAAAAATTGCTTCCTATAGATTCGGCTGTTCTAACTCCCTTATAGATCTAGCATAGAGTTCTGCTAGTATAGATCCTAAGAAACTGGCCTGGTATCATAACTACCTTACAAAACATAGATAAACCTGGAATCGGAAAAAGAAATGCCTGCTATTGTCTTCTTGCTTGATATCTGTCAATAACTGAAGCTCCTGGTCCACATGTTCTATTTCCAAATCTCCTAGAGCTTGCTGAACAATTTCTTCATCTTATGAAATAACTGGAGTAGACCCAATTGATATCTTCGGGTGGGAAGCCAAAGACTGAGAATGCCTAGTGAGGCCTAGGACCAATTGGTAAAGCATACCATACTGAGCTTCAAGCTTCTCAATTTGCCTTTTCCAATTGGTCACAATCTCTTGTAATTCTGCACGTTTGGAATTCTGAGCTTCATCTTGACTAGAAATTCTATTATTCACATGAGATAGGTACCTGATTGTCAGCGAGGATATGTTCAAACTTCATTCTACGTCAAAGCATGACACGGATCTGATGTCTCACATGAAAAGCACTGACTTGAGTGACTGTGCCCAACCATACTCCAAACCCTCCAGGATTGCTTGAAAATGAGCTTGAAAATACACAGTTCCAAAGCTGAAATGAGCCTCTATCCCAGAATGGTGGGTCCCAGATTTGGCAGCAAGTCTCCCAAAACACTGGCACAGAAAAAATCTTAGTGACCCAACAAAAGAGAGACCAAAGGGAGGGAGGGGTCTAGTCCCTGGAACCCACAATCACCCTTGAACCCAGCACATTCCAGAATGAAACAGACCAGAATAATCCCACTTGCAATATCCAGAAACATTTTATGCCATTTAAGGTCCTACAACGCCATCGCAAGTGATCTGTGTAGAATTTTCTGAGGTCCTATGAGGCTGCCACCTAAGGTCTGTCTTTGACTTTAGTATGGCTGTGTGGCTGTCTTCTCTTGCTGTTTTAGGACAACAAACAGTCACCCAACTTTCTGCTCAATATTTTGATGGTTAAGTGCTCTTTTAAGGTGCCCTTGCAAGTGTTTTCTTTACTCAATGT
>ML792393.1:293983-304126 GCA_009831015.1 Picea engelmannii | reverse complement strand
GACAACATGGCATCTGATGATGCATCTCTTCATGGCACATGAGTTGACCACCTGTGTTGGAGAGGCGGTCAACACTAAGCATATAATAAAATAAACAAGAGGGAAGCTAGTGAAAGCTAGCTCAACTCACCAATGATTAAGCAAAAACTTTAGCACAAAAAGCAAGGCTGAAACAAAAGGTTGCTGTAGTGATATTAACAGTGTTATGGCTGTAGCAAGCCAAGCTTAACAGCAGAAAAATTAGCCACTAGAAACCACCTCTAACTAGCCAAATAGGTGCGCTAGGCTTAGTAGAGAGTTAGGGTAAAGTTAGGGATAAATCCTAGGGTTAGTTTAGGAGTTATTTGTTAAATTTTGAGCTTGATTTCTTAAGCGGATTATTTCTTTGAATTCTTTAACACTTTGATTCCATGTTAAAACATTTCAACAATATAGAATCATAATTCATAGCAATAATCATGTAGATACGTAAGCATGCACATCAACAACACATATACCCTGGGGAAACCCTGTACAGGGAGAAAAACCCCAACAAACAATATTCCTTTATTGCATTAATAATGTAAGATCACTTACAAACATCCACCATGAAAACTCTGCTCTTAAAGAGCTTGCCAAGTTAACTCTGACCTGACAGAGACCTAAGAGACCTTGCTGATATATATATGTATCCGAGTTGCCTTCAAAGACTGAGATACGCTGCCTCTTATGAACTGATATATCAGCTCTGGTATGGGCTGTTGCTGCTGCCTTTGATTGACTGATATGCTGTCCTGTATAGGACTGATATATTGTCCCTTACAACACTATTGGCTGCCTCTATATGCGCCTCTAATATGCTGATATGCAGCACTGATTTGCTGCCTCTATATGCTGTCTGTACAACACTGTTTGTTGCCTCTATATATGCCTCTAATATGCTGATATGCAGCACTGATTTGTTGCCTCTATATGTTGTCTCCACAACACTGTTTGCTTCCTCTATATGCGCCTCTAATATGCTGATATGCAGCACTGAGTTGCTGCCTCTATATGCTGTCTCTACAACACTGTTTTCTGCCTCTATATGCGCCTCTAATATGCTGATATGCAGCACTGATTTGCTGCTTCTATATGCCTCACCCTTGACCTGCATAGAATTGTGTATAAGAGAGGGGTCGACCTCTGCTTATAAAGGAGTGAAGAGGAGAAGAGGAGAGGGCTCAAAATAGAGGTGTGAAAGCATGCTTGACTTATCTCAGCATTACACTTTAGTTCGAAAATAGAACTAGACTTGAGACTTCAGTTACAACTCAGAATTACACTTTAGTTCGAAAATAGAACTAGACTTGAGACTTTAGTTACAACTCAGCATTACATTTTAGTTCGAAAATAAAACTAGACTTGAGACTTCAGTTACATCTCAGCATTACACTTTAGTTCGAAAATAGAACTAGACTTGAGATTTCAGTTACAACTCAGCATTACACTTTAGTTCGAAAATAGAACTAGACTTGAGACTTCAGTTACAATTCAACATTACACTTTAGTTCGAAAATAGAACTACACTTGAGACGTCGGTTACAACTTAGCATTACACTTTAGTTCGAAAATAGAACTAGACTTGAGACTTCAGTTACAACTCGACTCTTTACAAGGCAATTCGAATTTCTCTTCATGGTGGATAATGTTACACGTGCCAACACACTAGATCAATACATTTATATCATTTGCAATATTAGGAATATAGTTTGTTTCTAGCTCATAGGAATTTTATATTCAACTTAACTTTTACTAGATGCCTTGACTTTTGATCATGGCTTACAAGGCTTGACTAGGCTCATAGAGGTTGTACGTACCCCCTGACTTTTGCACTAGTCTGTCTATGCTCATAGATGTTGTACGTTCCCCTTGACTTTTGCACTAGACTGTCTATGCTCACAGAGGTTGTACGTTCCCCTTGGATTTTGCATTAGACTTACATAGCATCTCGTTCGTCCTGACTTTTGGTTTGACTCACAGAGGTTGTATGTTCCCCCTGGCTTTTGTCAATACCTCACAAAACTGGTTGATTTTCCAAATCTCCTTGACTAGCCTCAGGGTGGTCCATATGGCCTCTCATTGGAGAATGACTGTCGATGCTACCAAATTTAACGTTATTAAGCGTTAGAAGGTTAGTTTTTTGCAACCCTATTGGCTGTAGGCTAGTTTTGTAACAACAACATAAGTTTGTGATTGAAAAGGGACGCCTCAATGAAGCAAGGGAGCCAAAGGCTCAAGGAACACTTTCCCAAAGAGACAACTTTAAAACTTAAAATTTTCATGTTTAAGGCAACAATTTATTTCTCCAATGCAACAAGTAAATTACTAGTGCCTTTAATAATTGGGTTAATGGAGTCAAGCAAAGAAAGAGCTAGAGGTACTACCTCCTCGGGGGTGTAAATCCTCTTACTCCCCAAGGCAAGTATCTCTAGCTAGGGTTTAGGCTAAGAGGGTGTATTCTCTTATACTTCTCTTAGCAAACCCTTGTTAAACCAATAACATGTAAGCTTAAAATGATGGAGACTAAGGTGGGGGTGTATGCCCTTATACTTCCCACCTAGCTCTAGCAAAATAACCTTGACTTGAATAACAAATGATAGCACAGTGTAAAAAAGCTTACCAATTCAAGGAAAATAGCTAAGACAAACCACCATGATAGCAATGAAGAGCCTTCCAAGGCTAGCGCATCACTTCCATCAACCAACAACAAAAGATATAGCCATATACAAGAGCACAAGAGAGAGAACTAGCCAACGATAGCAAAAATTTCAGTCCAATCCTTCTCCAAATGGGAGAGTTATGATTTAAAATGAGATCTTATGATCTCTATTTATACAAAATGTCACTAACATAGTTTGTCGATATAATATTAGGGTAAACCACAAAACTAGGGGTCAACAACCATAATCTTTCCCCTTTACACAAATAATATTAAACAATTCACTTTAAATTCTACTTTTTGCACAAATGAAAACCCTAAGTGTGACATCACCCCTTTAGGAGGGACGTTTTGGCACTTTAGGCCAAACGTTGAGTTGGAGTCTGGAGATGGTAGGGTTGGGCCTCCAAAGGCCATGTGTCTCCAATCCAACCTTCTTCTTCATGATCCAAGGGTTTCTTCCTTAAAAATGTGCCATGTGTAGTCATCACCACCTCAAGGCCCTCAAGCATGACGTCAAGCCTCCAAAAGATGGCGTTTTGCCTCTTCTAGGCAAAACGTTTGGCATGTGAGGGCTAGGTTTTGTTTCTCAAGTCATCTTCTAGGTCTCCAAAGGCTCATCTCTCTCATTCGGCATGCGGGCCTTTGACATCCAACCTGTGGGATTCAAGCCCCATGGAAGCCAAAGCTAGGCTTGTTCCTCCAAAATTGTCCACCAACTAGGCCCTGCAAAGACAAATAAGCACCCCCTCCAAGGATCTCAAGTCAAAATATCATGATAAGTAAATCAAACCAATAAATGAGTCACCTCAGCATGCGCATCATAGATTACCCTGTCAAACAAGTGCTCGAAGACATTATGCAACTTGCCAAGCTTTGATATGGAGGGTCGACGAGGTGTTCTATTGAGTAGATCTTTCCTAGGTCAAGGAGTGTTTCCCAAGTGATCCCTCTCTAAGCCATGTAAAGTGGATGAAGTGTTTAAGGATCAAGACTCAATTGGCATGGGGTTCATGACATATCATGACATACAAGGTGTTGTAGTGTCTCATTCATGGGTGCCTTTGTAGAGGGTGTTTGGCACCTTCGTTTGTAATGCACTTTTTCCAAACCCATCCTCTTGCCATTCTTTGTTTCTTTCATGATTTAAAAGGTGAATTGAAGGCCACTGGCTTGGCGTGGTGTCCAGATGATGACAACGTCACTCACAAATACCTTGCGGAAATGAGAAGGCTGGCTCGTGATGAGACCCCCTTTCTCTTAGCCATGCAACTGAGAGCCATTACCTTGGCTTGGTGACCAGATGATGGTAATGTCATACCGCTAGATACCCATGTTCATGATAGGTCGGCTCGTAATGAGACCTCCTATCCTCCAACTAACCCCCTAAGCATTCAAACTTTTATTCTTGTGGGTTCCCCTTTTCTTATAGATAAGCGTTTCATTGCTTTCTTGGGGGATCCCTGGGCGAAGCATCTGGAAGGTTTAAAAATAGGCTTTTATCTTTTACCCAACAACAATCCCTCTAGGCCTTCAACCCCTTCTTCACATAGAATGAGGGACAACCTCTTCTTGGGTCAATTCACCCTAAAATCCCAAGAGATAACAAAATGGGGGGTTTTAAGTGGTGGAAAGTGGTAAGTATGATCGGGAACAGTACGATGGCTCTTCAAGGGAGTTCCTAGTAGCAAGCCCATTCTCGAGGAAGACCACTTACTAGGGCACAATGTCAACCACCAAGATGAAACAGGGCAAAAGGCATAATGTCCAAGCATATGTCATGAAATCTAAAGCAGTCTAAGATACACCAGACTCAAATGCCTCAAATATTGAAATGACACTCACCATAATACCTGACTTGTACCTCATGGAGCAAGGCCTAGTGCCTCTCGGAAGCCAGCTGGTGTGGTGGATGCCATCTGAAAATCTATGACCTCTATGGTGGTGGGAAGGGTCTCCATCTGTGCAAGTGGATACTGTTGGTCATGTAGTCTCTCGACACTCCATATCTGCAACCTGAGGGTCTCGAGACACAATCTCCTTAGTTATCCCACAAAATGGGGACAACATCTGGCTCCTACTTGGGGACATGTGCTCACCGTAGAGTGCATGAGAACCACAACATTTCCTGGTAGACATGTGCATGCCAAAACTCAGACAAAAGTATCAAAGCATCTAGGGTGGTGCTATCACCGTTCATCGATATACATAAAAATCCAAAATGAAACCTAATCTAGAAAAGAAAAAATTTGACATTTTTTCAAAAATTTCTAAACTAAGCATGAAATCAGTATGCAAGTAGAGAAAAATGAAATATGAAATGCATCTAAACTAATTGAGCAATCAAGATGCAAAATGCGAGGAAAGCAAGATGACCTACCTACTTACCTGGGGCATGGGCCCCGAAGAAGTCATGTGACCTGAACATAAGGTTGGAGAAGAGATCCATCCACTGGTAATGACATCTTTCTCCCGTCTAAGGCTGTCGGATAATACTTTTCTTTATCAGACTTCTTCTTGATGATGTAAGGGCCAAGCCATGAGTTGTCATTTCTCTGGTCATACCTGGGCTTGCCCTTTCTCTTGTCCCACATGAGCGCAAGACTTCTTTCACTGAAATTGATGCAAGGCGCACTGTCAATGTGTGGATGTGAAGGAGGCTCTGTGCAAACCATCTCTTTGATGATTTCTTCATGTTTTTCACCTTCTTTCTTCAAAATATGGATAGACCCTGGCTCCTTCCCATGGTATTTTGCAAGTTTCTCTTTGTATTCATCTGTTCATGGGAGAAACATCTCTATGGAGTCTTCCTGTATGAAGGGTAGCTCAGATGGATCATCCTCAATAATCTGTGGAGGCACACCATAATTGTGTTCATTGTCATAATTGGGGCCTCTTGGATCCATCACATGTTTATCATTCCTTTCCCGGTTGTGTAAGATCTCATGTGTCATTGCCCATGGGAATGTATGCATGGGTAAGGCACATGCTAAGAAAACCCCCAAGGGCAGAGGACCAGGTCCTCAAAAAGAGCATTCCCCAAGCATCCGGAACATCGATCACTAATATGTCCATGAGGAGGCTGATATGTGGAAAATCAATCAGAAAAACCTCAACGTCCTCACACACCCCAAAGACCTTGACCCTCCTAGAATCAATACCGCATACATTTCCATAGGGTTGGGTTGTCTTCAGACCGAGTTGTTCCATCTCCTTCAATGACATGACATTTGTTGAGGCCCCAGAATCAAGCATGCAATTGTTCAAGTGGAGGCCATTCATGCCTAATGAAAGATAGAATGGAGGATTCTTGTCCCTTGGCCTATTGAGGTACATAGTATTCAAAATGATCGGAGGATTTTCCTTCTCGGTTGGCACCTGTAATACTTTCAAAATTTCCCTTTTCATAGAAGGGATCTTACACATCTCTGTCATTGGGACCGTCATATTTAGTTTTCCAAACATGCTTGCAACATCTATATTCAACTGAATGTCGTCTGCAGGAGTTGGCTTAGGAAGCAACTCACGTACCAAAGGTGGAGGTGGTGGTGCCACCTTCTTTGTTGATGGAAGAGGAGTGTTAGGCTGTGATGGAGGGGCTGCAACTTTGTTCCTTCTAGTGTAGGTCAAATATTCCCTCCCTAATTCCTTCTTTTGATCATCTATTAACTGATTCAAGGCCCAGAGTCTCCCCTCTCTTTCTCCTCATCTTCTGGCTTCATTAATCTGCTCTTGTGTGACTTGTTCCTCTTGGAACACGCAGATCATATCCATGAAATTCATATCATCGAGAGAATCTTCATCTCGTCAAGGGCATTCATCTTCTCTGTGAGGTTCTTGGCATGGAAGGCACCAAGCTTCTATGTCTACTGTCCCAACTGGTTTCAAAGTATCCGGGGCCTTTGCCTCTTGTTGAGGCCTTGGTTTCCAACATGTGGCATCTCTCTGCTGTCTGGTAAACTGAGGTCTGAGAGTAGATTGATTCCTCTCTACAGTAGTCAAATGACCCATAATTTGATTTTTCACCTGGGTAAACTGAGTACTCATCTGATCTGTCTTCTGAGTCAAGAGGGCAATCGGATCAGGAGCACTATTGTTGGAAACCTTAGTCTTTGCTTTTGCTTTGGCACGAGGGTACCAAAAAGGTTCTACCCTTGAATCAAGGAGATTCTCTTCAATGTCAACACTGTACTCCTTGGCCTGTGCCAACGATGTGGGCTTCTTGTCTTTCATAATGAAACACAATTGCCCTTCAAAAGCGTTCATATAAAGGAGAGGAACTGATGATGTTGTAGGATGAAATTCTGTTGGAATCTGATTGTACAACCTGTCAAATCTAGTGTTGAATTCCTTCATTGTTTCATTCTCCTTTTTCTTTATCTGATTGAACTGAGCTCCAAGCGTCCCACCGTCTTTCTTTGTTTACCATCTACTCTTAAATAAGTTGGAAAAAGCTTTGTAGGACATGAGATGATTGTCAGGGAGGCCTCTGAACCAATCAAGAGCTTCTTTAGTCAATGATGAAGCGAATAATTTCATGGCCACGTCTTCATGTTCAATACTTGCATTGTCCATATCCCGACCCATAACATAAAGATGATCCTCAATAATTATTACGTTGTTTCCTGGGAACTTTGGCAACCACTTGTTGACCTCTTTTGGCATTGTATTAGGGTATCTTTGGATAGTGGATATGTTAAGGGGTTTGTAGAGGTCCTTTGCCCAAGGGTGAGCCATTGGAGCAAGGGGAAGGGTACCGTGGAAAAGGGTTTGACAACGAGAGACTTGAGGGGAGGCCTTCTTTGGTAGACCTTAGAAGGTTTGAAGTTTGAACCTCCTAGGGGGAAAAGGTTTGGAAGAGGAAGGGTTCTGGGAAGGTGGAGTTGCCAGATGAGCTTCAAGAATAGCTCATCAAGAAAGGTGGAAAGGGAATGTCCCTTGGGTGGAGTTGCTAGGCAAGCTAGGGGAGAGGCTTTGAGATAGCTTGCCAAGTGTCATTAGGGTTCCGAAGAGGATTCAAAATCCTCCCCGACAACGGTGCCAAAATGTTATCGCACAAGTTGTAGGTTGGGAAAATCTCGACACAACCACCAATTGGCGACAACTAGGAGGGCACCTACCCACTGTCACCTTAGGCAGGTGTCCCTGTCACTTTAGAGGTGAGGTAGTCACCTCAAGGGGGGAATCCCGGTGACCCTAGGGGGATTGAGACAGAGAGTGATGGATGTCCCTAGAGGTCAATTCTATATGATAGGAAGAGCTTGGAAAGAAGTCTTGGGAAGGTTGAAGGGTTTCCAAATGAGTTGAATGACCCGCCGATAGTGAAGTACCTTACCGAGACACAATAAAAGCCAAGGATACTTGCAATATGTTAGTTGGACAAGCAAGTTAAGCTTGCTGTCCCTAATTGCAGCAAAAAGTAAATGATATATATAAGCTCTATAAAGATAGCAAAGGCTGCAATACAAGTGCTAAGCATATGATAAAATAAACAAGAGGCAAGCTAGTGAAAGCTAGCTCAACTCACCAATGATTAAGCAATAACTTTAGCACAAAAAGCAAGGCTGAAACAAAAGGTTGCTGCAGTGATATTATCAGCCTTATGGCTGTAGCAAACCAAGCTTAACAACAGAAAAATCAGCCACTAGAAACAACCTCTAACTAGCCCAATAGGTGCACCAGGCTTACTAGAGAGTTAGGGTAAAGTTAGGGCTAACTCCTAGGGTTAGATTAGGAGTTATTAAGTGTTAGAAGGTTAGTTTTCTGCAGCCCTATTGGCTGTAGGTTAGTTTTGTAACAGCAGCAAAAGTTTGTGGCTGAAAAGGGACGCTTCAATGAGGCAAGGGAGCCAAAGGCTCAAGGAACACTTTCCCAAAGGGACAACTTTAAAACTTGAAATTTTCATGTTTACCAAGGCAAGAATTTATTTCTCCAATGCAACAAGTAAATGACTAGTGCCTTTAATAATTGGGTTAATGGAGTCAAACAAAGAAAGAGCTAGAGGTACTACCTCCTTGGGGGTGTAAATCCTCTTACTGCCCAAGGCAAGTATCTCTAGCTAGGGTTTAGGCTAAGAGGGTGTATGCCCTTATACTTCTCTTAGCAAAACCTTGTTAAACCAATAACATGTAAGCATAAAATGATGGAGACTAAGGTGGGGGTGTATGCCCTTATACTTCCCACCTAGCTCTAGCAAAATAACCTTGACTTGAATAACAAATGATAACGCAATGTAAAAAAGCTTGCCAATTCAAGGAAAATAGCTAAGACAAACCACCGCAATAGCAAAGAAGAGCCTTCCAAGGCTAGCGCATCACTTCCATCAACCAACTACCAAAGATGTAGCCATATACAAGAGCACAAGAGAGACAACTAGCCAAAGATAGCGGAAATTTCAGTCCAATCCTTCTCCAAATGGAAAAGTTGTGATTTAAAATGAGATCTTATGATCTCTATTTATACAAAATGTCACTAACATAGTTTGTCCACATAATATTAGGGTAAACCACAAGACTAGGGGTCAACAACCCTAATCTTGCCCCTTTACACAAATAATATTAAACAATTCAGTTTAAATTCTACTTTTTGCACAAATGAAAACCCTAAGAGTGACGTCACCCCTTTAGGAGGGACGTTTTGGCACTTTTAGGCCTTCTTCCTCTTAGGACATGAAGATGCATAGTGGTCCATTTTGTCACACTTGAAGCACTTGATATGACTCAAGTCTTTCTTCCCCAAATATAATTCCTCCTTGCTTTTCTGACCCCTCTTGAGTCGTCCTTTCTTTCCTTCTCTCATCTTCCCGATGACGGCTAGATCTGGTACTTCATCCTCAAAAGTGCTTGAAATTTGCTTTTGTCTCAACTCCTCTCCATTGAAGGAATCCCACAACTACTCGAAGTTAGGTAACTTCTCTTGACTATAGATAACTTGGACAAAGTTGTACTATGGTGGATTAAAGCCATTCAATCACAATGAAATCTGAACTAGCTCACTATCATCAACCATGTCTCCAATTGCTACAATCTAATCTCTCAACTTTGCTATCTTAATTAGATAACTTGCTACTATATCTGTCTTGCTCATGTGGGTAGTGGTGAGCTTGTTATTCACGTTCACACTCTGGTATAGGTTTCTCAGGCATCATACATCTCCTCGACAATCTTCTTCCCAACTATAGGAGGGATTAGATGATGCTTCATTGAATCCAACATGACTTGTTTCACATTCACTACATTCTTATTGTACTCTACCAAATCTTTGGGATTTGTAGGTAGTGTGATTGTCGTCTCCAAAAGTTACCATAAGTTTGCTGCTTCTAGGAGGTTCTACAATCTACACTTCCATGGTACAAAGTTGGAAGCACCCTCTATATGGTCACACTGACGCATACTAGGAGTGGCCATTTCTGCAACTCTACAAGAATGACCTCTGTAAACAAATCAGTCGACACAAAAATCAGA
>ML792393.1:234369-257697 GCA_009831015.1 Picea engelmannii | reverse complement strand
GTTGACCATGCAACATCTCTTATTACAACTCCCCGAAGGGTATGGAAAATGTGAAAAAGGTTGGTCTTATTGACCAACTGAACTTTTGAACTCTGAATTTTGAACAAGGAAATGTTCAATCTTTGGTGGCTCGCTGGAAGTCCATCCTAGTGCAACTTGGTGGATAACAACACCCAAATCTCACCTTTAAATATGGATGTCCAATGTTTTGAGTTAATTTTTTTAGATCTGCACTAGTTTATGTTGATGCTCGCATATCTTGTGGCATATTGATAACCTCAAACACTCACATAAACACATGCTTGCACATGATATCTGGTAATTCTGCTCTCTCTGCACTTTTCTTGCTACATTTTGGCTCATTCGTAGTCTTGAAACCCTCTTATATCAAATCGATGGAATTGATAACCCAACTACCTACTCTCTTATGATCACGCCTCTTGTGTCTGGAGACCTTTTTGAGGGTTTGTTGGCCGAATTTTGTGCAATGGTATGGTGTCTTTGGATCTGAAATAAACACCCAATTTGAGCATCTCAAAAACATCTAATCACGTTTGAATTCTGGCATTCTTAGAGTGTTTTATGAGTATTATTGGCATATAAAGTTTTAGTTCTGATTTCAGTAAAAACTTTGCAATATTTAAATGTTGGAAACTCCTTGATATTTGTTGGATCTCAATCTTGTCTTTTTCAAAGCATCATTTTCAATCATTGTTGAAAAAGTCGGCATCGACAAAAACTCGGTGAGGGTTCGGAAAACATCGTTTCGGAAAAAGTCGACAAAAAATCGGAAAACCACAACAAGCATTAAAAAATACAAAATATATTCTTTTTTTTTCAAAATTTTAAACATATAAAGCAACAACAACATTAAATAAACACATTGGCACATAAATATAGAGAAAGCATTGATATATTGATGTACTGAATGCCAAATAAAAGATGATACATCAAAGTCGATACCGAATCCCGAACCCTGATAGTTGTCCAATCAAGGACTCAAAAGTGGAGACACAATACAAAATGACATCACATATATAAATGTATCTCATCATCAGGAGGTAGATGTACAATGCAATGTTTTAAAACTCAGACTCAGCCTTGAAATCGGTTGATGGTCAACTCGGACTTGGAATCGAACTCGGATTGACTCGGACCGATCTTATTTCAATGATTTGGTTTACTAAAAATTACATAAAATATTTAAATTTTAATGAAAAAATTATATTTAAAAAATTCCAAACCATAATTCCAAAAAATTATTGAAACTTTGAAAGAAAGCATTGTGAATAAATGAGCAAGAACCTTTAAATGACAAACATAAATGACAAGCAATGTTCCACCATCGCTTATATTCGAATCCTCATCATTAGTATCAACCTTTGCCTCTACCTTGATCATCTAGAGACATCAGTGAACACCTCCCAATTTTGATGAAACTACCTAATCGAAGCCTTATAATATGGTAGAAAATGCCTAACATGCCTAATCAATGATTTTGGTTTGAGTGAAAGGTACATTTTTGCGAAGGCCATGTCAGAGGAGTTCAACAATCACTACTACCAACATCGTACATAAAGGGCTTGGTTCTCTTGATTAAATGCCAATCCCATACCCTCATACGTGATAAAATCCAATGAAAATGTTGCAATCCTACAAATCCCAAAACCCTGAAAATTGTTAAGTCTACTGGATTTTGAATGGGATATGAAATTCTACTTTCTCCATATAAAGTCTGATGAGGTTGGAATTGTTATCGCACAGTTTGTAGTTAGGATAAAAGATAGATGTAAAGAGACAAACTGGCATAACTGAACCAATCCCACCCAATGTCACCTCGATAGGAAGGTCCTTTCTGTTTAGGGAGGTAAGGCCTAGGGGAGACGTCTCCGGTGACCTGGGGTTTTGAGAAGGCAAAGGATTGAAGGCTAAAAGATAAATTCCCCTCTCACAAGTCACCACAGAGCAGATAGTCCGGCTAACCAGCCAATAAAGAGAAGTATAACCAAAATAGAGATGCACCTGCCCGAGACAAAGCAACAAGAGAAATATATATGCAAGCTTACTTGCTTGGTTAGTACTTCATATAATCAATGACTATCTGATATATAAGCAATTGAGCAATAAATAATGACGAAGACAATGTTTATAACATAGCAACGATGTACAATATCACTTCTTCAATAAATGCTAAAGGAACGGGGCATTCAATGTAACAATTAACACTTCATTTAAACAATGCCTTAAACAACCATTCAATTGCTCACAAGTAAAACGATAGCTACACAATGATGTTAATAGAAAAAAGATGACGACAATAATTAGTTAGTAGGGTTAGTCTTAGACCAGGGTTAGAATAGTTAGGGTTTATTCAAAGTGTTTAAGGTTGTTTTGATCAAAGTACTCACACGCTAGGCCTTAGATCAATGTGTTCCTAGGGTTAATGGAGTCAAAAGGAGGATGCAAGTTGAAGGATCAAAGGTAATAGTAAGACTAAGGACGGGAGGGTTAAACCTTGAGGTGTTGATATGGCAAGGCCTCAAGGATAAAACCCTAGGAGAGAGAGGCTCACTTTGGTGTAGGGGAACTAGGCCTCAATTCTCTCTCTTCTTTCCTTAGCTCAATGGCAAAACGACTAGCTCAAAAGATTGCATAAAACCAAGACAAGAAGGTTTGCAAGCAACGTGTTGCTAAGGCAAGGCTTTACTAAGCAAACCCTAGGGAAAATCAGCTCACCAAGGTGTAGGGTAACTAGGCCTTGATGTGTTTTCTCCTTCTTGGCTTCAATAAGGTAAAACGATTAGCATAGGAGAAGATGGATTTGAGTGTTGCTAAGGCAAGGCTTAATCCTCTTCAACAAGGGCTAGAAAGAGTAGAGTGTTGCTAAGGCAAGGCTCTATCTCACTTCAACAAATAAAATGGCTAAAAATCTTGATAGGGACATGAGACAAGGACCTTCTATGTGTGCTTATCCCCTAGGGTTTAAATCAACAAATTATAACCATAAATGCAAGAGAAACAATACTACAACCATTCAATTGAGAAGTTTTGCAGAAAATTACTTACATTCAATCAAGAAATCAAGTAGCAAACCCTAGTTGTAACACCTTCCACCAAGATAAATGCCAAAAATGCCAATAAAAGACTTCCTTCAACAAGTGCACCACACAATTTCAGCCAAGAACTCCAAGTGTAGCGCAAATTTCAGACCTCACTAATGAGTGAGTGAGAGATGATGATAAAATGAAGGTTAAAACCCTCAATTTATACAGTACCATGACCTAATTTCACTTTTAGGTCATAAAAAGGTCGACAAGGCCAAAATACAAAAATATACTGTTTTTACATTAAATGCTTAAAATTAAACCTTAATCAAGCAATACAGAGATGTCATGCCCCTTTTAGGGTGACGTTAGCCCCTTCTAGGGCAAATGCAACATCCTGGAGCAAAATGTTAGCCCTCCTTGGGCTTCTCCAACCTGCCACACGTGCCAAAACTGCCCTAGCTGTCTCCCAAAACGTCCATGCTGCTAGGTGACGTCATGGTCATGAAGGGTGACGTCCTAGGCCTTCCAAGGCCAACATTCCACTGAAAAGGGAACAGCCCCCCTAGGTCAAGCTTTGCTGGGGTGCCTCTGCAAGACGTCCTCCTTCTCTCTTGTGTAAACCCCTTTGTCCTGTCTCTTCCCCTTACTGGGGTCTCAACATCCATTTGGTGGGCTCTTCAGCCCCATGGAGGTCCGAACTGATCATCTCCTCATGTGTACCTGTCCAACATGGTACCTGTCCATCGGGCATGATCCTGCACATCAACAACTGCGCCCTCCATGGGCTCATAAGTCACAGGGACCATAGCAATGTCAATCACATCTCATCATCAATATTATTAAACATGTGCATAAAACCGCTATTACCCCAGTTAAAAGCTCAAAGACATTATACAAGCCTGCAATACAAGTTTGGGGAAAGTGACAGGGCGTCCTATTGGGCTAGTGTCCACTGGAAAAGGAAAGTTCCTAGAAAAGACTTCATCTAAGCCATGTAAGTGGATGATGTGGATAAGGGATGTCCTGACAATGGGTGCAGTGGAAGTAGGGGAATGCAAAGTTTTACCTGTGGGTGCCTTTGTAGAAGGCGAGCTGCACCTATCCTGGATGCAATTTTTTCCAAGTCCAATTCATGCCTTTTATTCTTTATTCTTATTTCTTTTTCTTCAAGAAGCTAATTAGGGGACACTGCCCTAGCGTGGTGACCAGTGGTGGCAGCGTTACCCACAAGTACTTTCACAGAAATGAGAAGGCTGGCTCGTGATGAGACCCCTTTTCTCTTGGCCATGCAACCAAGAGTCACTACCTTGGCGTGGTAACCAGCTAGTGGTAGTGTCATACTGCTAGGTACCCATGGACCTAAAAGGCTGGCTCGTGATGAGACCCCCTATCCTCTGACTAGGTGTTGTTTTATTTATTTTTGTGGGTCCCTCTTGTTTCTTGCTAAGAAGCCTTTTACTGCTTTATCGGGGATGCCTAGGCGAAGCATCTCGAGGTTTTATTCTTAGGCTTTTATCTTTTGCCAGCTTGCTTTTACCTTCTGGGCCTTTAGGCCCTTCTTCCCACGAGGTAAAGTGCAATCCTCAAATGACAGGTCAACCCAGTGCCCGGACAAGTGTAATGGGATAGATGAGCGGAAAGCAAGATGAAAAGGTGGTGCTATGACGGGAGCGGACAATGACTCCTCAAAAACCCCCCCAGTGGCAAACCAAAGCCTACGGACACAGGCTTACTAGGGCATCCTGTCATTCCCCCAGACATGGTCAAGTGGGAAAGTATAAGATCCAAGCATTCGTTAGAAACAAAAGGAATTAAATGCACATATTCAAAGGTTTTGAGGATCAGAGTGACACATACCATGATACCCGAACTCATTACCTCATGGAGTAAGAACCATTTCTGACACAAGACCAAGCCGATGGTGATGGATGCTGCTGGAAAAGTAGAGGCGCTGAAAGGGAGAAAAGATGGGCCCTCCAGGGCCATGCTAAAGTCGATCCGGCTCTCTGTACTCCATGTCTAGGACCTGTGGGCCTCGAGACATGATCTCCTAATTATCCCTAAAAGTGGGGGATAACATTTGTCTCCAACTCGGGGACATGTGCTCACTGTAGAGCGCATGAGAACCTCAGCATCTCTGGCATAACCTGTTTACCTGCTTGATCTCAATAGCAATATTAGTAACCGATTGGGGTGGTGATGGTGATAGCACCCCAACATATATATATATATATATATATATATATATAATACTGGAATAAAACAGTCATAAGTGTGAATGTGAAAGAAAACTAACATGTAATGCAAATGGTATAATACATGAATGCAAAAATGCCTACCTACTTACCTGCACTCACTTATTGGTTGGATGTTGGATGTAGTCAAACGACCAGTGTAACCAATCGAACAATGTCTCACACTTCCCGCCTTTGTGCTTCATCATAAGCCATAATAGTGATAAGTTAAGCACAACAATACCATGAGTTAGGAAATGCATTGTATCTATGGAAGCTGTAAGGTCTAGCTCATGGAGGCGGTGGGAGGGAAAAGGTGATGCCAAGACATACTCTCAGGAGAGTGCTCAATCCATCTTAGGAAAGGATCATGAAAAGTCAAAGGCTCAGAAGACCGACTCGAGGAATCTGGATGCTGGCTACCTTGAACGTTCTCACAAATTGAAGCTTGAGAAGGGATTAGCAAGAACTGAAAGGATGGTTGACATTTTTTGAAGGGGAAGCTGGAAAACTGAGGTAATAAGCCTTTTCTTGAGGTACTCAACTTTCGCCTAAAATCTAGAGCGAGGTTTTGTCTTACAGGAGACTTGGGATAATGGACATGTTTCCGAACCACACCTTTAGTGACATAGTGAGTTAAAGTGATCAAAGGGAGGTGGAAAGTCTTATCACAAGTATCATGTTTCAAGGAAGTAACTTCCTCACTTTTATCAAGATCTGAGCACAACATTGTTTGATAACTTTCTTCGTAGAACAAATCCAAGTTCTCAGAGAAACAATTGTCAAAGTCCTCAAGGTATGACCAAAACATAGTAGGAGAGCATAGTATCAAGTCATCCTTGGGCATCTGAATAAAATTGGTAATCATTTATTGTTGACAAATGTGAGAATTATTAGTAACTTCATGTGATAAAGGTAAAGGAAACTTTTGGAAATGGCCCTCAATGTCGTAAATGGGATCCCCATCATATCCAATAACATCCCATTTGCGCTTCTTGACATGTATGAACTCATTAATATTATCAGCGAAGTCATCATTTTCATCATAACATGAAGGGTTTAGAAAATCCAACACTTCTTCACTTTCCATATTATAAGATAGAGAATCTTTAAAAACTTGGAAAGGGAAGTAACTCACCTTGCTCACTTCTTCTTGTGTAGGAGCTTCAAGTACTTGGATATCTTCATCAAATGGAGGACTTGCCTCTACATCTTCTAGTTTGTCCAGAGGCTCCATTTTGCTATTTGAATCATAGAATAAGGTATCATCAAAAAATTGGAAAGGAAAACAACTTACCTCATTCTCTTCATTTTGTGTAGGAGGAATAGGATCTTGGAGAGCTTCGTCGGATGGAGGAGCGTTTACCGGTGTTTCATCCTCATAATTTACTTCTTTTATCTTACTGCATTCTATCGAATCATGGGAGTAATCCTGCTCCTCTTGAAGGGGTTGACAATTTCCCTCACAAATCTCTTCTTTCACATTCGAAGACTCTTGGTATTGGTCATGATATGCATTCTTGACATCTCCTACAATCTCAGTGGTGAATCCTCCGTCTTCCAAGGCTATCGTGAGGTTTTGAAGGGCATCTTCATACGTTTGGCAATGTGGCTTGTTAAAGTCAATAAACTTACTGATGAGGTGTATGAAAGATGATATACCCCTGTCTTTGCAACAACCCTTAAGCTCATCTTGCAAGAAGGATGGCAGGGTGAGTATGAATAATTTTATAAGAGCATCCTCTCCTCCCAATTCTGTCTCACTCATATAGTCCAAAAAATTTACGATGTGAGGAGTTGGGAGGCCCCAAAATCTTGGAGAGTTGTTTAGGCATTTTGTATCAAAGTAATTTGGGTATCCTTGAAAACTTTTGAAATCAATAGTCGGATACATTTGTTCCCAGTGTGCCATGATCCCATAACTTGGAAATATCACAGAATTGAGAGTAAGGTGGCACCCTAGAAAAGGTCAGTGGAGTCGCCAGATAATTTGCCTAAAACTATCAAAGGATAAGGGAAAACACCCTAAGTGGAGTCACYAGGTAATCTTGTAAGATAAAGACTCTAGAGGCAAGGCATACCGAAAAGTGTCGTCTTGAGGAAGGTTTGACTCATTGTTCCCCGRCRACGACGCCAAAATGTTATCGCACAGTTTGTAGTTAGGATAAAAGATAGATGTAAAGAGACAAATTGGCGTAACTGAACCAATCCCATCCAATGTCACCTCGATAGGAAGGTCCTTTTTGTTTAGGGAGGTAAGGCCCAGGGGAGACGTCCCCAGTGACCTGGGGTTTTGAGAAGGCAAAGGATTGAAGGCTAAAAGATAATTCCCCTCTCACAAGTCACCACCGAGCAGATAGTTTGGCTAACCAACCAATAAAGAGAAGTATAACCAAAATAGAGATGCACCTGCTCGAGACAAAGCAACAAGAGATGCACTTGCTCGAGACAAAGAAACGAGAGAGGCTCACTTTGGTGTAGGGGAACTAGGCCTCAATGCTCTCTCCTCCTTCCTTATCTCAATGGCAAAATGGCTAGCTCAAAAGATTGCATAAAACCAAGACAAGAAGGTTTGCAAGCAACGTGTTGCTAAGGCAAGGCTTTACTAAGCAAACCCTAGGGAAAATCGGCTCACCAAGGTGTAGGGGAACTAGGCCTTGATGTGTTTTCTCCTTCTTGGCTTCAATAAGGTAAAACGACTAGCATAGGAGAAGATGGATTTGAGTGTTGCTAAGGCAAGGCTCAATCCTCTTCAACAAGGGCTAGAAAGAGTAGAGAGTTGCTAAGGCAAGGCTCTATCTTACTTCAACAAATAAAATGGCTAAAAATCTTGATAGGGACATGAGACAAGGACCTTCTATGTGTGCTTGTCCCCTAGGGTTTAAATCAGCAAATTATAACCATAAATGCAAGAGAAACAATACTACAACCATTCAATTAAGAAGTTTTGCAGAAAATTACTTACATTCAATCAAGAAATCAAGTAGCAAACCCTAGTTGTAACACCTTCCACCAAGATAAATGCCAAAAATGCCAATAAATGACTTCCTTCAACAAGTGCGCCTCATAATTTCAGCCAAGAACTCCAAGTGTAGCGCAAATTTCAGACCTCACTAATGAGTGAGTGAGAGATGATGAAAAAATGAAGGTTAAAACCCTCAATTTAAATTTTATACAGTACCATGACCTAATTTCACTTTTAGGTCATAAAAAAGCCGACAAGGCCAAAATACTAAAATCATACTGTTTTTACATGAAATGCTTAAAATTAAACCCTAATCAAGCAATAGAGAGACGTCATGCCCCTTTTAGGGTGATTTTAGCTCCTAGGGCAGATGCAGCATCCTGGAGCAAAATGTTAGCCCTCCTTGGGCTTCTCTAACCTGCCACACATTCCAAAACTGCCCCAACTATCTCCCAAAATGTCCATGCTGCTAGGCGACGTCATGGTCATGAAGGGTGACATCCTAGGCCTTCCAAGGCCAGCGTTCCACTGAAAAGGGAACAACCCCCCTAGGTCATGCTTTGCCGGGGTGCCTCTGCAAGACGTCCCCCTTCTCTCCTGTGTAAACCCCTTTGTCCTGTCTCTACCCCCTGCTCGGGCCTCAACATCCATCTGGTGGGCTCTTTAGCCCCATGGAGGTTCGAACTGATCATCTCCCCATGTGTACCTGTCCAACATGGTACCTGTCCGTCGGGCATGATCCTGCACATCAACAGCTATGCCCTCCATGGGCTCATAAGTCACAGTGATCATAGCAATGTCAATCACATCTCATCATCAATATTATTAAACATGTGCATAAAACCCCTATTACCCCAGTTAAAAGCTCAAAGACATTAATGATTATACAAGCCTGCAATACAAGTTTGGGGAAAGTGATAGGGCGTCCTATTGGGCTAGTGTCCACTGGAAAAGGAAAGTTTCCGGAAAAGACTTCATCTAAGCCATGTAAGTGGGTGATGTGGATAAGGGATGTCCTGACAATGGGTGCAGTGGAAGTAGGGGAATGCAAAGTTTTACCTGTGGGTGCCTTTGTAGAAGGCAAGCTGCACCTGTCCTGGATGCAATTTTTTCCAAGTCCAATTCATGCCTTTTATTCTTTATTCTTATTTCTTTTTCTTCAAGAAGCTAATCAGGGGACACTGCCTTGGCGTGGTGACCAGTGGTGGCAGTGTTACCCCCAAGTACTTTCACAGAAATGAGAAGGCTGGCTCGTGATGAGACCCCCTTTCTCTTGGCCATACAACCAAGAGTCACTACCCTGGCGTGGTAACCAGCTGGTGGTAGTGTCATACTGCTAGGTACCCATGGACCTAATAGGTTGGCTCGTGATGAGACCCCTTATCCTCTGACTAGGTCTTGTTTTATTTATTTTTGTGGGACCCTCTTGTTTCTTGCCGAGAAGCCTTTACTGCTTTCTCGGGGATCCCTAGGCGAAGCATCTCAAGGTTTTATTCTTAGGATTTTATCTTTTGCCAGATTGCTTTTACCTTCTGGGCCTTTAGCCCCTTCTTCCCACGAGGTAAGGTGCAATCCTCAAATGACAGGTCAACCCAGTGCCCGGACAAGTGTAATGGGATTGATGAGTGGAAAGCAAGATGAAAAGGTGGTGCTTTGATGGGAGCGGACGATGACTCTTCAGAAATCTCCCCATTGGAAAACCAAAACCTAGGGACACAGGCTTACTAGGGCATCCTGTCATTCCCCCAGACATGGTCAAGTGGGCAAGTATAAGATCCAAGCATTCGTTAGAAACAAAAGGAATTAAATGCACATATTCAAAGGTTTTGAGGATCAGAGTGATACATACCATGATACCCGAACTTATTACCTCATGGAGCAAGAACCATTTCTGACACAAGACCAAGCCGATGGTGATGGATGCTGCTGTTGCTGGAAAAGTAGAGGCGCTGAAAGGGAGAAAAGATGGGCCCTCCAGGGCCATGCTAAAGTCGATCCGGCTCTTGGTACTCCATGTCTAAGACCTGTGGGCCTCGAGACATGATCTCCTAGTTATCCCTAAAAGTGGGGGATAACTGGAACCACTCTCAAACATCTTGAAAGAATTAATGGTAATGTTAAAAATTTAAGCAAAAGGATAAAAATGAAAGATAAAGGAAATGTCAGCTTTTACCCGCCAACGTTTTTGGTCGAACCCCTTTTAAAAAAAATTAATCTTGCATGTTGGTGGGGTCGAGTGCCTACTTGATCGAGTCAAGCACTTCTCCTTCCTTCTCCAACAACGACAAACACAAATGACAAAAAAACTCAAAAAATCTGCTTTATCCCCATGATTTCCACTAATTGGCTAACGACTTTTATGAATAGGTCGCGACTTTTAGGAAAAAGTCGCAACTTTTATGAAAAAGTTTTGACTTATTCAAATTAAAAAAATTGTGACTTTTTTCAGCCAATTTTTCGTCTGTCGGAAAAGTCGTGAAAAGTCGTAGGCTTTTTCAACACTGTTCTCAATACATATTTAATGGTATAGATCTAAAGGCATTGAAAGAGTTGATATTGTTCATTGCTGGTGCAAATTGTAAGATCCCCTTCCATATGACCAAAGAACTGAAGGACTTAGTAGCCTAGTTATTCTCCTAGGCTATAGTCTCACCAAAAAGGGGACTAAGATGGCCAAACATCTCATGGAGGATGCTAAAGTCATATTTTTAAAGTGACATTGCTAACGAGGAAAAATAAGTTAATTGGCTAATAGGAGATAGGTAAGAAAAAGACTTTAGAAAGCCAATTAATAATTTAAGTCAGAATTAGAATGATGGAGTATAAAGAGGATGAGGGCATCATTCTTGATCATTTTTCTATTGCAACTTTGAGCTCTGGTAGCTTGGGTGTTTTGAGGGTTTTGACTAGACAAACCCTAGAGATCAACACGCAGGTGAAAGATCCCTCCTTTCCTTGTCCAAGCTTGGCCAAGGTGGTGAAAGATTCCACCCTCACCATTCTATCCAGTTCAGAATCATTTCAGCTATCAGTTGTGAAGAAGGGCTCACTATTGAGGGGTTTCTGCAGAGAGGGGCGCACTGTCCAATAGGAAGGAATTCAATTTGGCTTTTGGAAGTGGGATCTTGAGGAGATCTAAAGTTGGAGGCATTGGCCATCCCTGGAGTGACCTTCCTTGTCATTCTTAAGGTAGCGAAATTCCTTGTCAGGTAAGTTCTGACCCACACGAAAGGCGTAACGATCTGGGCACTGTGTCGGAGAGAGACTCGGTGAAATAGACATGTCTATGAAGATGCGGACTACCTGCACCTGGATAGAAAGACCCTATGAAGCTTTACTGTTCCTTGGGATTGTCTTTGGGTTCTTCTTGCACAGCTTAGGTGGAAGGCGAATAAGGCTCCCTTCCGGGGGGGCCTGAGCCACCAGTGAGATACCACTCTAGAAGAGATAGAATTCTAACCTTGTGTCAGGACCTACGGGCCAAGGGACAGTCTCAGGTAGACAGTTTCCCTCTCCATATCTATTTATTTTCAGATCTGGGCGTGTTTACTGAGGAGGGGCGCACTTGGAATTAGAGATCTAGTGCATTGGAGGTTAGATCTGCATCTACAACCAAGGAAATTCATCATATGTGATAGCTATCCTCCGTTCTTCAGGAGATCATCATTATTTTGGGGTTTGAAGGCCAGATTTAGTGAAGCCGAATTTCCAAGGGAAGTTCCAGCCAGAGAAGGGTGCAACTCAGCCCAGAAAACATAGCAGTTAGAAGAAGGGAAAGAGATTGATCTTCTAGATCTTTTGTATGCAGCTAGTGGAGGCTTGGGGAAAGCCAATATCTCTCTTCTATTGTATCTTGGAGGGGCCATCAGCCACATCTTCCATTTTCTTATATATTTCTAGACCTGCTCTTCTCTTGTACTGAGGTCAGCTATATATATTAAATAAAATACAGATCTGAGTTTGTGGCTATTCTTGTTGTTGTTTCTATGTGTTTTATTGTTGTTTAAATCTTAAGTCTATCATTGCAAACTATTTGTGCTCTCAAACCAAACAATAAACCCAAACACAAACTCAATAAGCTACAGGTAACAGGTGCGAATTGTTTGACAAAACCCTTCAACCAGAAAAAACATTAAACTGAAAAATTCCTCATAGATCCACTTGGGGATCTTAGACAAATTAATACACAGTAGGATAGTGCATGATCTCGTCATTGCTTCCAAATGCTTGCATTCCTTTATTGCCCATTTTGTGGATCATGAATTCTCATGATTATAACTTATTTGAACTACACACACACTTGAGTACTTGAGGGGCTTTTCTTTGTTGGGATATTCTTTTTACTCAATGCATAATATCTCTTGAATAACTTAGCGTTGGCTTGTGTTATCATCCCCATGGAATACTTTAAAACCTGTGATTGTTCTAAAGCATAGTGATAAAGGTGTCTAAACTTTAAAGAGATGATAATTCTCATGTTGCTTGAACACTGTTGATGTATGGATTAAAGCAATGTTTACACGTAATGATGGAATGCTTTAAAACTAGTCTATATTGATAGCAAATTTGTGGAGAATGCGCTTTGAGTAGCTCTCTGTTCACTTATATCTGGTCATTGTTTCATGGTCACAATCCGCTATAAAGGTGTCTAAAGAGATGATAATTCTCATGTTACTTGAGCACTGTTGATGTATGGATTAAAGCAATAACGTAATGATGGAATGCTCAAAAACTAGTCTATATTGATAGCAAATTTGTGGAGAATGAGCTTTGAGTAGCTCTCTGTTCACTTATATCTGGTCATTGTTTCATGGTCACAATCTGCTATAAACATGCAATGGTTAATACGCACTATATGACTGACATCATTATTGCCCTTTGAGAATTGTTTCAATAATGCAATTGACTACCTAGTCGTGTTGGATCACTATCCTAAGTAGTTACAATCTGTTCTTGATTACTGTGGCAAAAGGTGTCTTCATAATGATGATTCTTACCCTTTTTGAGTATTGAATTGATCACTGTTTATGAGACTCAGAACACTTGGACTGCATCGTATAATTCTTTCTAGCATCTCTGCTGTCTTTGCAGTGCCTTTGGATTGGTTTCACAATGAAGGTAATAAATGACATGTGATACTTTCTTGCAAACACCATAATTTGTGATCTATCTTGCATTGCGCATGATCTTTTGAACAATACTCGTTTTCTATTTTTCAAATATCACGTTGAATGAGCATTGCTTGTCTAAGATAAATTCTTTAAAGCTTGTTTTATAATTGGCATTTTTGGCATGATCTTCACTGACACCTAAAATTTGCCTTTACCCTTTAAGAATGGATAGTGTTAATCTTGCCAAACCCTTAGTCAAGCAAGTCTTAAAAATCTCCTTGATTACTCAACGTTTGGACTTAGTTTGACCTTTAGGAATACCCTCCTTAGGTTAGGAAGCCAATTCCTTAGCCTTAAAGTGAAGAGGCAAGGCCATTGAGGTGACAGTGGGTGGCTTTTCTAGCAGTTGCCCCTAAGCTCTCTTGCACAGGGCAGGACTTTCCCTTTAGCGAGAATTTGAGTAGTAACAAGACCATGTGAACCAACCCATAATCTAGTCCTTTTACCCCACTTGGGGTTGTGTTAACCCCTGGATTTTTTCACTTGGAAATCCTGAGGGTTAGGAGCCAACATGACTTATTTGGCTGGCATTCAGATATTTTTCCCATAGATAGCTTGGCATGAGCCAAGGTTGGTTCCCATACGAGGACATGTATAAGATTGGTTTGGTAGTGTTCCTTGTTTCAGAGACAGAAGTTTGCACAGTTCTTCATGGATAGAGAGAGATGTCTATTTTTTAGCATATTCCCTACTTTTTAGGAGATAGAGATCGAAGGTCCGCATGGCAGTTTTGATCACATATTCAGAGTCCTTGCAAGCTCATGATTCCAGTGAGCCTTTTCTGGATCACATGCGAGCAATTTACTATTTTTAGCAGTTGGATTTCCAGGCTTCAAATGATTATTTTGATCACATATTCGGGTTCCCCACTGAAAATTGAATCTGATAAGTATATTTTCATTGACATGCGAAGATATTCTATTTTTAGCAGTGTCTATTTTTAGACATACTGTATTTGGCAGGGTTCTCCTAGTGGTCCCGAACATAGTTGGAGTTTTCTTATGTTTTAGGTTGGACTACTATTTTTAGCAAGTATGGTCGCCATGTGGTGTGTCAAGTGGTAGGTTCAATTTTCGACATGTGGCGGTATTAGAGTGGGATAGTGGTGCATACATGTATGAGGATATTAGGTGTTGTGGTTGAGTTATTAAAGCACATGCATTAGTTGAGTGTGCACACATCAAAAGTTATTTGAGTTGACTGAAGATAAACTTTCCCTTTCTTACACTTCACTCTTTTTTCCCCAACCTTTATCCCTATTTTTCCTCTTGTCTTCCTATTCCCTAGCGTTAATTCCCTATTTTTCCTCATAAATCCCTATTTTCTAGCACGTTATCCCTATTTTCCTCGTTATTCCCTATTTTTTTGTGCTAATTCCTATTTCGTAGGGCATATCCTCTCCTAAACTCCTATCTCATGCACTCAATCCCTATTTTTTAGGGTGCATCTCCCCTCCTTTTCTCATGCATATTCTCCATGGAGTGCATGCATCCATCTCCCTATTTCCATGCGCACTCTTCCTCCACACGCATTTAACTTCCTTCATGCATCCACACGTGAGCTATAACTCCCCATCACTCTCTAGTACTTGGTGTTAACTCCTACTCACTCATGTGTTTTCATTATTTGTCACTCACATGCCTCATCTTATCTCTCCCATGTGCTTCATAACTCCCCCAAGCGTTTCCCATTCCGTAATGTCCCCATCTGCTTAGGAGTCATAAGGGAGAATTCTGCTAGCCTAATAAATTCTCGTGGGCTAAGGTGGAAATTGATTTAGGGGACATGATTCACCTAGGAAAACTTTATTAAAGTTAAAATGGAGAAAAAGAGGACATGGGTCTTAGGCTAATGAAAAGTCACTTTTAAATTATAAAGTGGAGAAACCATTAAAGTGACTTTAATAAAATAAAATAAAATAAGTGAGCGGGAAAAGGCTCAAGGGAGTAATAAAAAGGGAAAATGAGGAGTCTCTCTTCATTCTTGCATATCAATCATTTGAGAAAAGATTTTGGAGAGCTCTTGAGAAGAGAGGCGAGGGTTTCAGGAAACCCTTCTTGTTTACTGGTTTCAGTGTTGCAACAATACACCCTAGCTAGTCTTGGGAAGAGATCAAGTTAGATTTCTTCAATGTTCTTCAGTATGGTTAAGTTTCTTTCAGTTAGCAGCTGAGTTCTACATATATACCAGAGATCTTTTGGGAGCTAAGGAGGGCGGAATTGTAGTGCAGCTGTATTTTGTGTGTGGGAAGGACTATTCCCTTGAGTTAGAGAGTCGATTCTGCTGTGTGGTGGACATTTGCAAGAAGAGGTCGAGCTGTCTGCTTCAGAGGACGATTCTCCTGTGTTGAGTCGCTTCCTTTCTTGAAAACTGCTAAGGGATGAGTTATTACAGTGCTGCCTTCACTGCCATTTCTCTACATTGGAAACGAGTCTTCTCTGGCTGAGTTTACCCAGTGGATAAAGCACCCTTGTGACTGTGTCTTGCTGCTGTGTTGGGCACGATTTTCTGCTGTCTGGAGGTGAGAAGTAAGGTGCCATCACCCTCTACATATTCCCCACTCTGTGATCACTGCATATTTCTTAGTGGGGCGCACTACTCAACCTGGGTATCGAGTTATTCACCTCAGCACACTCCCTTATATGCTGGCTGTTATATATTATATACATATATGTATAGGCTGCGTTCTTGAAGGATGAGTTGTGGTTATTGGAACAAATAACCTTGTAGGAGATTGCTGCTTATCTCTGACATTGCTACAGCTTTGGTGCACATACACTCACAGGCTTGTTCTCTCTACTTATTGTGGTCTATTTATATTTATACAGGTCAGCTATCTCTTGATTATTTACAGTTGTAGTAGAAGAGACTTGGGGAACTTCTCATATATATGCTGTTGGTTTTGATTCCTCTGCTCTAGATGTCGTTGTGGTAATTTTTTTACAAATGAGTGTGCCAAAAATGTGTTAAATGGGTCTACAAACTGTTTGAGAAATTATCATATCAACAACAATTTAAAATCCCCAGAGTGATAGCAGTTTGAAGAAGTTTTCACACCACATACAGATCAAAGAGATCCATAATAACAGATATAGGATATTACACATTCTTTATCTTTGGCACACTTAACCACTTATCTCATGCACCCACTTAAATTTAGAAGATGTGCGCCCTATTATTATTACACTTGTGCGCCCTCACTCTCCTATATAATGAGGCTCCTCCTTAATGTTCAGGGTCAACTTTTCTAAGGAGCAACAGTATTCTCTCTCTCTCTCTCTTGTATTCTTCTCATTACTCTAGCTTCTAGTCTTTGATTAAAGAGAAATACTGTGCCGGTTATGTACTTGTGTTTAGTGGTGCAAACAGCTCTTTGGCAAGAGCAATAATAAAGATTTGGTGTGCTGGTATCAAGCTGTTGAATCTTGTCGGTATCGTATTTGATCTTTTATGCATTGATTAGTTGTTTTCAACATATTGTTGTGGTGTTTCAGTCTTATAATATCACATCTTTCTCTTCTTTCCTGTCATTAAAGATACTCTTGTTGCAAAGTTTTTGTCCAACTAAAATTTAAACGACGTTACTTATCCCTAATCACCATTTGAAGGCAAACTTTCTTTGTAATATCTCGGCTAAATTTTTTGGGTATTTTTCCTTGGTTTATGGTTCAGGCAATTTGTCAAACAGATGATGTGCAATTATTGTATCCACAGTTCACAAGTAATGTAATCTCTGTTGGTAAATATCAGAGGAAAGAAAAAAACAGAAACAATACTCCCAAAACTTATTGCATTAATTAAGATGGCAGCAGAAAATACATTGGAATAAGCCCACTAATAATATAGTGCTGAATCAAATAAGAACCTGGGTATTTTCAATATGCTGTCCTCACAAATATGAAGTAACCAGTCCTGTAGAATGCAGTATGAGGCAGCGACTCCACAATAGATAGCAGGCTTGTAAAAAAGAGAAGATTCTGCCCAGAATGGTAGGTGTAATCAGCTCCAATGTTTGGTAAGCAGGCTGTAGGTGACAGCTCTTCATTACGCCCTCTTTGCAGCTTCCAAAACAATTCCCAACAGCAACAAACTGTCCTCTGCCAAGCACACAACCCCACAGTGACTACTTGCTCCCAGATGGAAGAATCGAGCTCCCTTTTTCTATCAATATCAGTCCACGAGTTTATCTCAGTCTCCAACCGAAGGATGCTGCCTATACCATGAGAGAAAGACTCAAACGTGCCAGCATAAAGAGAAGGCTTCCCTGCCTCAAAAATAGACCCCCATTCTCTATTAAACTCGGCCCCCACTGAAATGAACAACCAGCTTCAACAGAAATTCACCCTCTTGATGAATAAACTCAGCCAACATAGAAAATCGTACCCCAATGAGAAATCCAAATGCCACAAGTAATAAATCGATCTCTGCTCACAATACCAGCTGCCAAAATGATGGGAAATCTTAACCAAATTGAAGCACAATGAAGAAATCTATGTGATGTCTCCTCCAAAAGACTAGCTAGGGTGGATATGTCTCACCACTGAAACCAATCTCTGAAATCTCCTTTAGGGTTTTCGTCCCAAGAGTTCACAAAGCCACAAAGAGGTCTCTCAAATGAATTTTAGAAAATAACAAGTCAAGAATGAGAGAGGGCGCCCTCCTTTTCCCCTTTTTATTATTTAGTTGACTCTTTTGCGACAATTTTACCTTTTAATAAGTTTAAGTGGCTTTTCATATTCCCATAGTCACTTAGGCACCTTTTTTCCCACTTACTCAATGTCACTTTTTAAAATTATTTTAATTCCCACTCCAGTGACATTAAATAATCAATTAATTTCCTTTTTCATACTGACTATAGCCCACAAGAATTACTTAGGATATTTCATCAATCTCCTAGAGGACTCATTTGGAAAGGGACATTACATTCTTGCTGCTGTTTTTTGTTAATTGATTGCAGATTTAAGAGGTATATGACAACAAGAAAGACTTTAGGGACCCCCTGAGATTGGCACGCACCAGCCCAAATGGAGA
Source organism: Picea engelmannii (assembly GCA_009831015.1). NCBI lineage: Eukaryota > Viridiplantae > Streptophyta > Pinopsida > Pinales > Pinaceae > Picea > Picea engelmannii. Next base: position 239,249 of record ML792393.1, on the reverse strand, counting down.
GGAGGTTTGCCGGTGACACTTAGGGCATTCTCTCCTATGATTCTTTTTTTGCTGATTTTTACTTGATTGCAGATCTGATTTAGGGGTTAAAAAGTGTGCTAACAGGTTGAAGAGCTAAAGCACCGATTTACACCTCATCCAAGCTTGCTTATCTACCCTATTAACCACACACCTTGATCACCGTCCGACACTCAACCATATTAAAGTTTCCACCAATAATCCAATCTACATTTGGCAAAGAGGAAGCCATAGAGTCCCAAAGACGACTCTTCTTGTATTAAGATTCAAGGCATAAATTGAACAAATCTCCATCAGCTAGTACTGAATGAAAAGGGTAATCCAAACACACTAATTGTCAAGATCACATCCATGGTCAACAACAAAACTCTGCAAGAAAGGGGAAAGAGCAAGGACCCTCCCCCCCAATTGACCTGTGCATGATCCATGGTCGTGAATGGACCATTCCAACAGTAGCTCATACAATTATGAAGATCAAATCCTGTAGATTTGACTTCTTGCAAAAAGGACCATTTTTGACGTAGTCCTTGTTGAGTTTTGGTGTACCTTGGGAAGTGGCCCCCTTGTGGTTTTGGGTCTCTAACCACAAGAGGGAAATACATTGGGATTACGTACCTTGTATTTTATGTCTAATTCCACTTTGACTTCACTTAAGTCAAAAAGTTGGAATTTTGTCACTTACGGCAAAAGTGACATTTTATTCACTAAGTGGGTGAATGAAGGGACATAAAGTGAACTTAGGAAACTTAACCCAAAGTGGGTTTTGAGTTGAGATTATTTTGGAGAGATCTCAACCATGGATTAGAGATGGCTTGGGGTGATCCTAGCCATCCAATCTTAGGTTTCCTTATGGATGGTTCAAGAGGGGTGCATAGGTCCAAAGGAGGCTCATTCGCTCATTTGTTCACTTGGAGAGTTTGAGAGAGAGCATTGAGATGAGGATGGAGGCTATGGTTGAGGGAAGCTTGGGCGCCTCCTTCCATGGAGGATGCATGAAGGCTTAGAGCCTCTTTATTTTGTGGTGGTTGTTCTTGCTTGGAGGAGGGTGCACTATAGGAGGAGGACGCACACTTAGTAGGCACTAGCTACAGTTGGATGATTGCAGATCCGTAGGTTTCAGTGGAGAGGTAGCACACAAAAGCTTCATTGTATGCAAGGGATTCTTCTTCAGAGCTCAGAGGATCAAGGGTGCATTGTTTCAGTGAGATAGGCAACAAGGGAAGAGGGCGCACTGAGCTTGGGTGCATATCTCTTCTTGGAACTCCAAATCATCTCAAGAGGAGTTGCTAATGTATCAAGTTCCATTATATTTGCATACTTGTTGTATCTCATGCTTTAGACATCATTTATATATACTTTCATTCTAAATTGGTTTTCCCCAAGGGGGTTTTATCTAGGGTCATGTTGACCAAAAATACTTGTGTCCTAAATTTCATGCATGCTTAGTTGTTTAGATCAACATTTAAGAGTTGTAAAGATCTAGAGTGTTACTTGTTTTGAGTTATATTGCATGTGCTAACCACCGGTTCGAAAACACTTGCAAGGGAACCTCAAAGAACACTTAACCATCAAATTAAGAGCATAAAAGTACTTGACTGTTTGTTGTCCTAAAACAACAACAAAGGACAATTTTGGAGACTAAACTTAGAGCCCAACAAGAGGCCAAAGACATACATGTTGGGCAGCCTCATAGTATGCAAACAAATTGCTTACAGCTTGGGATTATCATCACTTGTACATTCCAAGAAAGAAGGGAAAGCTTCATTCAAGGAAAAGAGGGTTGTCAAGGTTACTGCAATGGTTTCTCATCTCTACATTCCCCAAATAAGAGAGCCTCCTGTCGAGTGAGAGGACCAAAATTTCCTTGAAGGAATTCACTCGCGACGTGGGACTCAACTCTTTGCCAGTGGGAGATGAGCTTTCCTTCAGTTTGTTTGACTTTACCTACCAACTAGGATGTACATTGATACTCTGAAGTTGATCACTCCCCCTCGCAAAAGACAAGGGTGTAGTGCTTTGACTTTGGCTACTAACATTGTGCCTGCTAGGGTTGGGTTCTCGAACCGGTTGCAAAACTAGGCCTCTAGTGCCCCGAGAAGACTCTTGAATTGATTCTTGAATTGGATCCCCAACAAGTCTATCACCTGCATTTTGATATGGCTTAGTCGAGGGATCCCCATCCTTGACACTCCGCCCTAAAGCCAATGACAAACCAACCTTCTTAGTTGTAGGTGCCGTCAGAGCAACAACACTTGTATCCTTTGAGATAGTGGGATTAGGATTCTAATGAGGGAAATCACGAATGAGGTGATCCTATGTTGAATAGGCAAAGCAAGCATTTGGAAGATTAAGGCACCTGACCCTCTGTAGACAAAAAACATCCAAGTTCAAAATGAAAATGAATAGCAGGAGATTTTTTTTCAAATCTACCTCAACACAAACCTGCGAGGTGGCTCAAAAGTAATTATGCCATCCATTTGGGATGAGCACCTTGCCAAACCTGTTAACAAACAAGTCTACAACGATTATTAGTTTGCTAGTTGTGCGAAAAACTCCAACCAGAGAGGTTAGTGACTTGTTGTCGATCCTATGGGTTGAAATCCGCTCACCAAGACTGTACATATGCAAGTGGCCCCACAATGTTCTAGCTACCATATTGTAAGCATGTTGGTCGTGGCATCATAATTAAACAGAAGGTAAACATACTTGGAGCCTAACCCCTAGTAAGAGTTCAGTGAAATCCCATTGGCTTTTGAATTCCTAAGGCACCACTCGTTGAAAACTTCCCCATAGAGCATGTGGTTTAAAAATCACTCCATAGCACTCCAAATTCCATCTCCTTAAGAGTATTTCTTGTTACTAGCAGGGAAAAAGTTAAAATCATTGTTAAGTGTGTTTAAACTTTTGAAGAATCAACGTTGGCCTATGGTTTTGGTCCACCGTTGTTATCAATAGAGTGTGAACGAGAAGGGGAGGGTTCCTTCTATGTTGGTGCCAAACCATTTTCAAGCGAAAGATCTCCATTGGTCCGGACATTTCCTTTAGCATCTTTAGCAAACCAAACACCATTGACAACCTCAGAGAGGTGAAATGGAATCCCCCTTTTGTTGTGGAAACTCTTTAGAGGATCTAGCACTCACCTCTACCATTTTGAGTCTCGGTATTCACACTCAGAGTAACCACTAGATCCACTTTCAACCTTTCTGATTCCTTAACCCAAACAAGGGAAATGGTGGCCATGCTTCTCAAGCTTTGGGATCTAGATCTGTTACACCTTCAAGCTTGGCATTCAATGAACAAACAATGTCCCTAATAGAGGTGTTACCCCCCAATGGGTGACAACTTTAGAGGTATCCTCACAGGGCTGTCATGTTGCTATTTGCATGAGCTATCTTGCTCATTTTCTCCAGGCTTAGACAATTCTTCTCATTATTTCCATCAGACGTATGATCATGCTAGCTCAACTGTGGTATATCTAATCCTCCTCCCTCACTCAGATGACATATGCAATATGGATGGTACATTGTGGTTTCACTATGATCTATTCTGATATTCCATGTATAGGTGGTTATTTGAATGTGATGCTATAACTTCTTGGTTAGTCATGAAAGTGGTAAACACTAGAATGAAATCCGATAACACTTCATAACATGCATAGTTTTATTATTTGCTCGTTGTACCTTGGGGGATCATAGTTTTTCTTTAGAAGTGTTGTCATTTCTTGGGTCAATTTGTATTACTGGTAGCTAGCCAAGGTAGCCTTTTCCACATTCTAACCATACTAAACACTTTCCACTTTCCTTGTCTCACTTCATTCCATCTATAAAAGTCTGTCTTGATCATGTATGGCTTATCAATTGTTAAAGGTATGATGAAAAAAGCTTGAGCTAATAAAGCCAAAAAAGGCTAGAGGTGAAGAGCAATAAAATCAAGGGCCAAAAATATAAAAGCTTGAGCAATGCCACTTCGCTATGAGGCCAATGCCCCTAGTCCTTAGCTTGTTTATGAATATCTAAAGAAAAAAGGACTTGTTCGATAAAATGAGCACATAAAGAAAAAGACAAAAGGGGGTAGTAAGAAACAATGCCAAGGACATGTAACTCAATGCTAAAAGCTCCCTCTTGAAGGATATTTCACAAAATCCTAGCTCATGAAAGCTAGATGACTAAAATAACAAGGCCTATGCATATAAAATAACTTTGAGTGTCATCACATGAACTTTTTCCCTTCCCCTTTTCCATAATTATTCATCACATTACCTATCTTTCATCGAGGGACTTAAGAAATACTCATTGTCCTAGAACTTGTCACATTTATAAGAGTTAATGTTGTTACCCCTTGGTAAAACTTAGGCAAATATTAAAACTAACCCTTATCGTTATGTCGTGCTAAGAGAAATCACTAGGTGTGCATCACCTAATGGCTTGCCAAGAAGCTAGACCCATCACTCCAAGTGGGTACCTTGCATTGTGATTTGTGTGCCATGCCTTGAGATCTGTGACACTACATTGGGATCCGTGCACTCATTTTTGGTCATATCTATAGACATTGGGATTCGTGCCATTTTCCTTGGGATTCGTGTACTACATTGGGATCCATGCCATTGCATTGGGATTTGTGACAGTGCATCAGGCCATGACGGGGATGCCACGTCATCACACTTGCCACATGGACCACTCATAGTTGGCCTCCTTGCTTAGTTGGACACTTTACTCACACACATGCATTATTATTCCCTACTTGGACCACATGTGGGAGTTTATTGAGGCATTTGAGGACTCCTAGGAGGTGGTTACAGCCTGCTTAGTCACCTGGTTCATGTTCGTGTTCGAGTTTGGCAAGCTTGAAGTTCGCCAAAAATT
>ML792393.1:209420-222540 GCA_009831015.1 Picea engelmannii | reverse complement strand
GTGTCTCTTGTGAATGTGTATTTCTCAGTGATCTTGTTCTTATGATGCTCTTATCTATTGAAATGCAAAGAACTATAACAATGGCATAAACATTAACACTCTTGAGTATGTGAGCTAAGGGTTTTTGTTGATTTTAGAGAGCTGATTGCAAGGCTGATTTGGAGAGGTTGCTAGGCTGATTTGAAGAGCTGATTGTAGGGCTCATTTGGAGAGTTCTTTTGCTGAGTTTCTTGGACCAGATTTGGAGCATATTTGGAGCAGAGTTGGAGCTGATTTGGAGCTGATTTTATACACTGTTACTTGTTATATATATATGAGAATTAGAAACTTTGCAAATTTGTGTATAATGGTTTGGATTCACGTGGATGCACATGAATATGTATTTTTTTTTTCAAAATTTGAATATTTTATGTATTTTTAGTGACCGGTTTTTTGATTCGGTTTTTTTCCGGTTCCGGTTCGATTTCATTTTTTTTGGTCGACCGGTTGGACAACCGATCCGGTTCTGGTAACTTTGGTTCTCACCATTGTGAACACATTGGTTTTGGCATATGTTCACTAGATGATGGTAATAGTTCTTAATCATAAATGACATGGTGAATGATGATGCACATTGCCATTGATAATTGGATACCTGTTTGATAACTTTGGCTCTTTTATGATTCTAATTTGAGCAAGACATACACTTCATGTTTCTAAGAACTTTTGAATGAGCATTGTCGTCTAAGTTAAATGTTTCATAAACTTATTCATAATTGACATTTTGTCATTTTCTTCACTCGTACTTAGACTTGCCTTACCCTTAAGAGTGGATAGTGTTGATCTTGCCAAACACTCAGTCAAACTGAGTCTCGAAGCTTCCCTTCCCTACTCAACGATCAGACCTAGTTTGACCCTTAGGAATACCCTCCTTAGGCCAGGGACCCAATTCCTTAGCCTTAAAGTTAAGAGGAAAGGTCACTAAGGTGACAATGGGTGGCTTGCCTAATAGTTGCCCCTAAGTTCTCCTGTGCATGGCAAGACTTTCCCTTTAGCGAGAGTTTTAGCGGTAACAAGAGGCATCCATGTCACCACAAGATAAAGGCAAAAATTCTAAGAGAGATCGATCCCTAGATCAATTGGTCCATGCATACACCTGGGTGTCCCAACCATTCTCCCCAACTGGCAATCTTTCCCTATCTATCGATCCTTCAAGTTTGCTTGGATACCTTGCCTAGCCCCCTTGAGAGCTTGGGACCATGGTTGGATGCCATAGCTGAAAGCTATCCCTCTCCTTGTCCATATAGGTTCACGACACTCCTCTCTCATGTGCGACACTCCTCTCTCACAATTCAACACTCACCTATATTTGTATTTATTAGGCTCCTAGTGACCCTTGGAGCCCTTGTGACTCCTAGGTTTTGGAAGGAATTTGAAAACCTTCCTTTCTCATGTCTCTTGGATGGTCCTTTGACCCTTTTGACTTCTTAAGGCGGGGGTGCGACACTATTCTATCCTATTTGTCCACTTTTAATTTTCCTTCTTCAGTGCATATATAGACCCCACTTTTTTGGCGTAGTTCTTGATAATATTTGGCCCCTTCTCTATTTAAAATTTTATTTATAAGCCCAAAAACTTCACATATCAAATGAGGGTTAAAAGAAGTTATCTTGGACTTGTTGATACAAGAAACAAGCCTTGTAGGAATTTGGGGTTTGTGGATGTCTTATTGGAAATGTAGTCATCATTCCCAATAGATTTTTGTTACACTTAGTTATGGAGATCCCCCATATGCTTTCATCAAAGATTTCACATTGCTTGTGGCAAGAAAGAAAATTAATGGTTTCCAAGACATGAATGATGTTAAGGCTTTTCTAAGACATATTGGATGTTTGTAGAAGTTTCTTCAAGAATTTTGTGGAGACTAGTCATCCTCTAAGTGAAATTACAAGAAAGAATGTTTCATTCTAATAGGGTGAAGCCTAATGACACGCTTTTGAATAGATGAATGAGGAGTGCACGAGAATTCAGAGGTAAGTGATCTATTTTAATTAAGTGATGCAAAAGAAATTGACAAGGCATTCAATGGGAGTTATGGCTTCAAAGACATCACTTAAGGAATTTGGCGATCTGCCCAAGACTTGAGGACTCTAAATTTTAGTGGAGGCAGATGTTAGCCCCATGTTGGTCCCTTTTTATATTGTGTCTTGTGGTCTATTTTGTCTTTAATAGCTTAAACTTGTGGTTAATGGGATTATTATTATTATTATTATGTACTTTATGAAGCTAGTTGTGATTTAGGTCTCAAGGTCATGAAAGTACTAATTTGTAGGGTGAATGATTGTGTTCTCCAACTGATGCATATATGGACCTCTTTAAACAAGGGCTCCCATCTTGAATTGAGTAATCATCATGAGTGGAGGCAATATTATTGAATACTATGCACCATACCTTTATCTCTGTTGATCACATGTACATATCTGTGTAAATGGACTATGAGCTTCAATGATAGTTCTTGTGGATGATGTTGCAATTGTTCTTTCTTTCTCTTATTTATTTAAGTTCTATGTACACATATTTATTTATTGATAAACTCTGTATCATTGTCATTTTCAAACTCATAACTTCGGGTAAATTCACTCTCAATAGGGCATATTGATGCCTTTATTTATCCCTGCAAAATAAATGGTGAAATGCTTCTAGGAGGGCTATGATATGGTTGGTCAATCAGATTGGTCGTATTTTTTCCTTGTGCATGATTCATAAAGGAAGTGGTTATAGTTAATAATGGTATGGTTGCTGAAGTGTTCCCCAAGATTATACATAATGACTGTGTTTGCAAGACATGTTTTAAAATATCTAATTGTAGAATTGGGTACACTCTTGGACTTGAACATTGAGACTGTTTCTAGGTGCAATCATAGCAGGCAAAATTGCGAATGGAGGTTATTTTGAGTGCTATGTGATAGAGATACCCCCTTTTCTGCTAAGCACTTGATCACATATCTATTATAGTCAGAGATATAAATAACTCTGATTGTGGATTGGAAAGACATTTTGCTTGGAATTTGTTGGAAATAAAAAGGGGAATGGGTAGGTTACATCATCAATATTGTACATTAATGTCTTTTCAACATAGTGACAGGATTAGATTTGGGTTAGTTCCCTTTTACAAAAAATATATATGGTTGTCAGCATGGTTTTGTGGACCATCTTATAGCTGCTAGTTCATATAGGAAGCTATCTTATTGTATGTAAGAGCGATTGATAAAACACCATTTCAGTTGACCGTTATTGGTCACTGGTTTGATCTCTATGGATCATGTCGTTTTCAAAAGATTGTAGTACATGGGTCCCAAAGCTATTGTTATTCACATGGCTGTGACTAGCTGGGGGCTCAATAACTGTGGAATTAATTCCACGGGAATGTGATATATACCCTAAAAATACCCTTAAAAGATGGTATCTTTTCATCAAAGCAGTATCAAAATATGGGAATTGAGTTTCTTACCAGACTCAGCTAAAACTTGAGGAGCTAGCTTTAATAATTTCACTCTTTCTTGACAATTATTGGAATTTTTCATGAAGTTGCAAGATTTCCCCTTAGATACCGAACTTTATGTATAAAATAACGTTACTACATTTGTCTCACATTTGAAAAACTATATAGTAGATATTTTTTGGAACATTGACTTTTAAATTGTAAAGTTTCCATTTCTTTGATCCGAAGGTTCACCAACTATTGTTACTTCTAACATAGAGCCCTAATTTTCCATTTAACTTTTTCATGTTAACATAAGGCCCTAAGCGATGTTTGTAGTGTCCAGCATTTTGAGGAATCACTCCTTTCAGTACCATTGTGCTTTTTTGGCATGTTCAACGTTTGCGTATTGTGTTGTTTTATACCATTTATATTACTGATCAAATAAGTGAATAGGTAACAATGGATGACTTACACCGCAGACAAATATTTTAGTATTAAGTGGGTATCTATGACTCTTTGCCTCAATCAAGTTTGCAATTTTCATTCATTGGGGATTTATTTGAAAATCAATTTTGTTTTCTTTGCTTTGCAGGTGATGTTGGTCCTCCAGACTTGGCAAGGTTCATTCAGGATTTCAGTGATGCTTCTATTGCCCATGGTGAAGGTATACATCTTAATCATGATTTATATGATCCTTTTAACTTTATGATGTAAAATCCATCGATATGATGACCATTGTGGTACATAGATTCCCCTAACATGCAGTCTTTTTATCAATGTTGCAAATATCGTTTTGGGGATTATATCGCTGAGGTTTCAGAAAGAAACATTGGAAATATCGAGGAAAGTATTGGAAATTATCAGAAAATACTGGCAAGAATAAACATAGACCTAAATAATTTTGAAAATATTGAACAAATCGACAACCTGAAAAACTCGGGAGAAATTGGAGATATTTGCAACACTGCTTTTTATTCATGAAGCTAAGCAAGGCATTTCTGTTTGACATAGCAATGAGCATACATCAAAATTCAACTGAAAGTATAATGTAGGCTTAGCAATTCCTTGAATGGTAGGGATCGCATAGATTTAGTTTCTATTGTGAAAAATCTAATCCCTAGGTGACTAAAGTTCTTATGATCTCAATCAAACAAGTAGATTGCTGAATTTAATTATTGCATAAATAAATTTCAGTACATAGCATTAATCACACAATAGTTGGAAATTAAATAGTGGAAGCAAAAAAAAATCAATTTCACACAATACAGGTAATTACTTATTAAGAACTAGCTTTTCATTCCTTCGAAAAATTTACAAGGAAACCTCCACAAGCAACTTAAAAAACAATACGAATACCAAAAAACACCCCGAACTGAGCGAAACAACCTGCTGGGAGAGTACGTTCTGTTGTACGGCTATACGACTCATCTATACAGATTTTACAGACGCCTACGTGGTCCTATCCATACGATTGTATAGATCCATACGGCCATCTCCGTACGACTGTGCTGATACGTACGACCATGTTCATGCGAGATTGCTTGCTACCTGGAAATGCCTTTTTCCTGGTTGCCTGCTCTCTCTCCCTCTGTCTATCACTCAACTTGCTCAACCGCTCAAGTGTTCTTATGTGTTTGAACTCTCTATCTTGACATGTCTTTATAGTTTTAATTGAGACCAAAACTCTAATATATTTCTAAGATTACTCCTAGTCTAAGTCATGTATGCATGAAATACACTTTTTAGATTCAATTGCTAAAAATAAGACTCTTTTTAACTAAAGTGAATTACAAAATAGAATTTACTTTTCAAAAATAGAATTATTTTTCAGAAATAGAAGTACTTTTCAAAAATATCTCAAATTACTTGCACATTCACATGGAACCTGTGTGGAAGTCCCTGTCCGAGCTATAATTATCAACACTCCCTCTTAGCGAGGAAGGAATTCTGCACCAGTCCAAGTCTGTCTCTGAATGCCTCAAACTTCCCTTTTGCAAATTGCTTGGTTAGAATATCAACTACCTACTGATCCATGAGAATATATTGGAGCTTCAATGCTCCCTTCTAAATCTTGTCTCGTATGAAGTGATATCTGATCTCTATTTGTTTGGACCTGTCATGAAACAACTCTCAGAGAGTTTGATACAACTCTAATTATCACAATAAATGACTATGGGATCCAACTCTTGATCAAACAATCCTGCAAGTAACTTGTGAAGCCAGATGGCCATACAACTAGCCGTATTGGCTGCCATGTATTCTACTTTTGTTGAGCTTGTAATCGTGCAATTTGTACTTTCCCAAAGCCAAAGGCAAGTGGATACTAAATTGGCGTAACAAGGAGGATGTCGTATCATTGTCAACTTAATATGACACCTCTTTCTATTTAGGAGTAGTACCCCAGGGGAGACGTCCCCAATGCCCCGGGGGTTTGAGAAGGCTAAGGTAAAAGTTATGAGAAAATCCCACCCCCTCACAGGTCACTCATACAAGAAGTTCCAAGGTTTTAATGAGATGAAGCAAAATATAATTTAAGTGTACCTACCCAGAACAAGACAACAAGTAGAAAATAAATACTGTTTGCAAGTACCATATGATGCCAGTGCTTCATAAAACCATGAATTCTTGAAAGATAAACAAGCTGATGTAAAACTGAAGCACTATAAATATTTATAACAACAATGTATATTTAGCAACAACTACACAATTATGCCTCAATAATGCTTCAAGAATGACAAGAAATAATAGCCTAAAATTGACAGAATTATAATAGTTGTCAGAAGCAAAAATGACAATGTATAATCAACTTTTAATCTTGCTTTTAGGATGAATTTGCTGTAGCAATGTTTTGCAACAACAACAGATTAGTTAGTGAGTTAGTCTAATCTAGAGTTAGAAAGAGTTAATAAAAGTCTTAGGGAAGATGGTTTAAGAGTTGCTTGGTCAATCAATCACTTGCAAAGAGTGAACTAGTTCTTTTTAGGGTAATGGAGTCAAAGTTTGCAGCGACAATTCTTAGAGGAAAACAACAAATGATAATAGGCAATCTAAAGGGATGGGTGAGATGATTGAGGTGTTAGTAACCTAAGACCTCAATATCTAAACCCTAGAAGGAAAAAATGCTAGAAAGTATGTAACTCTAGGCCCTAGCCATTTCCTTCTTCCTTAGATCAAGCTTGAAATAAAATATGTGAAGCTAATGAAGCAATGCTACTAGAGTGCTACAATGGTAGGGCTCTAGTGTATTCTTCAAAAGAGATGTTTTCTAGCAAAATCAAGTAGGTGGAAAATTATAAGGAAAAGGAYAATAACATGTGCTTCTCCCCTGGGGTTTCAAACTAGCAATTTCATAATCTTAGAAATGAACAAGCAAATTTACCATAACCATTCAAAATAAATGAAGAATTGCAGATTTACTTACATCATCAAGAATAATATAGCATAAAAAAATCTTAGTTGAAGACTTTCCGCCATGAAAATGCCAAAATACACCAAAAATGGCCTCTCCAAGAAGTTACACACCACTTAATTTAAGCCAAGTACCCTTAAAGAGGGCTGAATTTCAGACCTCACACTTGTGTGAGTGAAAGATGATGAAAAAATGAGAGTTTTATCTCTCTATTTATACAATATCAACGACCTTTAATTAAATTTTAGGTCACAAAAGGCTGACATGGCCATTTTACATTTAAAATCCAATTTTTACATAAAATCAACATTTAAAACCCTAATTTGTCTTTAGGGATGACGTCATGCCCTTCTTAGGGTGACGTTAGGCCCCATCATGGAACGCTAGACCTCAAAAGGCCTCAGAAGCTGCCACACGTGCCAACCAAGCCGTTCTCATGCCAAAACCCTAACTGGATGACGTCAAGGCTCAATATGATGACGTTAGGGGCCTTCAAGGGACAATGTCATGGTGGAAGGGCAAGACCCCCCTGGGTCTAGGCCTGCCAGAGTGTCTCGGAGGAAACTTTCTTCTTCTTTCCTGGTGCCATCCTCTGGTGTCTCTCTACCCCTGGCTAGGGTCACAACATCCATCTGGTGGGCTTTTAGCCCCATGGAGGTCCGAGCTAATCATCTCCCCATATGTACCAATCCATCGGGCATGGTCCTGCAACAACAAGAAGTATGCCCTCCATGGGCTCATAAGTCATAGGGATCATAGTAATGTCAATCACATCCAATAATCAAATTACCCAAACATGTGCATCAAACCCACTTTTACCCAGACAAATGCTCAAAGACGTTATGTAGTTTAACAACCCAGGTTTGGAGAGGGTCTCAGGATGTCCTATTGGGCTAATCCTTCTCAAGTTTGGGGTGTTTCCCAGGTGAAGACCAATCTAGGTCATGTAAGTGTATGAAATGGAATAGGGAATGTTTGGGAAAGGGGTGCAATGATAACATGGAAATGTAGGTCTTACATGTGGGTGCCTCTGTAGAGGGCGAGCTGCACCTTGTCATGGATGCCATTGTTTCCTAGCCCATTCAATACCTTTTATTCTTTGTCTTATTGCTTTTTCTTTTCAAGAGAATAGTTGGGGGACACTGCCCTGGCGTGGTGACCAATGGTGACAGCGTTACCCACAAGCACTTCACAAAAATGAGAAGGCTGGCTTGTGATGAGACCCCCTTTCTCTTGGCTATGCCACCAAGAGCCACTACCATGGTTTGGTGACTAGATAGATGGTAGTTTCATACTGCTACATGCCCATGGACCTAATAGGCTGGCTCATGATGAGACCTCCTATCCACCAACTAGATCTTGAGTTTTACTTTATTTTACGGGTCCCCTTTCTTACTGAGAAACCATTTATTGCTTTCTCGGGAATCCTTGTGCAAAGCATCTCAAGGTTTCATTTTGGCTTTTAACTTTTGCCAGTTACTTTTACCCTTTGGGCCTTTAGCCCCTTCTTCCCACAAGGCAAGGTACAACCCTTACTAGTTTGGCAAACCCAATGCTCGAACCAAGATAGGGGAAGATGAGAGGGGCAGTGATGAAAAGTGGTAAGTATGGAAGGAATGGACGATGACCTTTCATAGACCCACCTAATGGCAACTCATTCCTAAGGGAACCAACTTACTAGGGTACTCTGTCACCCCCCCAGGTATGAACAAGTTAAAGAGCATAATTTCCAAGCAAACGTTATGAAACAAAAGAGAGTTCAGTGCACATATTCAAATGTTTCGAAAATCAGAGTGACACATACCATGATACCCAGACTCATTACCTCATGGAGCAAAACCCACTGCTACTTTAGGATCAGACCGATGGGATGGATGTTGCTGCTGCTGATAGATATGATGCACTGAAGAAAAGATGGGCCCTTCGGGGCCAAACTCAAGTCATATGGCTCTCGGTACTCCATGTCTAGGAGCTGTGGGCCTAGAGACATAATCTCCTTAGTTATCCCTAGGATAGGGCATAACATAGCTAAGTGCCACAAAAGTCTTCTTCTTGCTGAACTAGGATATCATTGCTGATCCTTGTTGGATTTTCCTTATTTACAGAGCATTAGTGTTATTAGTGTTCTTTTACTTCGTTACCATTAACATATATATATCATGTACTTAGCAGTAGCAACATAAACAAGAGACAGAAAAGAACACAAGAGATTTATCCTGGGAAAACCCCAAATGGGGGAATAACCCAACAACCTTTCTTAGATATATTTCGTTCACAAAGCAAGTCCAATCAGATAAACCCTTAGCACAAGTGCTAGCTTAACCAGAAATACCACCCCAACTGCAACAACAACACCATACAAAGGTAGTGCACCTCCTCAAGGAATAGCACACAAGAGAGAGATACCAAAAGACTGAGCAATAATAAACTATGTAGCTGCAACAACTGTGTCACCTCCTCCAAACTTGCGCCTTGCTTCTGTGTAGCTGGGAGAGTGTGAGTGAGTGAACAAATGAGCCAAGACCTCCTCTATTTATAGTCTTCCTGGCCAACAGATTGGGCCGACTTCTTCTCTGGACAAATGTCTTTTCATTATTACTTTATTCTTCTGGGCCGAATTCTCTTCTAGGGTATTTCAACATCTATCCACTGGATCTCTTGCTTCTGGAATCTTCTTCGCATCTAAGAAAGGTCATCTAGGAGGGAAAGATCCTCCTGCAGCTACCAAAACATCAACACTCCCTCTTAGCTAGGGAGGCATCTTTCACGATGTCTTCATTTGGTAGTCCACTAACTATTTTGCAATATGCTAGCAGGCACACGGTTGCTACAATGCCTTCGGTAGCTTGAATCATCAGGCACAGTCTCTGTGATCAAACAATAGCACACACAACTACATCCAAACGATATGGTAATCTCCATGGCAATCATCTAGTAGCACACAACTACTACAATGTCATCCAATAGATCACAACTACTGCCAAGTAATACACAACTATTGTCCAGTGACACATAGTCATTGCTAGTGGAACACATCCACTATAGTTGCACACAACTACTGTTCGAAGTTACACAACCTCCGCCAGTGGAACACATCCACTGTAGTAGCACACAAATACTGTCTGGAGTCACACAGCCTTCACCAGTGGAACACATTCACCATAGTAGCACACAACTACTGTCCAGAGACACACAGTCTCCGCCAGTGGTACACAACCATTGAAGTAGCACACAACTACTGTCCGGAGTCACATAGCCTCCACCAGTGTAACACATCCACCGAAGTAGCACACAACTACTGTCCGGAGTCACACAGCCTTCGCCAGTGGAACACATCCACCGTAGTAGCACACAACTACTGTCCAGAGACACACAGTCTTCGCCAGTGGTACAGAATCACCGAAGTAGCACACAACTATTGTCCGGAGTCACATAGTCTCCGCCATAGTATTACGACTACGCATGTGATGTTTCTTCTCTCAGCAGGTCCGACAATGCATTACCCCCTCATTCACCTCACGTGACTGATCCAGGGAACCCTTGGCCAGAGGGGTTAGTCGGCATGAGAAGAAACAACACACCTCCCTCTCAACGAGGGTGGACATTCGACAACACTCCAAGCTTGTCCCTGAAGTACTCATACTTCACTCTTGACAAGGGCTTGGTGAGAATGTCCATTATCTGCTCGTCCGTGGATATGTACTGGAGCTCCACAACTCTTCTCTCCCCCATGTCCCGGATGTAATGATATTTGATCTCTATATGCTTAGACCTGTCCTGCAATATAGGGTTCTCGGTAAGCTTCACGCAACTTTGATTGTCACAGTGTATCAAAGTTGGCTCCAATTCTAGATCAAATAGCTAGCAACTTCAAGAACCACACTGCTTTACGGTTTGCCACGCTTGCTGCGATATACTCTACTTCTGATGTACTGAGTGCCACTGATGTCTGCTTCCTGCTCAACCATTAGATCATGTTTGATCCCAGACCAAAACAACATCTGGAAGTACTCTTTCGATCCACTGCACTCCCTGCCTAGTCAGAATCTGTATATCCCTACAGCTTCACATCTCCACTTGAGACATATCTCAATCCATATCCAACTGTACCATGAAGGTACCTCAACATATGCTTTGCTGCCATCCAATGTACTTGTCTAGGTTCAACCATTTGTTGATTCAAGGTATTCACTGCAAAGTATATGTCTGGCCTAGTGTTAACCAAGTACATCAAGGATCCAATCAACTGTCTGTACATCGTGGGATCCACCAAATCTTAAGATTTGTCACTCAAGAGCTTCAGATTTATCGTCATGGGTGTGGTCATGGACTTGCAGTCCATCATCTTGATTCTCCGTAGAATCTTAACAATATATTTTCCTTGGCTAAGGAAAAATCTCATCTAATCTCTGCCACACTTCAAATCCCAAGAAGTAATGCATCAGACCTAGATCTTTCATCTCGAACTCTGAAGAGAGCTCCCTCTTGCACCCAACTATGAGCTTCTCATCTCCTGTCAGAAACAGGTCATCCACAGATAGGATCAATGGGAAACCATCCACAAGCTCATCAAATAACTATGTAATCTGGCATATCATGTCCTGGGTGCTTGTTTAGGCCCATACAAAGCCTTCTTCAATCTGCAGACATAAGACTCCTTCTCATGTATTTTGTGGCTGCTCTATGTACACTTCTTCCGGCTACTGGAGCAAGTGTCTCGTCATAATATTCTCTCTCTTGCTGGGAGAATCCTCTGGCCACAAATGAAGCTTTGTACATCTCTATGCTGCTATCTGCATCATGCTTGATCTTGTAGATCAATCTTGGAAGTCACTACTGACTTCTCTTCTGGTCTCGAAACCACCTCTCACACACATTCTTCATGATGGATTGATACTTCGCCATCATGGCATCTTTCCATTCCTGCTTCTCAACAACTTTTTCTTCAATGGTGGAAGGCTCTGAATCAATGATGCTGCTCATCAATGCCATATAGCTGGAAAACATGTGTGGTTTCTAGAATGGAGGAAAAATCTATATCCTGATCCTTCTTACTGGTTGCCTCCTCTGTCACTGTAGCAAGGTCTATTGAGACAAGGGAATCCTCCCAGTGGATCTCACATCTCCTAGAAGCCTCTGAAGCTTCGATCTAGCCTCCTCAACTCATGACACCTGTCTGTCAGTCCGGGAAGACGTCTATCTCTCCTATCTAAATCTGAGAAGGAATGGAGTACTTTCTGAATGAAAGTTTCTAAGCCACTTGCTCTCTCTGAGATCAGGCTCATTCTCAATCTGTAGGCTCCCTCTGAAGCTTGACTCCCTCTGAGTCTATATGATCTTCGAAGCCACCTGCTTCTGCTGCATCTATTGTCTTCTTCCGAAGTCTGATCTCCTATGGACTGTACTGGGTGGTTGCTCCTCTTTACTAGATCCTAAGGGTTGACTTCCTCTGAAATCTAGCTCCTTCTGAGTTGGTACTTGGTGGGGCCGCCTGCCTCACCACTGGTGGAGTCATCTGCTTGTCTTCATAATATGGCTTATCAATGCCATGCATTTGTATCTCCTTTGAATTATGCAAGGTATCACGAGAACATGCTGGTTTTACTGCATCGTTTCTGGGTAGGGCCCTTCTAGCACTACTGACTCTTCCTGATGATCTGAAGAGTGATCAAATTAGTTGTACGGTCATCTTTGGAGCCTTCTACTCCTCACAGTCAATCTCCATAAGAGATACTCTTCTTTGTCTTCTTGTTCACATGGGTGTGTACGTTCGTGTACACAGTTCTATGTCTCGGCTAGAGACTGTCTAAATAGTTTCCTTCTGCAACCATCATCATAGCTCCTTCTTAGAGCTATTACCTATGTCCTGCCTAGAACAAGGGACAAGGACAACATTTCTATGGTAACCTCCATGGAATGGTTAGTAATCAAGAACATCTCCTAGAGGAGATCAATTTCATCTTCCAGATAAGTATATCATTAACAATGAACATTTTCTTAATGGTAATCGTACCGACAATATTTAGGTGTACCTAAACATTTGATAGTAATAACAAATAATAAATCTATAAAGACTGCTATCTGTTAGAGTTTTAAGCTATTATCAGGTTTCTTTTCAATTTACTAGATAACCATAGCATAGATAGGATCACTGAGAAATACACAATCACAAGAGACACATCATTTATCTTGGGAAACCCTCATGGGGGAGAAAACCCAACAAAAACTTCCTTAATATAGATAGCCAA
>ML792393.1:147705-161918 GCA_009831015.1 Picea engelmannii | reverse complement strand
GGTCCAAATGGTACCTGTTCGTCGGGCATGGTCCTGCACATCAAAAGCTACGCCCTCCATGGGCTTATTAGTCACAGGGATCATAGCAATGTCAATCACATTTCATCATCAATATTATTAAACATATGCATAAAACCCCTAATATATCTGTCAGTAGCTCAAAGACATTACAAAAACCTGCAATACAAGATTGGAGAAAAGGACAAGACATCCTATTGGGCTAGTATCCACAAGAAAAGGAAAGTTTCCAAGAGGATTTTATCCAAGCCATGTAAGTGAGGTGATGTGGCTAGGGGATGTCCAGACATGTGGGTGAAGTGAGAGCCAAGGATGCTTAATGTTATTTGTGGGTGCCTCTGTAGAAGGTGAGCTGTACCTGTCATGGATGCATATTTTTCCAAGCCCATTCTTGCCTTTATTCTTTTTTAGCTTTATTCTTTTATTTGCTTTTTCTTCTTCTTTTTCTTTTTACTCAAGAGCTAACCAGAGGACACTGCCTTGGCATGGCGACAAGAGCTGATAGTGTTACCCACAAGTACTTTCATAGAGATGAGAAGGCTGGCTCGTGATGAGACTCCCTTTCCCTTGGCCATGCAACCAAAGGTCACTGCCCTGGCGTGGTAACCAGATGGTGGCAATGTCATACTGTTAGATACCCATGAACCTAATAGGCTGGCTCGTGATGAGATCCCCTATCCTCTGACTAGGTCTTGTTTGTTATTTTCCAGGTCCCTCTTGTTTCTTGCTGAGAGGCCTTTTATTTCCTTCTCGGGGATCCTTGGGTGAAGCATCTCGAGGTTTCTTTTTTAAGCTTTTATCTTTTACCAACTGCTTTTACCTTTTGGGCCTTTAGCCCCTTCTTCCCATGAGATAAGGTGCAATCCTACAAACAGGTCAACCCAATGCCCGGACAAGGGGAATGGGATAGATGAGCGGGAGATAAGATGAAACAATGGTGTTATGATAGGAGCGGACGATGACTTTTCATAAATTCCCCCAGTGGCAAACCAAGACCTATGGGCACAGGCTTGCTAGGGCACCCTGTCAATCTCCCCAAGCATGGTCAAGTGGGCTAATGTAAGATCCAAGTATTGTTAGAGATAAAAGGAATCAGATGCATATATTTAAAGGTTTCAATGATCAAAAAGTGACACATAACATGATACCTGGAGTCTGGACCAATTACCTCATGGAGCAAGAACCTCTTCTGATACAAGACCAAGCCGATGGTGATGGGTGCTGCTGTTGCTGACAAGACAAAGCTGATGGAAGAAGAAAAGGATGGGCCCTCTAGGGCCATGCTCAGGTCAATCCTTCTTTCGGTACTCCATGTCTAGGATCTGTGGGCCTCGAGACATGATCTCCTAGTTATCCCTAAAAATCGGGGATAACATATCTTATGATGTGGAAAGTGAAGAAGTTTTGGATTTTCTAAACCCTTCATGTTAGGATGAAAATGATGGCTTTGTTGATAATATTAATGAGTTCATACATGTCGGGAAACGTAAATGGGATGTGATTGGATATGATGCGGATCCCATTTACGACATTGAGGGTCATTTTCAAAAGTTGCATTTACCTGAAGTTAATAAGAAGCTTAGCATTTGGCAACAAGAACATGACATGATTATTTAGACACCCAAGGATGACTTTATACTATGCTCTCCTAATAATTTTTGGTCATACCTTGAGTACTTTGATGATTGTTCTTCTGAGCACTTGGATTTATTCCATGAAGAAAATTATCAACCATCATTGTGCTTAGATCTTGATAAAAATGAGGATTTTACTTCCTTGAAGCAGGATACTTGTGATAAGATTTTCCACCTCCCTTTGATCACTTTGCCTCGCTATGTCATTGAAGGTATGGTTTGGAAACATGTCCCTTATCCCAAGTCTCCTGTAAGACAAAACCTCATTCTGGATTTTAGGGGAGAGTTGAGTACCTCAAGAAGAAGCTTATTATCACAGTTTTCCACCCTCCCCTTGAGGAATGGTCAGACATCCTTTTAGTTTTTGCTAATCCCTTCTCAGGTCTCAAGTTGTGAAGACGTCCAAGGTAGCTAGTATTCAGATTCCTCAAATCGGCCTTTTGAACCTTTGACTTTTCACGATCCATTTCTGAGATGGATTGAGCACTCTCCTGAGAGCATGTCTTGGCATTACTTTTTCCCTCCTACCCGCCTCCATGAGCTAGACCTTACAGTTTCTATTGATATGATATAGTTTCTAACTTATGTTATTATTGTGCTCAACTTATCACTATTTTGGTCTATGAGGAAGCACAAAGGCAGGTATTGTGGGACGTTGCTGGATTGGTTACACTGGTCGTTTGACTACACCCAACGTCCAACCAACATGTAAGTACATGTAAGTGTTTTACTTTACATTCACATTTATGATTGCTTTATTTCTGTCCTATATCTATATATGATGGGGTGGCATTACCACCCCATTTTGTTACTGATGTCATTATTGAGATCAAGCAGGTTAGTAGGTTATGCCGGAGACGCTGAGGTTCTCATGCGTTCTACGGTGAGCACATGTCCCCGAGTTGGAGCCAGATGTTATCCCCCACTTTTGGGGATAACTAGGAGATCATGTCTCGAGGCCCACAGGTCCTGGACATGGAGTACTGAGAGCAGGATTGGCTTTAGCATGGCCCTGGAGGGCCCACCTTTTCTTTCTTCCAACATCTTTGTCTTGTCAGCAACAACAACATCCATCACCATCGGCTTGGTCATGTTTCAGAGATGGTTCTTGCTCCATGAGGTAATTAGTCCAGGTATCATAGTATGTGTCACTTTGATCATCAAAACCATTGAATGCATGCATCTGATTCCTTTTATTTCTAACAACTGCTTGAATCGTACACCTGCCCACTTGACCATGTTTGAGGGGATTGACAGGGTGCCGTAGCAAGCCTATGTCTATAGGTTTTGGTTTGCCACTAGGGGGATTCTGAAAAGCCATCGTCCGCTCCCATCATAGCACCATTATTTCATCTTGTTTTCCGCTCACTTATCCCATTCCAGTTGTCCGAGCACTGGGTTGACCTATTTTCAGGACTACACCTTATCTCGTGGGAAGAAGGGGCTAAAGGCCTTGAAGGTAAAAGAAAGTTGGTAAAAGATAAAAGCCTTAAAATAAAACCTCGAGATGCTTCGCCCAGGGATCCCCGAGAAAGCAATAAAAGGCTTCTCAGCAAGAAACAAGAGGGACTCAAAAAAATATTAAAACAAGACCTAACCAGAGGGTAGGGGGTCTCATCACGAACTAGCCTATTAGGTCCATTGGTACCTAGCAGCATGACATTGCCACCAACTGGTTACCACGCCAGGGCAGTGACTCTTGGTTGCATGGGCAAGGGAAAGGGGGTCTCATCATGAGCCAACCTTCTCATTT
Source organism: Picea engelmannii (assembly GCA_009831015.1). NCBI lineage: Eukaryota > Viridiplantae > Streptophyta > Pinopsida > Pinales > Pinaceae > Picea > Picea engelmannii. The sequence continues at coordinate 158,513 of ML792393.1, read as the reverse complement.
CTGTGAAAGTACTTGTGGGTAACGCTGCCACCACTGGTCACCACGCCAGGGCAGTGTCCCCTGATTAGCTCTTGAACAAAAAAAGAGGAACAACAAGAAACAATAAAAGAATGAAAAGAATAAGAATAAAAGGCCAGAATGGGCTTGGAAAGAAAGCATCCAGGACAGGTACAACTCGCCTTCTAACAAAGGCACCCACAGGTAACATTTCTTGCATCCTTGGCCCTCATTGCACCTAGATGCTTGGACTTCCCCTGACCACATCACCCACTTACATGGCTTGGATGAGGTCTCTTCCGGGAACTTTCCTTTTCCAGTGGATACAAGCCCAATAAGACGCCTTGTCCTTTTCTCCGGATTTGTATTGTAGGCTTGTGTAACGTCTTTGAGATGTTAACTGATGTATTAGGGATTTTATGCACATGTTTAATACTATTGATGATGAGATGTGATTGACATTGCTATGATCCCTGTGATTGATGAGCCCATGAAGGGTGTAGCTTTTGATGTGCAAGACCATGCCCGACGGATGGGTACCATTTGGATCGGTACACATGGGGAGATGATCAGTTCGGACCTCCATGGGGCTGAAGAGCCCATCAGGTGGATGCTGAGACCCCATCAGGGGGTAAAGATAGGACAAGGATGGATCAGGGGCTTTGCACCAGAGAAGAAGAGGACGTTCCACCAGAGGCACTTTGGCAGAGCTTGACCTAGGGGGATTGACCCTCTTTCAGTGGAATGTTGGCCTTGGAAGGCCTGGGACATCACCCATGATGACCATGATGTCATCCAGCCTATTGGACGTCTTTGGAGGCAGACTGGGCAGTATTGGCACGTGTGGCATGATGGAGGAGCCCAAGGAGGGCTAACGTTTTGCTCTAGGATGCTACATTTGCCCTAAAAGGGGCTAGCGTCTCCTTTGGAGGGGCTTGATGTCTCTTTTCAACTTGATTAGGGTTTTAATTTGACAATTTAATGTAAAACAATATGATTTTAGTATTTTGGCGTTGTCAGCCTTTTACATGACCTAAAATGTAAATTTAGGTCATGATACTATATAAATGAAGGATTTTCACCTTTATTTTTTCATCACAACTTACTCACTCCATAAGGAGGTCTGAAATTTGCGCCCTCTCTTGGGTTATTGGCTGATTTAGTGATGTCCACTTGTTGAAGGAGGATCTTTTTGGCATGTTTTGGCATTTCTCTTAATGGAAGGTGTTACAACTAGGGTTTGCAATGCTTTTTCTTGGTGATATGTAAGTATTTTTCTGCAAAACTTCTTGAATGAATGGTTGTAGTTTCATTTCTTGCATATATTTATAATTTTGTTGAATAAAACCCTAGGTGACAAGCACACAAGTAGGTCCATGTCCCCATTGAGAGAAATTTTCGTCCATTGATTGAAGGAGGAGAGAGCCTAGCTGTAGCTACACTCTCTTTCTCTCTTCACCTTTGCTTGCCGTACCATTTACAAGCTAAGAAGAAGGAGACGCCTAGAAGCCTAGGGTTTTTACACTTTGGGGCCGATTTTTCTAGGGTTTGCTGGTAGAGCCTTGCTGCAGCAACACTTTGCTTCATCAAACCCTCTTGTCTTAGTTTATGCTATCTTTCAGCTAGCCGTTTTTTCCATTGAGTTAAGGAAGGAGGAGAGAACACCGAGGCCTAGTTCACCTACACCGAAGTGAGCCTCTCTCCCCTAGGGTTTTGACTTTGAGGTCTTGCTTTAGCAACACCCCAAAGCTTCTCCCTCTAGTCCTTAGCCGTTTTGACTTTTGCCTCCTTTAGCTCTTGCGTCTTTCACTATTGACTCCATTTAACCCTAAGGCACTGATCTATAGACCTATTGCACTGAAGTGAACTTGATCAAAACTACTCTTAAACTCTTGAATCAAAACCCTAACTTCACTAACCCTAGCCTAAACTAACCTTCTAACCCTATATGCTGTCGTCATCTTTAGTCATAATATCATTGGTGTAATAAACATTTTACTTTATAAGCAATTGAATGGTGATTAAAGGCATAAATTGAATGAAGTGTTGATTTATTACATTGAATGCCATATCGTTCCAGCATTTATTGAAGAAGTGATTATTTTCATTGCTATTTTTACAAACATTGACTTCGTGAATATTTATTGTCAAATTGCTTATATGGTCATCAGATAGTCGCTGATTTATATGAAGTACTAACCCATTGAGCTAGCTTGCACATATCAGTTTGTTGTTGCTTTGTCTCAGGCAGGTATATCTCTTTGGGGTGGTTTACTTTATTATTGGCCTTTGGCCGGACTATCTGCTCGGTGGTGACTTGTGAGGGGGAAATAACTACTTTATCTTCTAATCCTTCGGCTCAGAACCCAGGTCATCGGGGACGTCTCCCCTGGGCCTTACCACCCTAAATTCAAAGAACCATCCCATTGTTGTGACATTGGGTGGGATTGGTTCCTGTTACGCTTGTTTGACCTTAAAACCTCAAGCCTTTTATCCTTGCTACAAACTGTGCGATAACAGGGGGTGTGCACCCCACCCAGGGGGACGCGTCCCTGTGGAACACTAGATAAAACTTGTAGTAGTGACCAATGAAATCATGTGTCTTGATTATCAAATGTTGTAGGAAGAACAAAGTTCTGACAAGTTTGGACAACAACGCTCAAAGGTACAAATCAACTCTACTGAATGGGACAGTACTAGTCGCAACCCAAGAAAATCAATCACCACCACATATACTCAACGCTAGTTATTAATCTCAATCTCTCTAGGAAGAAGCAAAGGGTAGGGGGAATAAGATATCAAAGGAGTAGAAGCTCAAGATCTCACACAATAAAGTTCTCTTTTTCTTCTTCTTGCTTGTTCCAATATATAGAACTAGAATAAGAAAAAAATAAGGGAGAGAAGGATACGATAGAAATTAGAAGAGAAGTAAAAATAGTCGTCTCCAAATATAACACTCCTTTTTGAGTGAAAATAGCATGTGTATGAAGAAACTACCACTCCAAAATATCCCCTCCTTCGACAATAACCACCCAGAATATAAATTACACTTATTTATGGCATTTTTTTTTAAATGCAGTTTTTTCATGCCTAAAATAGACCCTACGAATTTCCTAAGGAGAGAATCCCTTAAATTTAAACCTTAAGTTATGGGATAAGTGGGGATTAAAAATAGTATGATGAGCTAGGCCAATTTTAGGAAGGAGAAACTTTAAAAATAGCAATGTAAGCTCCTGTAGGCCAAACACTCCTCACTGAAGGTCATATGATATCCTCCAAAGTCTCAACAGTCCAAAAATAGCTAATATCTCCATGTGGGTCTATCGAGTTGAATATAGACCCATGCCAAACCACAACCGATCCCTAAAAATTCAAAGTGCTTGCAAAGGCCTGAAATTGGACACTAATGTTGCTCACCATATTGGGTCCCCCTAGTCACCTGCTAGAAATAGCGCAACCTTGGAATTTGATGAAATTCAGACCACTTTCCAAAAACTGCGAAAAATAGAAATTGCTAAGATTAACAAATTCACATTTTTTCCTAGAAACAGAACCTCGTGCATTTGTCCCCAAAGGGTGTTCAAAACTATGATAAGATCATGCAAAATATGACACTGCAAACTAACGCTGATCACACTCTTTGGGTTTCTTCAGCCTCCCATACTCATAATGAACATTGCACCGAAATTGTAAGTATGGGGCACCTGCTCTGCTGTATCACATGTCCATTGTACCTATTATGATATATCCTCTACATGTACCTGTGTGAAAGTACCCTGCTCAAACTTTGTCCAACCATCTATCCTTGAATAATAAAGACATGTGACCATGTGCCAAGTCTGAAGAGCATTCAACGTACTGTCAATGTTGCATTTGTGGATTGATTGACTAACCGATCCACCCCATAATGTATTCAGGAACCATTGATGCCTAATAGTGAACTTTGTAACAAATAGCTCACTCCGAATGATTTCCATAAATATGTACTGTAGATTAACACTCGGATTTATAAGGCCAAATCTAGTGTTAATAGGTAGTTTAGGACAATTTGGCAACAAAACCACTTGATATATGAATTAAAAGTGTTTTGTTTCATTGTATCAATAACTCCATTTAACAAAATGTTATATTCATCATTGCACGTTCATTTGTTTATTCCAAGGGGTTAACTCAAATGGTTATTTCCAATGTTGTTAGGCATTTGTGTAGTTTATGTGTGGGTAGGTGCCCAATTTGAATCCTCCTGGGTTAGGCGCACTAGTCTATGCCAATGGGTTTACTAGGGATGCCATCCACGAATATGAGGAAGCAACCCTTGGGTTTTCTCGTGAATTTTTTTTGAGAAAAAATGTTCATTTTTGCATATGCTATTTTTTACATGGTATTAGAGTGGTACATGTTTTCGAGAGCTTGTTGGAGTTTGTGGGATATCATTCATGACCTGAAGAGTCAAGATAGTCCATATCCTATGATTGAAGATAGATAAGATAAGATAATATTATTTTATTAATGCCCAACAAATAACCACAAAAGTTGGTCAATGGGACAGTTAAGTACAATAGAGTCAATACAATGTGGGTGTGCAATCTCCTATATAAAAACAAGATGAAAAATGTAAAATCCTCATGTAAGCAAATCTTTGAACACTAAACACTAATAGCAGAGTGTAGATTTGGAAAGAAAATGTACAAGGAGAGTGGATCTAGATTTCAAACACATATAATGCAAGTGTATTAGGGTAATCTAGAGCTAGCTCCCCTAACATCCGAGGCCGAATGGAGGAAACTCTGTATAGAAAACTGTTTGGAAGAGGTAGTTTGTCGTGGAGGCCTAGATGAACTTGTGTGATTGTTAGTGTGGGATTTGGAACGACAACGTCATTGGGGTGTCTAGGAAGTAGTGATGCCCCCTTGGGTCCTCACTGATCTAGAATCAAAAGTAAGGATGCTATCTGTTGGTCTCTTGTTACTCCTTGTAGAGGGAAGCACTATAAAAAAGAAAGTGATCGTCTTGGTGGAGACTAATCTAGAAGGAGACCAGAGAGTCTGGGAATGGAGTTCAAGGGCCTCCCTCATGTATAAAGCCAAACATCCTTGGTCTAGATACCAGAATAAACTAGAGATGGTGTATGAGTCCTTGAATAGACAATGGAACTGTCCTTGGATTTTGTAATAAATGGGGTAGTGGAAGATGACGTGCTCCTTTGTCTCAACTTTCCGAAGATGGCACAATTGGGGATCCTGTTTCACGAGTTACGCTGGTGCTCAACTTCCACCCAAAGTCTATGTGAACCCACTCGGAATTGGGTCAGAGGAATACAAACAACATGCATTCATTGACGACATGTGTATAGAGGTCGAATAATGAGGTTGTTGCTCAGCTCCACGAAGTGCTTTGCATAGAGGGCCATCTTTGAACGTAACCCGCTTGGTGGGTTTGTCCAAAGTGCCCTGTATACACTACCTATATATATTGTCCTGAGGGATCTTGTTCAACTCCTACTAGTGGGTAAGAGGTGGCTAGGTGGATCAAGTATTTGAACGAAGGGAGGTGGTCCATCAAAACACCCATAGGCTCTAAGAGATTTGACACCCTCGCAAACCAACAACGTGCTTGCCCTAGGGGCCTAGCCAAAGAAATGGACTTTGATGAATGGTAGGCTAGGTATAGATATTGGTCTCAACCCGCAAACAAGTTAGCAAAACTTTGAACACAATGTAGAAGTAAGATTAGGCTGAACACAGATTGAAGTTGAAGGGGGTGGGCACCAAGTTCTACAAGAATGATGGATGGAGAGGTTGTTAGCTTACATTTGATATTGAAAGAATGATGGGTCGAGAGACTCTTTGCTTACAAAGATGCTAGCATATTAAAAGACAATTTGTATATATGAGTTATTTTTTAAAGGGGAACAAAATATATTTTGAATAAAAGTTCCTAAGTTCAACTTAGGATAAATTGGGGGATTTTTTTTTGGAAGATTCATAGTTAATTGTTGAACTTGCTTGAAGAATGACTGTTGTATCTACTTGAAGAATGATCCCATCATCTTGTCAAGTGCAAATGACAAAGGTCATGAGAGAAAAAAAATATATTGCAAAAGGAGTTGTGATTCCTTGAGATTGAGACAAGATAAGATAAGATAAGATAATTTTATTAATGTCGAACGAATGGCCACAAGAGTAGGTCAATGGGACTAAAGAGGACAACAGGTGAGGGAAATATTTATTGCAAAATAAGTTGTGATTTCATGGGACTTGCGTTTGAGTATGTGAGAAGTGTTGATGAATGCAACTATGTGAGACATTCTCCAACTTACAAACCTGTGAGATGTGGATCATTGTAGCTATGCGAGTCTTTCTCTCAGCTTACAAACCTGAGAGAAAGGCCCTAAGAAGGGTACGTGGTTCCTTCTTGAGACAGAGCTAGGAACGTAGAGATGACCTCCTCCATTCAGAGAGTTGAGAAGAACTCCGGATGATTATCCAGTGGGAAAGGCGATCTATTGAGTTAGATGTGCCTATGGCTGAGCACAAGGTGAACGTGTGAAATCCCAAAGTGCTGGGTGCATCGTCATGTGAACATAAATGAAGATGATGTATTAGCCTCCTTTGAGCAGTAGAGTTGACGAGAAGACTCCAGATGATTCTCCTATGCGAGGCAGTGGGAATGACGATCTGTAGAGTGGACGTGCCTGTGGATGAGCACAAGTGAACGTGTGAAGATCCGGTTCTTCTGTGTAATGCAGTGAACCAGAGACATGACATCCCTATGGATGTGCCCCTAGTGGATGAGCACTAGTGGGTGTATCAAATCCTTTGCTATATATTATTCAAGAGTCAGACCTGCCTGTAACCCTAATTGTTATGTAAAGGGTACAGGTCGGCCCCACCTTAATGTGATTAATAATAAATGTAAAAGATAATTAATCTGGTTAATATTAATATTATTAATAATAATAATAATAATAATAATAATAGTAATTATAATGTGACTTAGAGAGGTCGGCCTTGTTGAGCCCATAGACACTTCAGTTGACAGGTTTAGGTTAGTATAGGTAAAAGTAAAATCCCCATTGTGGAAACATATCTTTCTTGTGATTTTGGAAATTTCAGCAAGTACATCTACTTGGGAAAATGTGCGCACCTCTCTTGGGCGCTAGTCTTCTAGGGTTTGAGCACCCTCTTGTGTGCTAGCTCTTTCTTGGTGGTTCTTTCTCTTGAATAATATAACAAAGGATTTGGCTCGGTTTTCTTCCCTTGTTGAGAAGGGTTTCCCAGGATACTTCTTGTGTTCTTGTGCATGGTGTTTCTTCTTGTGATCTTGGTTGCTGCAACATTATTGTGTATGGTTAAGTTAAATGATAAAATGGAATGAACTTCATGCTTAACCTAGCTTATTGAAAAATCAACATGGTATCAGAGCATAGTTCTTGAAGAACCCATTGCACAAACATCTACCAGTCTCCTCTCTTTTCTGCAGAATCGTACGATCCTCTTAGGGTTTCCAGAAAATCTGTACGACCTTCCTTTATGAGGTGTTTCAGCCCTTAAACATGTAAACGTTGGGGCTAATTTTGGCATAGGAGAGTACGACCTCCTCCAGCGCATCTCCAAAGACTCTCAGAGTGACATTTCGAGCATTTTGAAATTTTGGCCCTAGGGTTTCTAGGGTGTCACCAATTTCTGCAGAATTTCAGAATTAGGGTTTCTGCAAACTCATTGAAGGAGCTCTTCAGCTCATCAGTGTTCTCCTATCTTTCAAAGGCTTATTGTTGGCAGTCATAAGTCCAATAAAACCTAAAAGTGCTAGCCTAGCCGTTAGGTTTTCTAGCCTAGTTGACAAAGGGTTGTGAAGAATCTAAAATTATGATGAACAAAAACTATGATGGAAGATAAGCTTGATGAATCAAGCAAAGTTCTTGAAAGACAGGACTTCAGAGGAAGACTTATTGTGGGTAATACAAAAGGGTTTACCAGAGAACTATCAATGAATGGAAGGAAGATGACGTCAGGACAATGAAGCCAATCACCTACTCAAGCCCTTACATTGAAGGGCCAGCTTCAAAATAACAAAGATGACAAAAGGTGACACTGTGACTATTTTCTTCATAAAGATCTCAGAAGATAGAGATCAACCATGAGCCATTGGAGAAATCATATCAACATCCTCGGGTATGCACTTGTATATATTATTTGTATCATTATCATGAGGGAAATTGCAGGAGGAAGGAACCTTTGCTGAATTCATGGATCCAGAGGGATCTCAGTGCATTCAGAGGAACAACACACTCAAAGTAAAGACACCGGGTTTGATTGTTGTAATTGTCATTCCTCTAACCTATATTTCTATAAGTTTGCTACATTACAAGTAGGTGTTGTAGTTGTGACAACATTCCTTAAATTGTTTTGATTCTAGAGATGTACTCATTATTCTCCTTTAGGAGATATTCTTGTATTGGTTCTTTTTGTTTTCTTGTTCCAGATAGGTTAACAAGAAAAGGAAGATGTTTATCCTTCAAAGGGAACCACTTGACTCAGAAGGAGTCAAAACTATTTGAGAAAGAGGAAGAATAGAACCAGCATTGAGGAAACCAATGCAATAATGCATGATCATAATCCTTCTATGATTCTATGGGTAGAAGCATGCATGGCATAGTATATGTTCAGAACAAGAGTCTTCACCAGACTTTGAAAAACACAACTCCTGAAGAAGCCTTCACCAGAGTGAAGCTTGAGATTGAACACTTCAGGATATTTGGGCGCCCAGTGTATTTTCAAGTACCCAAAGAGAAGAAGTCCAAGCTAGATCGTTTAGAAAGAAAGGATACAGTGAATCTTCAAAGACATTCCAGATCGACATCCCTAGTCAGAAACAGATTGAGATAAGCAAAAACGTTGTCCTTGAAGAAGAGATAGTCTTTCAAAGACCCAAGGAATCTCAGATGGAGATTGATAGTGAGACAATACCTTCTCTCTCTTCAACAGTCCAGAGGGAGACATACATTATTCCAGTTGATCCAGTTCCTCCAGTTGATATGTTCAGAGATATTGCAGTAGGGCATAAAAGGCCTATGAGACTCACTCTGCAAGAGGCAGGGAAACATACAAGCTTCTCAAGGCACATCCTGAGAAAGCGAAAGAGATTTTCAAGCTATCATTCAGTCATGCGCCACTTCATTGATGTTGAGCCTCCTTGTCTTAGAGAAGCAACAAGAGAATAGGTATGGCAAGATGCCATAACAAAAGAATACCAATATATCTTAAAGAATGATGTATAAGATATTATTCAGGGACTAGAAGGGAAGTCTGTGGTAACTTCCTAGTGGATCTATAAGATCAAGCATGCAGTTGATGGAAGTGTCGAGAAATACAAAACGAGATCTATAGCCAAAAGTTTCTCATAAACAGAGGGAGTTGTCTATGATGAGACACTTGACCCAGTGAACCCGATACACTTCCATCCGTACTACCATCCATGAGTTGGAAACTATATCGGATAGATAGATTCTTGATGAGTTTGGATTTCAGCAAGAGTGTTGCTGATGCAAACTTATATCATTACAGTGTTGGTGACGAGAGCTTGATCTTGATGAGTTATTCAGAAAGCGTTGTTGTTGGATACAAGTAATCCTTGACTTTTGAATTCAAGATTAAGAATCTGAGTATGATTCACTACTTCTTGGGACAAGAAGTATGACAGAGGACCGATAAGATTTTTCTGAGTCAAGGAAAATATACAGTGAAAATATTAAAGCAGTTCAGTATGACAGAATGCAAAATCCATCGTGATGGATTTAAAGAGGAAGATTGATGATGATTCAAACCGGACTGATCCACAACTGATTGGATCACTAATGTATCTGGTTAAGACCAGACTTGATTCATGCCATGCAGTGAATGTGCCTAGTCATTTCATGAGTCAACCGAGTCAGACTCACTAGACAACAACAAAACATGTATTGAGATATATACGGTGCACAGTTGGATATGGCCGTAGATATGCCTCCAGTATGAACTTGAGTTTGCAGGATATGCCGATTCAGATTGAGCAGATAGTACACTGAACCAGAAAAGCACATCTAGCTGATGTTCTATCGTGAATTTTTCCATGGTTTCCTAATGCAACAGGAAACAAAACTTTGTAGCCTTGAGTACCACAGAGGCAAAGTATATAGCATCGAGTGTGCGAAGCAATGTGGCTTCACAAGCTTCTGACATATTTACTTGACCATGAGATGGATCCTATGATGATACCCAAGAGCCGTGAGTAAAGCTCCTTGAGAACCCAGTGTTTCCTGATGGATTGAAATACGCTGAGATGAAATATCCTTATATCAAAGATATGATGCAGAGGAAAATTGTACACATGTAATGCCTTCCTACACTTGAGAAGATTGCAGATATCTTCACCAAATTAACTTCGTGAAGAATTGCTCCCTAGTTGAGAGGGAGTGTCGATAACTCCAGCCAAGACAAAATTCAAAATACATCCGTGTGAGACTGGGTATGATAAAGAATGCCTCCCTAGCTGTGAGGGAGTGCTGATGAATGCAGCTATGTGAGACATTCTCCAGCTTACAAACCTGTGAGATGTGGATCATTGCAGCTATGTGAGTCTTTCTCTCAGCTTCCAAACCTGAGAGAAAGCCCCCAAGAAGGGTACGTGGTTCCTGCTTGAGATAGAGCTAGGAACGTAGAGATGACCTCCATTCAGAGAGTTGAGAAGAACTCCAGATGATTATCCAGTGGGAAAGGCGATCTGTTGAGTTAGACGTGTCTATGGTTGAGCACAAGGTGAACGTGTGAAAT
>ML792393.1:133861-146504 GCA_009831015.1 Picea engelmannii | reverse complement strand
CAAACCCCACATCATTTGAATTTGTGAGAAGACTTCTAAAAATCATAGTAGTAGACCTGTGTTTGAGAATACCATTGTTTTTTAGATCCTGTGAAAAGTTCGTGGGAAATAGAAGGGCACCAACGAATGAGGAATTGAGACATGTTTTTAGAGAATGCACATATGTTCAAAGAATGTGTGAGAGTAACCAATTTATCAACTTCAAGTGGCTTGATTTTTTTTGATAAAGGTTGTTTTTTCTGAAAAACCCTTTTCAAACACAATATATTTGTGTGTCTGTTAGACCTACCCACAAGGACATGCAAGTTAGATGTGGCACATTGTGATGAAGAAGAGTTTTGTAGATAAGGAGAAGGTGCACCCTAGCCTAGTGAAGGGAGGTATTTTTTTTCTTATCTGACTTTGAAATTTTTTTAAGTTCGATCAAGAAGGCACTTTTATTAGGAAAAAATGGAAAAGCAAACAGTGAATTTGGAGAATTTTAATGGCAGAAATTTTCATACATGGAAAGTAAAAATGCAATTACATCTAATACCTTAATGTATGGAGTATAGTAAGTGGAACAAAAATCAAATCGACACAAAATGATACACTAGTTGAATGGACATTAAGGGATGACGACACAAAATGATACACTAGTTGAATGGACATTAAGGGATGACGACAGAATCAAATCAATTATTGGTTTGTGGATGTTTGATCCACAATTGCATCAACTTGATTTGTTTAAAAGTTGGAAAGAAATTTGGGAAGAGTTAGATAACCTATTTGAATCTCAAGAACAAAATGCAAAGTTCATTTTAAAGAAGTGTAAAGAACCAATCTGGTTCTTACGATGAATATCCATCATAAATGGAATAAATAACTGTAATCCATACTAGACTGTTGTGTTGATGATTGCAGCTATGTGAGACATTCTCCATCTTACAAACCTGTGAGATGTGGATCATTGCAGCTGTGTGAGACTTTCTCCAGCTTACAAGCCCGAGAGAAAGCCGCTAAGAAGGGTATGTGGTTCCTATCTGAGACAGAGCTGGAACGTAGAGATGACCTCCTCCATTCAAATTGATTAGAAGAACTCCAGATGATTATCCTATGGGAAAGGCGATTTGCTGAGTTGGACGTGCCTGTGGCTGAGCACAAGGTGAACGTGTGAAATCCCAAAGTGTTGGATGCATCATCATGAGAACATAAATGAAGATGATGTATTAGCCTCCTCTGAGCAGCAGAGTTGATGAGAAACTCCAGATGACACTCCTGTGTGATGTAGTGGGAAAGAAGATCGATTGAGTGGAGTGCCTGTGGACGAGCATAGGTGAACGTGTGAAGAACTGGTTCTTCTGTGTAATGCAGTGAGCCAAAGATATGGACATCCCTATGAATGTGCCCCTGGTGGATGAGCACTAGTGGGTGTATCAGATCCCTTGCCATATTTTCAATAGTCAGACCTGCCTGTAACCCTAATTGTAATGTAAAGGGTACAGGTTGGCCCCACCTTAATGTAATTGGTAATTAATGTAAAAGATACTTAATCTGGTTAATATTAATTATATTATAAGCTAGTGAGGTCGACCTTGCTGTGCCAATAGCCACTTCTGTGGACAAGTTTAGTTTAGTATAAGTAAAGGTAAATTCCCCATTGAGGAATCATATCTTTTGTGTGAGTTTGGAAATTTCAGTAAGTACATCTACTTGGGAAAAGTGTGCACCTCTCTTGTGCACTAGTTTTCTAGGGTTTGAGCACCCTCTTGTGTGCTAAGTCTTATTGGTGGTGAAGGTCTTTCTCTTGAAGAATATAGCAAAGGACTTGGCTGGGTTTTCTTCCCTTGTTGAGAAGGGTTTCCCAGGATACTTCTTGTGTTCTTGTGCATGGTGTTTCTTCTTGTGATCTTGGTTGCTGCAACATTATTGTTATGGTTAAGACAAATGCTAAAATGGAATGAACTATATGCTTAACTTAGGTTATTGAAAAATCAACATGGTATCAAAGCATAGGTCTTGAAGAACCCATTGCACAAACAACTTTCAACCATACTCTCTCTCTTCTGCAAAAATCGTATGACCCTCCTAGGGTTCTCAGAAAATCCGTATGACTTGCTCTTCTGGAGGTTTTTAGCACTTGAGAGTTGGACGTTGGGGTTAAAAAGGGTATAAGAGTGTACGACCTCCTTCAACGCACCTCCAACAAGCTTCACATCAAAATTCCAATCATTTTGAAATTTTGGCCCTAGGGTTTCGCTAATTTCTGCAAAAATTTCAGTATTAGGGTTTCTGCAACTCATTGAAGGAGCTCTTCAACTCACCAGTGTTCTCCTATCTTTCAAAGGCTTATTTTTGGCATTCATAAGTCCAACAAAACCTAAAAGTGCTAGCCTAGCCTAGCCGTTAGGTTTTCTAGCCCAGTTGACAAGGGTTTGTGAAGAATCTAAAATTATGATGAACCGAACTATGATGGAAGATAAGCTTGATGGATCAAGCAAATTCAAGTTCCTGGAAGACAAGACTTCAGAGGAAGGCTTATTGTGGGTCATACAAATAGGTGACATTGTGTCTACCTTCTTCTTGAAGCTGTCAAGAGGACAGAGATCAACCAAGTGCCATTGGAGAAATCATATCAGCACCCTCAGGTATGCACTTGTATATATATATTTTATATCATTGTCATGAGAGAAATTGCAGGAGGAAGGAACCTTTTGCTGAAGTCATGGATCCAGAGGGATCTCAGGGAATTCAAAGGAACAACACACTGAAAGTGAAGACTCCAGGTTTGATTGTTGTAATTATTATTCCTCTAACCCATATTTCTAAAGTTTGCTACATTACAAGTAGGTGTTGTAACTATGACAACAATCCTTAAATTATTTTGATTCTAGAGATGTACTCATTATCCTCCTTTAGGAGATATTGTTGTTTTCGTTCCTCTTGTTTTCTTGTTCCAGACAGGTTAACAACAAAGGAAGATGTTTATCCTTCAAAGGGAGCCACTTGACTCAGAGGGAGTCAAAACTATTTGAGAAAGAAGAAGAATAGAACCATCATTGAGACAACCAATGCAATAATGCATGATCAGAATCCTTCTATGATTCTATGGGCAGAAGCATGCATGACATAGTATATGTTCAGAACAAGAGTGTTCACCAGACTTTGAAAAACATAACTCCCGAATAAGCCTTCACCGTAGTGAACCCTGAGATTGAACACTTCAGGATATTTGGGTGCCCAGTGTATTTTCATGTACCCAAAGAGAAGAAGTCCAAGCAAGACTCTTCAGGGAGAAAGGATACGTTTATGGGATAATAGTGAATCTTCGAAGACATTTCATATCGACATCCCTGGTCAGAGACAAATTGAGACAAGCAGAGATGTTGTCCTTGAAGAAGAGATAGCCTTCAAAGATACAAAGAATCTCAGATGGAGATTGACAGTGAGACAATACCTTCTCCCCCTTCAATAGTTCGAAGGGAGATAAACATTATTCCAGTTGATCCAGTTGCTCGAGTTGATATGTTCAGAGATGTTGCAGTAGGGCATAAAAGGCCTACCTAGGCTCACTATGCAGGAGGCAGAGAAACATACCAGCCTCTCAAGGCACATCCCAAGAGAACAAAGAGATTTTTTTTGAGCTACTCTTCAGCCATGAGCCACATCATTGATTCCTAGCCTTCTTGTCATAGAGAAGCAACTGGAGAACAGGTATGGCAAGATGCCATAATAGAAGAATACCATTATATCTTAAAAGAATGATGTATAAGATATTGTTTAGAAACCAGAAGGGAAGTCTGTGATGACTTCCAAGTGGATCTATAAGATCAAGCATGCAACTGATGGAAGTGTCGAGAAATACAAAAGCGAGATCTATAGCCAGAGGTTTCTCACAAACAGAGGGAGTTGTCTATGATGAGACACTTGATCCAGTAAGCCCGATACACTTCCATCCATACTACCATCCATGAGTTGGAAACTATATCAAATGGATGAATTCTTGATGAGTTTGGGTTTCAACAAAAGTGTTATTGATCCAAACCTATATTATTACAGTATTGGTGACGAGAGCCTAATTTTGATGACTTATTCAGAAAGCCTTGTTAGATACAAGCAAGCCTTGACTTTTGATTTTGGGATGAAGAATCTGAGTATGATGCACTACTTCTTGGGACAAGAAGTATGACAGAGGACCGATGAGATTTTCCTGAGTTAAGGAAAATATATAGTGAAAATATTATACAAGTTCAAGTATGCAAATTCCACCATGATGAATTTAAAAGAAGAAGATTGATGATGATTCAAATGAGACTGATCCACAACTGATTGGATCACTGATGTATCTGGTTAACACCAGACTTGATTCATGTCATGCAGTGAATGTGCTTAGTCATTTCATGAGTCAACCGAGATAGACTCACTAGACAACAACAAAACATGTGTTAAGATATATATATATATATATATATATAGATATATATATATATATATATATATATATGAGGCACTGTTGGATATGGCTTGAGATATACCTCCAGTGTGAACTTGAGTTTGTAGGATATGTCGATTCAGATTGAGCAGAAAGTATAGTGGACCGAATGAGCACATCCGACTGATGTTCTACCATGAAGTTTGCCATGGTTTCCTAATACAACAAGAAACAAAACTCTATGGTCTCAAGTACTACAGAGGCATAGTATATTGCAGTGAGTGTGCGAAGCAATGTGGCTTCACAAACTTATGACTGACTTGTTCGATCATGAGATGGATCTTACTACTATTCATTGTGATAACCAAAGCTGTGTAAATCTCTCCGAGAACCCTATGTTTCATGACGGATTGAAACACATCGAAATCAAGTATCACTATATCAGAGACATGGTGCAGAGAAAGACAATACATGTGCAGTATCTTTCTACTCATGAACAGATTGCAGATATCTTCACCAAACCACTTGCCAAGACAAAGTTCAAGTATTTCCGTGAGAGACTTGGCCTAGTGGAAAATGCCTCCATAACTAAGAGGGAGTGTTGATGATTGTAGCTATGTGAGACATTCTCCAACTTACAAACATGTGAGATGTGGATCATTGCAGCTATGTGAGACTTTCTCCAGCTTACAAACCTGAGAGAAAGCCCCTAAGAAGGGTACATGGTTCCTGTCTGAGACAGAGATGGAACGTAGAGATGACCTCTTCCATTCAAAGAGTTGAGAAGAACTCCAGATGATTATCTTGTGGGAAAGGCGATCTGCTGAGTTGGACGTGCCTGTGGCTTAGCACAAGGTGAACGTGTGAAATCCCAAAGTGTTGGGTGCATCGTCATGAGAACAGAAATGAAGATGATGTATTAGCCTCCTCTGAGCAACAGAGTTGACGAGAAACTCTAGATGAGTCTCCTGTGTGATGTAGTGGGAAAGAAGATTTGTTGAGTGGACGTGCCTGTGGACGAGCACATGTGAACGTGTGAAGAACTGGTTCTTCTGTGTAATGCAGTGAGCCAGAGATATGGACATCCCTATGGATGTGCCCCTAGTGGATGAACACTAGTTGGTGTATCAGATCCCTTGCTATATTGTTCAAGAGTCAGACTTGCCTGTAACCCTAATTTTAATGTAAAGGGTACAGGTCGGCCCCACCTTAATGTAACTGGTAATTAATGTAAAAGATAATTAATCTGGTTAATATTAATTATATTATAAGCTAGTGAGGTCGGCCCTATTGTGCCAATAGACACTTCTGTTGACAGGTTTAGTTTAGTATAAGTAAAGGTAAATTCCCCATTGAGGAATCATATCTTTTGTGTGAGTTTGGAAATTTCAGCAAGTACATCTACTTGGGAAAAGTGCACACCTTGCTTGGGCGCTAGTCTTCTAGGGTTTGAGAACCCTCTTGTGTGCTAAGTCTTATTGGTGGTGAAGGTCTTTCTCTTGAAGAATATAGCAAAGGACTTGGCTGGGTTTTCTTCCCTTGTTGAGAAGGGTTTCCCAAGATACTTCTTATGTTCTTGTGCATGGTGTTTCTTCTTGTGATCTTGGTTGCTGCAACATTATTGTTATGGTTAAGACAAATGCTAAAATGGAATGAACTACATGCTTAACCTAGCTTATTGAAAAATCAACATGTTGGACATAGTGTCATTAATGTGTTGTCATTGATGTCAAACAGTATAACAATATGCAGAGTTCATGTCAAATAAATATATGCATTATGACAGTACGTAGAGGTTAAAAAGCTCAGGAGGGTTAGCGACTGAAGATCAGAAGCTCAGAAGAGATGACACACATGAAACTCAGAAGGGAAAGCGCTAGATCAATGGCAGGGATGGATTGCGGAGAGCAAAGGGAGAATTAAACAACGTGCTATTCCCAATCTTGCAATTAGTCTAGACCGTCAGATTACAAGAGAAGGATCATTGGAGGACTAGTCAACGATCAGATCAAATCAGGACCGTTGGATACGCAAGCGCTAGATCAACGACAGGGATTGATTGCGGAGCGCGAAGGGAGAATTAAACTATACGTTATTTCTAATCTCGCAATTATTCTAGATTGTCAGATCTCATCGATTCAAAGATCAATGACTGTGGTTGACTCACCAACAATCGCACAACTTCAATTGCGGAGTTTGGGCGACAAATTAAACCACTCGCAAGTTATGGTTCCGCAATCCACATCGACCGTTGGATCAAGTTAAGTGGAAGGATAGGATAAGTAAAGATGAAGATCGTCTGATACGAAGTCCCGAAGTAAATGAGGATCGTCCGATCTATTCAGAGCGCACCAAGGTAACAGTGGTCAACTTCGGCGTTGACCACTTCGAGAGAAAAAGGGTTGAGAACAAGTAAGATCACCCGAAGGCCAAAGTACTGAAGCAAATGTGAACCGTCCGATATGAAGAACATTTCAGGAGATATCAGGACCATTAGATCATGTTTAGTGGAAGGACAGAGTAAGCCACAAATGTCTCGAAATAGACGTAAGTCGTTTGATCTGAGGAAACACTTCGGAAGATATCCTAACCGTTAGATCGAGGAAAGTGGAAGGATAGGATAAGCAAGGCCAAAGGCCCGAAATCTCGATAGCCGTTGGATCGTGTTAAGCCTTTTTGGGTTAAATAATGACCATTGGATGAAGTCAAGTTACTTGAGGTTTACACTTCGGGGAATCTCACTTCGGGAGAACTGGGAAGTGGAGAAATCAAATTACCCGAAGTCCCGAAGATCGAAGTTTTGAAGTCACGAGGATAAGACACGTATCACTCACATTGAGAGCCCTCGTCATCAACAGTGATGTCTGCAAGGACATGTGGCGTAATCAGCTGATGGCAAGTGTCAAGGTCCCATAGGTACTTTAGGCATACGTAAGCCACGAATCTAGGTGACACGTGGCAGCCACTCAGGAAGTGCCATGTCAGCAAGTGACGTTAGCAAGTTATGCCACTTCGGGAGTTTTTACTTCGGGAGTTTCACCACCAGCAAATGTCGTATGTCCCGAAGTCCCGAAGGTTGAAGTCCCGAAGTGGACATAAGTTGTTCGATTTGAAGAATACTTCAGGAGCATTCTCAACCATTGAAGATTATGGACACGCATCTGTTATTCGGGAGATTTGTAAAGAGGCTGGAAGTCGCGAAGGACGATGTCCCGAATTCTCGAAGTAAATGAGAATCGTCAATCTCTTCATGGAAAGTAAAATCGTGACCGTTGATTTTATTAAGTGATCAAGCACTCTCTTGGCCTAGCGCCTGGTCACCATCTGTGGTTATATGGAGTAAAAGAAATTAAGGTAAAAGATAATACATCGCTTAAGTTGATAAGCCCGTGGCTTTGCGTTGTCGGTCATATGAAAATGGTTTGAAGAAAGCGCCTTTGCAAAACTTGGTTTCTACAATATTTGCAGAGTTATGGAACTAAGTTAAATGAAATCGATCCATACTGTGATCGATTAATGAAAAGCATTTTCATTAAATTGAAAGGGCTTCTCGATAATATTTGGATAAAGAAAAACAAACGAGATTATTGTTAAGTGAAGGGGTGCGATGGTCTAAACAAAGGGACACAATGTTTCATAAGCTCACACTAGTTGGAAGAATATATGAACAAGAAAGAGTGATGAGAAGAAGGAGTTTCTGCAGTCCATTGAAGAAGATCAAAACAAAAGCAGAGTCCAAGATGAAGAACTGTTAGTTCTAAGGTGCATGCCAATGTCTTATTGAAGATCAAGAACAGAAGAAGACAGAGCAGTAGTTATGCAATCCAGTGTTTGATATAGAAGACCTTTATTGGACTGCATTGGATTCATTGAAGATTAAATGACAGAAACCAGAGAGCAAGAGATGAAGTTTGACTGCAGATAACCAAAAGACCATACAAGCAGAGGTTGCAGCAGACAAGTAGAAAGTACATCAGTTAATGATTCTAAGAAGACTTGAAGAATTGATAGTATCTCTGTGTGTTTATGAACACCTTGAACAAAGTAAAGTAAAAGAGTTATAAGTGTTATAACCTGCATAAAGGGAGAAGGGTGGAACAAGGGAAAATAAGTCGAAGTCAAAAAGGTCAAATCTGATAGGACTTGTTTTAATGGCTGCATGAATCAAATTCTATGAAGAGCAGTAGAGATTGAATTGCATTGTGAAATTAAGGGTGGTCGAGTGGTCGGGTGGTGCAAGGGCAGGTTGGAGCCTGCAGGGGAGTAGGTGCTTCCTTGTCAGTTGTAGCTGACTAAATAGGGGGATGTAACCTCCTACCAGTTGGTGTTGGTGAACGCAGGGGAGTAGGTGCTTCCTTGTCAGTTGTAGCTGACTAAATAGGGGGTTGTAGCCTCCTTCCAGTTGTAGCTGGTAAATAGGGTGTCGAAACATTCTTTCAGTGGTAGATGATAAACTAGGGGGTCGTAGCCTCCTTCTAGTTGTAGCTGGTAAATGGGGTGTGGAAGCATCCCTTCAGTCGCAGCTGAAGAAACTTGGGGACAGTCTCTCCATCAAGTTGTAGCTTGAAAACAATTTTGTAAAAGAACAATTTATTAATGAGAAAATAGTTGGTGGTTTTCCCTGTCGAGTTGCACGATAAAATCTTTTGTTCATAAGGGTTTGTTGTTCATCATATATTTCTTAATTGAATAATTAATGTGTGTGCTTAATATTAATAGAGTTAAGAAGAAAAAGTAGGCAATACTGATTCACCCCCCCCTCTCAGTATTGTTGGATATTCCATCATGGACAAGAAATATATTGAATAAGAATATATATAATGAGATAGATAGATAGATTGATTGATCGATGATGAATGAATACAATGAAAGGGCCCATATATATAAACCTAAGGGGCACCTTGATGACCATTAATGAAAGGTCACGACCTTTAGCTAACAATGTTAATGATTATTATTATTATTATTATTATTTATGTTACATTGCCTTCCCCTTAAAAGTGCTTTTTCCTCAAAGAATAATTACTGAAAAGCTTCCCTTTAACTCTTGTTTTGGCTCGCAATGTCTTCTCAAGATCCTTTGCGCTTGTACTTGCGACACTCGTTGAAACAAGATGATAAGATTTATGAATCTCCAAGCAAAATTGTTGCATCGATTGTGAATCGATCCACCCCAAGTTGATCCTTACTGTGACTTTTTTTTGATCGACTATTTTGATGGAACTTCTGAATTTCAGCTTCCACACAAGTTGTCGATTTTGTCTCTCTTTTATAAATTTGTAGTTTGTTTGTCTGTAAGAAGAATGTTGTTTATATATATTTTGATCTTATCATTGCTCATAACGACTCTTGCGATTTGGATGACGATAAGGAATCCTAATCTCTTGTGACTTTTCCTTGGAACCATCTTCTTTTGATGTTTGTAGTGATTTTTCAATATAAGCATTCTTTTGAGTTTGAACAACGACTGACTCTGTATTAGTTCCTTTTTCGGATGTCGGGATTTGAATGTCTGATAATTTTTCTATTGGGTCAGTCATTGTTTCTTTGTTGACTAATGATGTTTTGCGATATAACAAGAGTTAAAGGGAAGCTTTTCAGTAATTATGCTTTGAGGACAAAGCATTTTCAAGGGGAAGGCAATGTAACATAAATAATAATAATAATAATAATAATAAACTTTGCTAGCTAAAGGTCATGACCTTTAACTAACAATGTCAATTATTAATATTAATATTATTAATTTTGCTTGGAGATTCATAAATCTTATCATCTTGTTTCATCGAGTGTCACAACTACAAGAACAAAGGATCTCGAGAAGACATTGCGAGCCAGAACAAGAGTTAAAGGGAAGATTTTCAGTAATTATGCTTTGAGGACAAAGCATTTTTAAGGGAAAGGCAATGTAACATAGATAATAATAATAATAATAATATTAATAAGAATGATAATAATTAACATTGTTAGCTAAAGGTCATGAACTTTAGCTAACGATGTTAATTATTACTTATGTTACAGTGTCTAGTACATTGACTCACAAGCTACCAAACATATGACTAGTAAATGAGAGGCTTTTTAAAAACATATTCATTGTGATAATGAGATCATTGCTTTGGTTGATGAATGAATGAATGATATAGATAGATAGATAGATTGATCAATAATGAATGAATACAATGAGCACCTTGATGACCATTGATGAAAGGTCATGACCTTTAGATAACAATGTTAATTATTAATATTATTATTATTATTTATGTTACATACACATTGAGAAGTAGAGGTGTCAGTGTGAGAGGCCATAAAAAGATAATTAGTGGCAGGTTCGGTTTGTTGAATAACTGTACCACTTTCTGCAAAATGAATTTGATGTCTTCCTCTATTGTATCCTCTACCTCTATTTTGATTAGCCTCATGTTTTTGCTTAAGATAAAAGTCTTCCTTATTGTGATTACTTTTACTACAATAATTGCAATGTTTGATTCTAAAATTCGAGAAGTATTTGATTGATTTAGGGAATTTTGCCTCCAATTTTGTTGCCAAGTGATTCATTCATTAGTCATAAGCCTAAGGGCATGTTTGAACATTGTTGGCTCGAGCCTTTTGGGCAATTGCAACCTTATTTGTTCGGGAATTCTTTTGAATTACTCTTGAATAGGGTGACTTTGGTGTGAATAGGTCGGCTTCAACATGAATAGATGCAGGTCCACTTAAAACATTAATAGGTTGGATCTAAACCTTGTAAGCAATACATATTAATAAGAGGGCAACTAGATCCGTGTTCTGACATGAGAACATGATCTTTCCCATGATTTTTCCCACAAATATCTTGCTCGAGTGAACCAGGGATCCATCTCGTATCCTCTTCTTTGCTCATTCTCCTACTTGAGTCCTCTCTCATCACAACCTCATTCCCTCTCCCCTCTCCTTTATCTCCTCCCCTTTCTTCACCCGCCTCTCCTTCACCTCACCACCCTATAGTCCTTCCACATTGCTCTCCTTCACACCCCATCACTCCTCATTTTGCTTCACACCTCATCCCTGTCTCTTCTCCTATTACTCCCTGCCCCCTGCCCCCTACACCCTCACCCCACTCAGTTACTTCCCCTCTAACCTAATATCATTTGCAATAGTCCTCAGTCTCCTTTCCCTACCTATTATCCCTCTTTCGAGCCCTGTTAGCACAAATTTCCACCCTCCAATTGAGCTGATAAACCTGTTATAACAACGATGAAAACTTGGCTAATTAAAGGAGTAAAGCCCCAAATTGTCATGGGCCAGACCCCTCTCCGTTTGGGCTGGTGCTTGCTAGCCTCAAGGGGGAGTCCCTAGGGTGTTTTGTCGCTGTCCTAAGTCTGATTTTCTGCGTTAAATGACAAAAGACAACCGCTATTATGTTTTGGACAGCGTGTTAAAACTGTCGAAAACAAGGGAGAAAAATAGTTCGTTTGCTTGGAGGGATCCTCCAAGGTTAGCAAAAGAAATATAGAAGAGAAATAGAGAAGGAAACTACTCAGAGAAGGAAACTACTCAAAAGATCGATTAAACTAATCTAATTGCAAAATTAACAAAGTACTGAAAAGAAGAAAGGTTCGAACACAAACAAAAAACTTCTATATTGATAGCCTTGCAAGAGGGTTGGTTGCACCACAATTGACGAGTCCACAACCGGTACAATGATCACTTTGCTCAAAGATAGAGTAACTAGACTAAAGAATGAGAGAGAAGAATGAGGAAGAAAGTATGCTAGTTGCTGCCAAAATCTGGCTAGTAACCAATTGTATCCATCCATTATATTGTTAAATTTAGAGCTGTTATTAAGTTCATTTCAATTTACTAGAGCATAACAACATAAGTAGGATCACTGAAAGAAACACAATCAGAAGGTACACAACATTTTATCCTGGGAAACCCTCATGGGGGAGAAAACCCAACAAAACCTTCCTCAATAATGGATTGCCAATACAATGCCAAGACTAAAGACCAAAACCACCAAGAATAACCTAAGACTGAGCATGCACCTCTCTTCTCCTTCTTGTAACTGCAGCTCCCTTCAAAAGTTGCGCACTAGAAGTGTGAATCAGTGAGAGTGAAGAAATGAGGCACCCTCCTCACTTATAAATACTAGTTGAGGAGGCGCTAGGGTTATGTCTCTTCATCAAGTAGGGCCGACTTCTCCCAATAGTGGTTAAAACCACTTTATTAAACCCTAGGGGCCGACTTCTCAAATAC
>ML792393.1:121333-132186 GCA_009831015.1 Picea engelmannii | reverse complement strand
CAGTATAACTGGTCCATCATTTTCAATCTTGAATTAAAGTTTGGGATCAACTTTACTCTTAGTAAAGCCCAAGCTCATCAGAAAACTGTCAATCCTGCCATACCAAGCTCTTGGAGCTTGCTTCAACTTCCTATGATGAGTCTTGTTGTCCTGTACTTCTAAACCAAATTTTCACATCACATTGTACCAACCTAGTACACTTTCTCAACTCCAACTTTAATATGCACAATCGTGTTCTGGCTCTATGTGTTTTCTGCAAAGCACTATCTGTCTCATCGCCTGAGAGTATGTCCTCTACTTTCTCTGCAACTGTTTCTTTGGGATTGGGACTCTGCACCTGCAACTGCTCTGAAGTTGAGAATGGTTGCTCCATTCTCATTGTGACTGCTGAAATCAGAGAGTAACTCCTCTACTCTATCATGGAGACAACTTCATCTGAAACTGAGTGTGGCTCAACAACTGACACCGAGGGTAGCTTATCCTCTTTCTCTGGAGATAACTCTATCTGCTATTGTAGTCATGTCTCCATGGCCTGACTAATGTACTACACCAACTGGCACTGGAGATAACTCAATCTCAAATATGGGGATTGCTCCCCCTGAATCTCATACTGTATCTGAATCATGGTTGTTCTGGTTGTATACTGGAACTATTTCTTCGATTTTTGGAGCAAATGTCTCATCATAGTCTTCTCCCTCTTGCTGGGAGAATCCTCTGGACACAAATGAGGCTTTGTACATCTTTATACTGTTATTTGCAACATGCTTGATTTGGTAGATCAATCTTGGAAGTCACCGTTGACTTCCCTTCTGGTCTCAAGGAAAAATGCATATCCCAGTTCTTTTGACTGGCTTCCTTCTCTGTTACTGAAACAAAGGAATCTTCCCAGCAGATTTCACATCTCCTAGAAGTCTCTGAAGCTACGATCTAGTCTTCTCAACTCATGGCATCTGTCTCTTAGTCTTGGAAGATGTCTCTTCATCTGATCCTTTCTGAGATCAGGCTTACTCTGAGTCTTGATTTCTTCTGAGTCTACAAAAACTTCATAGTCTCTGCAGGATATGCTTGTTGTTGAGTACCAAGTCTTAATATGAAAAGCTGAGTCAATCTTCAAACAAATTCTGCTTCCTGTCAAGGTGGCTTCATTATCCTTTGACCAAGTCTACTTGTGAGTTCTGTGCTAATGTTCAATCATCTTTGGAGCCTTCTGCTCCTTACAATCAATCTCCATATGAGATACTCTGTATCTCAAAAGTAGCTTCTTCTTCATCTTCTTTGGTACATGTATACAACT
Organism: Picea engelmannii; assembly: GCA_009831015.1. NCBI lineage: Eukaryota > Viridiplantae > Streptophyta > Pinopsida > Pinales > Pinaceae > Picea > Picea engelmannii. Next base: position 130,892 of record ML792393.1, on the reverse strand, counting down.
TGGATAGTTTGCTCCATGTCTCATCTAATATGTTGCCTCCTGCAACTGTCACTATAGATTCCTCAGAGTTATCACCCGTGACCTGCCCGGAACAAGAACAACAAGGGAGAAACAATAGACAAGAATAATACTCTTTCTAATAAAACAACAACGAGAACAATCGTCACAGTAGCTCCTTTAGGGCTATCACTTGTGACCTGCCTGAAACAAGGGTAAAGAATAAGAAGTACAATAATAATGAGAGCAACACTCTTCTAGTGTTGTGATTAATCATTCCTTCATGGTAACCTGGGACCAAAACAAGAAGCTTCTCCTAGGGGAGATGTTAGTTATATCTGGTAAGTGATTACAATAAGCATTCATCTCAATAATGCTCACATGCTACCAAGTATGAAACCTTTTTTGCTATCTCAACTATGAGGTAGTTATCAAACTTGACATGTGTAGATTTGAATCTTATCAACTTAATCAATCAAACTTGGAACTTGGAGTCTTGTCCTCAAGAATGAGTGTTGTTGTTTTTCTTCCTAGTCTCCTTCGCTCAAGATGACAAGTATTCTCTTCAACATGTCCTCTGTACTGGGATAATATGATTTCTTGACAGAAATCTAAGTTAGAGAATAAACTCTATAATCTCAACTTTAATCAATCTAATACCTTGACTTTAATTTTGACCAACGGTTAGTATGATGGTCATAACTTCAACATACAACCTAGATGTTCATAAGGTCAAAATACTATTATAACAAATAGATGCCCTTCTGGATCTATGATTGTCAAAAGATCCTTTCTCTTGCGAATACCCTTTAGAATAATAATACATATTAAACATATGTAAGTACATACCTCTGACAATATCTTGCTAGGGTAAGGCGTACTAGGACAATAAAACAATAGTCCCAACACTTCACAAAAACTTTCACTGCAACTGGTATTGCAACTGGCATGAAGGAACTGGCACTGCAACTGGTGCTGCAAATGGCATGAAGGAACTGGTACTGCAACTGCAACTGATACTGCAACTGCAACTGGTACTGCAACTGCTACATCAACTTAGGGTTTTATGAGGAAACCCTAATTTCTCAAACTTCAAATTTTTGAATTCTGATCCATGGACTAGATGCGCTGGGTTGAGGTGAGTTTGTTGGAGCTGACTTTTTCAGAAAATTCCAAGTTTTAGCCCTTGAAACTTGACCTGTGCCATTCTGGACTGGTACTTCTTGTACTGGTTCTGGTTTCCTGGTTTCTAGTATCGGCCAAAAACTAGGGTTTGACTTTCCGGAGAATCTGGCCATTGAAAAGGTGCGCTCAAGCTGCCAAAAGATTCGCTAGGGTAGGGCACACTTCCCTAGATGGTTTTTAGTCAAAAATTCCTCTTTAATAAAAAGCCCTAATTTTCTTGTACGACAACAATGACGTTTTTGGATACCCAGTGAAAGGTGCTCTATTAAGTCTAGCTCTAATACCATGTTAAATTTAGAGTTGTTATTAAGTTCTTTTCAATTTACTAGAGCATAACAACATAAGTAGGATCACTGACCAGCCTCTTTCGAGGAGTTGAGGAGAGGACTTATTGCCAACTTTGAAATTGCATGAAATAAAATCTAATCAAGCAATTAGTGTTCTACTTTTCAAAAAGGGAAAACTAATCTAGCAATTAAAGTATTACTTTCCAAATGAAATCTAATCTATGTGAAGATTTATTTTAACCTTATTGTTTATATGAGATTGTAGTGCTTTGTGATGAATACAAAGATTAATTTTAGCTTATGCTTAGGTGTGAAAATTGCTTCTAAGCTAAAATTGCAAAAATGACACAATCACCAAAAAACACCGTTCCCCCTAGGGGGGATGAAGAGTGGGAGCTTGTAGCCATACTAATTTTATTAATGAAATTACACAACTCTTTATTGGAGGGACTGTTGACCATTCATTAGGGGGGTCACAAGTCTTTACAACGTTTTACGGGTGTTTATTGAAGAAATGAGTGCTTCCAGGGGTCCCGGATGCTCCAAATCCACCCAAAATGGACAGAGCTTTCTCTTATCTGTTTGCTGACCTGCATAAAACAACAAATAAACAATGACAAAAGATGGCCAAAAACACTTTGGAAGTGCCTTTGGTTATTAGTATGAAAGCCCAAAATTGACTAAGTAAAACTAGTGTAAATTGAGCAAAAATGAACGAGGAAGAGCAAGCTAAAAAGATTTTCTCCTTAGGGTCTTCGTTTGCTGTTTTAAAACAGCAATATAAAGCCACTTAATTTGCCAAATATGAAAGTGAAAGCCTTTAGAAGAGAAAAACCTTTTAACTTCTAAAATTTTTGAAAGAAAAGCATATGCTAAAAAGATATTTTCTTATGCTAGATCTAAAAAAACATTAGATGAAACTTGAAATTACAAAATTAGATTTAGTTTATCTTATGCATGCAAACTTAGATATTCAAAATTTGAAATGAAAGATAGATCTAAGCACTTGCATGCAACAAAGTAACCAAAAAGTAGAGTTTCTTTTGAGAAAGAGAGAAAGAAGAAACTTGTAGCCTTGGAATCCTTGGGCAATGGAGTCTTTAGATGAATTAAGGAGGGGTTAAGTCTTTAAATCCTTGAAGTTGTGAAGCAACAACGAAGTTCCATCACCACTCCAAAATATGAGACCCTGAATGCTTTAAAATCTTGCAAATAAACTTGTTAACAAAAATTGGTGTCACCTACAAAAGAAACTTGAAGAGTATGTTAGTTAACCGAAACATGCATACACATCAAAGCTTCTAAATATAAATGAACAATAGGATTAACAGAAAGCTAGATAAATCCTATCCTATGGAGTGATAACTCCCTACAAAGGGCCAAAATAACAAATCCAAAGAAGAAATTAGGCAGGTATTACCTCATAGATTAAGCACAGATGACATCAAGCATCCACAGAAATGTATAACACACCTTCTTGACCTCCAAAGTCTCTTTATTCCAAATGAAATTATTACAGTAGTATACAAACACAAACAAGACTCCCCAACTCCAACTAGCTAACAAAGGAGAGAGTGCTTGTATAAATAGCAAAGGGTGAAACTCCGAAGAGAGGAGGGCGCACCAAGTGGAAGAGAGGGGCGCACCAAGTGTAAGAGGAAGAGAGCCAAGTGTTATGGTATGGGCTGCCACCTCTCCCATAACCCCAAACCATGACAAGTGGAGAGGTATGAGACAAGGGAGAGGGCACCACCTCTCCAAGAGATGGGCTGCCCACTCAAGGATGCGCCACCTCTCCAAGAGGGGCGCACCTCCCTATTTAGCACATGCTTTAAATCCATCCAAATGCCATTTCACTCATTCTTCAACCAATAAGAATTCTCCTTTAGTTGAAACATAGCCTTTTAGGCTTTATTTGACCTCAAACATGTAAAAACATGTTTCCGACATGTTTCCCAGGAAATAGCATTTGCTGATTTTTCCGGATTTTTTATGTCTTTTTTGGGTTTTGTGAGGAAATTTAACCTTTTAGTGATTAAAATCACTAATTTCACTCACTAAAGTGGGTACTTAGGTAATGTGGGTACTCTAGGTCCAAAAATGAGCACCCCCAAGGCACAGGAAGACTCCTAGGACCACTTTTTAATTCCCGTTTTACGGAAAATTTTTAATTAACTGAAAAAATTAAAAAACCCTAAGGGGGACTTAGCACATTTCCATAAAACTTTAAGGGGATGTTTAGCATGGTAATATACATTAGACACTAGGCTTATATCCATGCTAAGGCCTAACCATGAGTATATACTCCAGCTTTGGAGAAATTGAGTGAAAAAACTCAGAAATTATAAATTTCCTTTAGACAGCAAAATATAATTAACAATTAAAAAAAACACTCTAGAGTAAAAACTCATGCCTAAGTCTAAGGTGGCTAAGACCTTTTACATAGTTCATCATGCAACATTTCTTATTACAATTCCCCGGAGGGTATGGAAAATGTGAAAAAGGTTGGTCTTATTGACCGGTTGAACTTCTGAACTCTGAATTTTGAACAAGGGAATGTTCAATCTTTGGCGGCTCGCTGGAAGTCCATCCTAGTGCAACTTGCTGGATAACACAATGCCAAGACTAAAGACCAAAACCACCAAGAATAACCTAGGACTGAGCATGTGCATGTCTTCTCCTTCTTGCAATTGCAACTCCCTTCAAAAGTTGCAGACTAGAAGTGTGAATGAGTGAGAGTGAAAAAATGAGGCGCCCTACTCACTTATAAATACTAGTTGAGGAGGCGCTAGGGTTATGTCTCTGCATCAAGTAGGGCCGACTTCTCTCAATAGTGGTTAAAACCACTTTATTAAACCCTAGGGGCCGACTTCTCAAATACCACTATATAAACATGGTTTGACCAATCCACAAAAGCGGATTTGGTCATACATAAGTCCTGACATGATCAATCCACAAAAGGGGATTTGATCTATAAGATAATAACTCAATTATAATTAGAATATTCTTCGAAGTTATAATATTTCAACATATATAGCTCTAGAAGGCACAAATCCCAAGAGAGGTCACATGGGTGGCTAAAGAAGGAAGACATGCACATTAGGGAGTATGAGTATGAGTGTAGTAAGTATGCACATAGGTGAGAAAAGCACAAGTGGGAGATGATGGAATCATCCATGCTCAAGGGAGAAGGAAGTGAGAATAGCAAGCATGAAGTCAAGGTGTGGAATAATAAGCATGAGAGTACTTGTGCATGGAAAAAAAGAGATATGATGAGTGTGAGAGAAATAATGATAGGAGAGTAATTAAACTAGAAGCTAGGTGCATGCCAAGTGGAATAAATGATTGGATGTGAGGATAGGAAGGTTGAATGCGCACAAAGAAGGAAAAACACCCATGAATTTAGAGAAGGCGCACTTGGAATATGTGTAATGTCCCCACTTTGGAACATCATTACACTGTAGAGGTTTATGATGCCCAGAGTAGCTAGATGGATGCTATAGCGAGTACATGGATTATTGAGAGGCATTTTGGGGTCCGGCTTGCATCGCTCATCCCATTTCATCATTATGATCCATTCCGCATAGGTTGGCTTTGGTTTCGTTGCATTCCGATGATTTCCATGATTTTGAGTATTTTGAGCTATAAGTTATTTAAATTCACTGAAGAGGTCATTTTGGGCACATTAATTGGAGGAACCTCTCAGTGTAATAGCTCATTGGAATCGGGAGGAGCAACACTACATGATGGGATGGTGAGAAGTGACTTTCAGTGGCCAGGGAAGCCACAAGGTGAGATAAGGTGCTTTTCAGAGGTAAAAAGGTTAATTAATTAATTAAAGTGATTTAATTAATTAATTAAATATTAATAAAATGAAAGTCACTTTGGAGGGACAAGGTGAGCAGGAAGTATAAAGGAAAGGCAAGGGCCTCTATTCATTCATTCATGTATGCTTATCATTTTGATATCTGGCTTCTAGCTAGAGGGCCCATCTCTTGGGGGTTTTGAGGGTTTTGACTTAACAAACCCTAGAAGACGATTCAGTGGTGAAAGSTTCCACCTAGCTTGTCCCAAGCTTGGTCTCGGAGATGCAATACTCTCCCACACCATTCTAGTTCCAGATCTACTCAGTTGCAGGAGGATTCTACATCAGTTATAGGTGCAGAGAGAGAGAGAGGGTGCAACAGTTGTGGGTTTCCAACAAGAGGGGCGCACCATCCATAGAGGGAGGATTTGATCTAGCTGAGGAGAAGAGATTTTGGGAATTCCAGGTATTRGGTTTCCTTTGCAGGTGTCATAGCATTATTCTTGGTGGATTTCGGAGGTATTTTGGTGGAGGATTCAATTGTATTGAGAGTGGGAYGATTTCCCAAGAGGAGGGCGCACCACACTTTGGAGGGTGGCTAGATCCATGGGTCTAGTAAGTATTTTGCCTAGTTGAGCACTTGGGTTTTCATTGCCGTGCCTCGATCTATCAWTCTAGTGGATTGGTGGAGCTGTTGGAGGTCTCTAGGAGAGAGGCCGAATTATCTAGGGTTTCAGGCATCCAGGGGGGTGAGAGTTGATTATGCTTATGGCCTAGATCTCTTCCARTATTTGGTCTTCATTGAGTATTCAGCCTTTGGAGGCTTATATTATCTTCTTGGAGCATTTTGTAGCAGCTCCTATTCTGTTATTGGATCCATTTGTTGAGCATTCCAGATCGGCATCTTCATTGTATCAGGTTCTTCTACTTATTAATAAAATCAGTTTTGAGATGTTTTGGCTTGTCTATCATATTATCGATCTTGCATATGGTTGAGGTATGTTCCATGATTGTATCTTCTTGTTTATTGTTGCAAACACACATATAAACCATCAGTAAAACCCTAAGCGTAACCTAAAGGATCACTGTAAGCAAAGTGTTTGACGAAATGCCACACTCAGTAAAAGTTTAAAAATTCATGCAAGACGTGATGTTCCTGGCATATTGGCTTGGGAACATTACAGTGGTATCAGAGCTTAGATTCCTGCCAGCCAGTGGGAATTAGCACATGCATACAGAGCCATAAGGAGAGATGGATGAGATATGCTTTGAGATAACATACTTGGAGATAATATATTCCAGCCTTAGCAAGGAAACTAGGGCTCAAATAACCTTTCCACAATATGTAGCCTTAAGAAAACCCAGTTGGAGCAAAGAGAATGTTTTACATGGGATCATCATAACAGATAAAAAGAGAAGAGTAGCAACTAGATGGCTGGAAGAACAGAGTGACCCCACACCCATTAGGAACATGCAGCTTTGCTACAGTTGCAAGGTGGCTTGGGAACCAGATCATAGGTGCAGGGGTAAGGATCAAAAGCACATTATTGAGGCACACTATGACAGTGATGATGAGGTGTGTGAGGATGGAGTGATAGATGCTGATTTGGGGCAGTTTGATGATGATAGTGACTGTTGCATAGAGGCTAGTGATAGTGACTCTTGCACAGAGGCTGATGATACTAGCATGCTTCAGGAGGATGGTGACCCTTGTGTAGTGGATAGATAGTTGGAGGATCAGGATGACAACACCTGCATTTCAGCAGACATATCACATGGTGTTGATGACCCTACACCTCAGCAGAGTGGAGACATTAGTTGGGGTTTGCACGTGTTAGCACCTAGATCTGATGAGCTTCGTAGGAGGGCTGTGACACATATGTCATCTTTTCAGACACCCATGATAGCCACGTCACATGAGGATATCAGTGGCATTTCAAATATGATGGAGGAGCCATGTGTGAGGGGTGCACACCATGGACATGTAGATCCACAGATCCAGGAGGAGGTATAGAACGTATAGACAGTTGACCTTACACATACAGATCAACATGAGGAGATTGAGTCACAGATTTGGGAGACTCCATTAGTTGAGTAGAATGGGGAGACTGACAGGTTGATGGAGCACTTACTTCTAGGATCGGCCTACAGTGATGGGGATGCACTCTTTATTGGTCAGGATGACCATAACACGTGTCTGGATACATCTATATGGGATCTAGGCGCAGATGATAGTAGCAGGGTGAGTGCACAAGAAGATACAAATTCTCATACAGGATACAGTGTGATTCAGAGGGAGCTAACATCTAGTGATGGGGTGCAGTGGCATACAGGAGGACCTAGCAGCACAGTAGACGGTGGGAAGTTCAACATGTTATTTTATGCAGAGAGTATTTTTGGGGATTCCAGAGTTGACACTAGCAGGACTGACACTAGCAGTGAGGGATGTGAGGTGGCACCTCAGCATGACTGTGATCAGGAGTCACACCACTTAGCAGGGCAGTTGAGAGTCAGTGAGGATATGATCATGGCAACCACCAGGCGTAGTGACGACATGCATACATGGGTGACAGATTACTGCTTGAGAGCATCAGTGGCACATGGCAGTTGAGATGGGGAATTTACCATGGATGATTTTCATACTCTCAGGGAGAGAGTATGTATGATGAGGACCGACTACCAACAGTTGTTGATTGACAGGGACTACCTATTGAGGATTGGTGAGATGTATCATGAGGTTCTGAGGGAGAAGGAGTTGGAGGTGGACAGACTTACCCAGGAGTTGGAGAGCACTCGAGGATTCTTGAAAGGCACATAGACAACCCTTCAAGAATAGACAACCCTTCAAGAATCAGAGTCCAGATCAAAGGAGCTTCTTGAGGAGATTCGTTAGAGGTCCACTTCATCTGTCTTATGGGCACTCGGATATATCATTCAGTCGTGTTGCTAGGGGATGTTGGTGATCTAACAGAGGAGCACCAGTTGATGGAGGATACTTCCATTTGTGTTCCGAGAGCGGTTGACCTCCATGTAGAGGTTGATCCATCAGTATGCCCAGGATCTATGATACAACATGAGTCTACGGTAGACGACATGAGTATGTCGGAGCATACAGTGATGAGTGATAGCTCACAGAGACATGCGGAGATGTATGGTGGGATTCAGAGGGGTATAGAGCCTTGCAGGGAGGAGACACACCTAGGGGAGCATGCATATGTCACTCCTTTGCAGCAACACCTAGTTATGAGAGATCACCTTCACCATATTAGTAGTTGCATGGGAGATGAGAGATGGAGGTTGGTTGAACAACCGTTGGAGGAGTTACTTCTGGTTGTACCTGATGATTGGGGTTTAGTGATGACTACAGGCGAGCAATTATCATGGGTACCGACAGACGTGCTTTTGGTCGAATCCTTGGGATTGACCAAGGCAGGTGGTATTTTTCAGTCCTACGTTCAGCTACAGATGTCTTTGATATCCTTTCTCGACACATTCATCATTGACAACAACATGAGGAGGGATAGACAGTGGCAGAGGGCATGGAGAGTGAGTAGGCCGAGACCACCTGACAGGAGTACTTTTACGGCATACAACAGGTCAAATGTGGACCGTGTTAGGCAGACAGTTGAGACTTGGTGCGTGATGTTGAGCATCATAGGCTAGGTGACAGCAGACGAGCACAGAGGGCTTCCGACAGTGATCAGTCTGACATACGAGCAGCTAGCAGAGACTGGAAGTGATAAACTTCCAAGTTTGCCATGGGATCCGGGAGTCCACTTTGTTAGCGAGATGTTTTACTTCATGATGACCCAGGATGCACCAGAGAGATACATACTCCACCTTGGGTTAGTTTGGAGTGGGCCTGCAGGGACTTGTCCTTTAGAGCGAGGCAATTTCTCCCTCTTGATCATCATGATCGGGCATGGGGATGGTTGGACAGTTACTACTCCTACAGAGGTATTTTTACAGATACAGCTTCTGGACAACAGGTCCAATTGCCACAGGTACTTCAGCTTGAGGATCCAGGAGTGGAGAATCCGACATATGTACAGGGAGCAGTCAGGCACGGTCAGCATAATGCAGTGTCTGCATGGTGATCTTCGACACAGGCTAGCATGGGACCCAAAGATTGCAGGATTGAGCATTTCTCTGTTTGACAGGGGCGAGTGGACCGTTGCAGGGGAAAGTTGTTTTGACTTTCCATTGAGCTTCAGTGTTGAGGAGAGCACATCTCTTGAGGGTGTCTCACGGAGGTCTTACAATACCTCATTCTGGCATTAACATG
>ML792393.1:92698-106284 GCA_009831015.1 Picea engelmannii | reverse complement strand
TTTACTTGCTCTCTTTTAATTTTTGCAAAGTTAATATAAACCCAAGGACCACAAAGCATTAGATTAGTTTCATTTTTTAGATTAGATTTCAATTTGACAAATAAACCTTCCCCTCAATAGCCTTAGTATGCTCTAGCCCCTTGCGAGCTTTGCTTGATCTGGGGTGCTATCGGAAAGGGAATTGGTCAGTGTGGATTAGTTTAATTAGGACAATCTTTTTTTTCGTTATTGCTAAAAGGGAACAATACTCGTGGGATTGCATGTGAGTTCAGGGGGAAACTTTGAGATCTTAGGTTCTCTCCCCATTGGAAGTCTTGTAGTCTTGTCGGTACCCTTTAAGGGAGAACTATTAAGGGACCAAATCTTAGATTAGATTTCACTTTTGTTTCACACTTACAATCTTGCATGCACAAAGTGGACTTGCAACATCAAGCCACTTCACGAAATTAACTCTAATTCAAGCAATCACCCATAATAAAAAAATTTGTCAAGAGCACTTGCAATACATATATCTCGCAGCAACACTTGACTTTTGGCACTGGTCTATATTTTATTTGCTTATTGTCAATTACTTTCAACTACTCACATTTTGCTTCCAAGTAATATTGTTTATGTTGAAGTACTTTACTTGTTCAATATCTTTCATATAAGCATTTCTCTTATTGCGTCATTATATGCTGCTAGAATAGTTTCTTTTGCTTTTCTCTCATAATAAGTCCTAGAATAATCTTGTTTGTTATTTGTGTTTAGATCTAATCATCCTTAGATTCTTTTTTAGGGACTACCCCCCTTGGCTTCGCTAGGAGTTAGCCTAGACGAAGGAGTCAAGTGTCGGGTGACAGCTACTCGACTCGAGACTTGCCCCCAAGGCCACACCCAACGGATTGAAGATTTCTTCCACATGACTCAAGGTGTGGATTAGGCGGCAACACACCTCATTAGCTTAATTAATTCTCATTTAATACAAAATCCTTGGAAAATGTGCCCTTAGTCCAATGACGCCATGTAGATGCCACATCACATTGAAACTCTTCCACATGTCAGAATTTGAGCTTGCCACTTGTCATTGTTGGAGATGATGATGACTGCTAAAAATAAAAATTTCCAAAAATAGCCATCTGGTCCTGAAAATTTGAAACTTGTCGAAACTGACCCAAATTCTCTCCAAATGCTCAGGATGACTAGGAGATCACGACTATGCGTCCACTGCTAAAAATAGACACTGCTGAAAATAGATAGTCCTTGCATGTCAATGCTATTATACTCATTGGATTCGATTTTCTGCAGGGAACCCGGATCTGCAACCAGAATCGACATGTGAGCAATGGTGCTCAACTTGCTAAAAATAGAAATCTGTGACAAATCATTACGAAAGAGCTTCAAAATACTCAAAATGTGTCAATGATCAGTAATATGTGCTCAAAAACTGAATCTGGGGCCTGGAGTCCAAACTGCTAAAAATAGAAAGTTCTTGCATGTTTCCCGGAAAAGTGCTATTAGGCCTAGAATCATGCAACTTGCAAGGACCATCAGTGTATGCCCAGAACTGCTCCAAACTATCAAGAGACCCACTCAAACTGTGTCTCCTAAAAAGTAGCAACACCTGCTGTATGTAATCATCTCTCTCAAATTCACGAGAAACCAAACAAACTCTAACTTTGAACCAAACAATGATGTACTGATCATATACCTTCCTCTGATGGGAACCAACCTCTTGCTCAACAAAAGTGCTAAAATCTGGGTGAATCTCAGAATGCCAACCAAAATAGTGCATGCTGGCTCTTAACCATCAGGATTTTCAAGGGTGAAAATCTAGGGGTTAACAATGGCAACTTAAGGGGACGAGATCCCCCTGTGGGATGTCGAGAACCATATGAATCTCTGTGTTTGTAACAATACTGATCTGTGAGAACTCTGTAAGATGTACCAATGATGCTTTGAAAAGATATGTCCCAAAATATACCCCTGTAAATGTGTGTAAGGAAAGATGACCCTGTAAGCTAACATAGAAGATCCTATAAGCTGACTTGTGATACCAAATCCTATCCAATGGGCCATGGAGTCAAATCAGTATAATACCTCCCACTAATATAGTGAAATACAAGGGGTCTCATCCAAATCCGCTACCTTCTACCACCGAATATGTACACTCCTCCCCGCGGTAAATGTGCTGATGTCGACACAAGGGAAAGAGTCAGTTAATCATATGTCAATAATGTAAACACTTGTCAAGTGCGAAGGAACATCACCAATAATGACAATGAGTCCTAAGGTACGAGCGCGACCTTTCACTGTTAAAGATGTTCTGAAGTCGAACAATGACAAGGATCATCCAATCAAAGCACCATGATACTCAACCTTGCCGAATGCGAGATAACTGCCAATGAGGCTAACAACTACCAAGGTGCTCTACTTTTGGGTCGTTCATAAATAATGTGTTGAAGTCGATACACGATGACCTACAGAAAAGAAGAGGAATGATGTCTCTCTTCCCTCAACATGAAGTGATAACTCAAGAAGATCAAGATGAAAAAACCAGGTACCATATCCCTATTGTTGGATGAGGGGGACAATTGACTCAAAGCATATGACTTAGTGATAAGAGATGAGGAGACAAGACATAAGATGACTCAAGACACTCCTATGTCTCCTTAAACTACCCATCCTAAAGGCTCAATTCTTCAGGAACAATGACAAAACGTGACCCCCATCCAGACTCACTCTAATGATAGACACAAAGGCTCGACACGTGAAAAGATTTGACATTCAAATTTTAATGTAGGAATAACAATTATGGACAACCATTTATTCAGAAAGGAAAGACACAAGACTCTATCACACACTGATATGACAAGGCAAAAATCAGCGACACTTGTGCAAAAGACTGAAGTAAATAACTGAACGAAAAAGACACTGCAAAGGAAAGTAAGTTGTTGTCCTAAAAACTGCAAAAAGCATCAAGGTAAAATTACTGAAATGACAATGCGGAAAGGAAAGACAACTACCCTAGACCCAATTTTTTTTACCTCAAAGATGCCATGATTAAGTCATCATACTCAATGGACCAATGTAACCATGCAGCCAGATGATCAGTCCTACGAGAGAGGTCAACAAAGTCAACCTTCTATGGGGACCCACCATGAAATCTCATATGACCCAAAGCTTCCTTGATGTACTTGCTGGTGAAGCCATAATTGAAGGGTCCCAGTTGACTGAAGGTTGGTTGGGACTTAGAACATGGTATTTCAACAGTAACAAGCATGAATGCATGAGAGACAAAACTCTCGACATCTACTTGCTGAAATACCTCCATCATTCTGAGCTCAATTGGGTCGTGGTGAACTCTGATATCCAAGCTCTGATCAATCTCAGGGTCTTGAAGAACAACCTTGGGATGTAGAATAGTAGGCAAAGTGTAAGGGACATCATCCTCCAATTGAACCAAAAGTGGGTCATTTTGTTGTAATAGTGTTTGATCAAGTTGTTCTTGGACCACTACTGGGATAGGCAAGGATGAAATCTCCTGTTGACTGATCTCCACTTGGTTAACCTGTGGTTCCTCCTAATCATTTTGAAAATTTTCATCTTCACTAATGAGAAGAACCAATGAACACTCCCGAGTATTCGAATCTTCACCTTTATCTTCTTGGGACTCTGCATATGACTCAAATGGTGCAGCTATTGATTCCGACTCATCTAAAATTGGGCTGTTACCCTCTTGTTCATCTCTGGGAACTAGATGTGGTGCAAGTTGTGGTTCATCTTCAATAACAAAGACTTCTTGCAATTCTGTAACAACCACTGGTTGAAGATCATCGAGTGGAGTTACCTTCACTGGTTTGTATGGGACATGGATTGGAGGGAATTCACAGGCTGCAAGATAATTTTTTTCTAACTCCATAGCGACAACTTGCGCTTCCTCTAGATTTTGAGGGTCTTCATTCTTGGGAAAAACACTAAAAATACCATCAAATGACTCAAGATAAAAAATCGAAGCAACAACTTCGTTAGGCTTTACTTTGTTAGGAATTCGATTGTAAAATTTGGAAAAACGAGCATTAAATTGGAAAACAATCACTTTCATGGTTCTTAATAATTGAAAAAACTGTGCATAGGAAGAAAAATGTCATGTATATTTGTCGATCTCTAAATGAATTTCTCTTGGAAGGAATCCTATCCATCAATGGAAGCATCAGGAAGGAACTTGTACCATGCTAGTGCCTCCCCCTCGAGGGTCGACACAAACATCCTCATCACCACATCCTCATTTTCCACATCAAAATCGTCCACCACTTGCAAAAATTTAGCCAAGTGATCCTCATTTGATTCTCCCAACCTCCGTGCAAACAAAGGTATACATTTACGCCATTTATGTGCAAGTAATTCATAAGGATAATCTAGGAATGCAACAAAACGTAGTGGGTCAAAGACAAAAAATCTCTATCTTATTGGTGGCCTCATAACTACATCCATATTGTTAGTCTCAGATAGAAAATAGAACAACTGCTACCCTACTACTAGCTCAAGAAGGAAATAAAATGAAAGATGAAGATGTTGAAGATACACTCACCATAGTGCTCGTCGAAAAATAACTTACCTAAGAGAGGGTGAAGGGATAGGCTTGTTCCAGGGAAAGATGTTAGGGTTTGTTGAAGCTCGAAACTAGACCTTGTGAGGGAATCGAAACCGAAAGATCTTATTATGTAAGTCCCTTGTGGAGTTGTCTCTGTATCCTTTGGAGTCGCTAGGTGAGCAAAATAAAATTTAACCATGTTTTGTTTTTCAAATACCATCAATTGATTCTCCAAACCATGTGTACAAGAGGATGGCACCCTAGAAAAGTGTGCAGAGGTGGTTATCATCAATAAACAATAAAAATGCTCCATAACCCTTCATGATGATGCTCAACCAACTAAGAGAGGGTGAACCCTATGAGAATGTGCCATCCTCCAAGAATGTAATAATCATGAATGCCTCAGACTCTATGCCCAAGAGAGGAGCGCTCCATAATAAAGCCTCAAATAACCTTGAAATAACCCCTCCAAATGTGAACAATTGCCAAGTGAAGTAGGTGTTGAGTTTTGGTGTACCTCAGGAAGTGGTTCCCTTGTGGTTTTTAGCCTCTAACCCACAAGAGGGAGATGTTGGTACCCTTGTACCTTGTACTTTATGTCTAATTTTACTTTGACTTAGGAGATTTAAGTCAAAAGTGAAATTTGGTCATTTTAGCCTAAAGTGACTATTAATTCACTTTGTGGGTGAACTAGGAGACATAAAGTGAGCTTAGGGAACTTAAACCAAAGTGGGTTTTGAGTTGAGATTATTGTGGGATGATCTCAACCATTGATTAGGAATGGCTTGGGATGATCCTAGCCATCCACATTTAGGTTTCCTTATGGATTGCTCAAGAAGGGCGCAAGGGGCCAAGAGAGGCTCATTCATTCATTTACTCACTTGGAGAGCTTGAGAGGGAGTATGAGGATGAGGCTGGAAGCATTGAGAGAGGGCATCAAGGGCGCCTCCTTCCATGGAGGGCTCTAGGAGGCTTTGGCTCTCATTATTTTGTGGTGATCACAGTTGCTTGGAGGAGGGCGACACATAGTAGGGAGGAGCTACACTTGGAGGATTGCAGATCTGTTTGTTTCAGTGGAGAGGTAGCACACAAGAGCACATTTGTGTGCAATGGATTCTTCTTTAGAGCATCCAAGGTCAAGGGCGCATCACTTCAGTGGATTTGGCAACAAGGGGAAGAGGCGCAATAGTCTTGGGCGCATTTCTTCCTGGTTCCTTTGGAAAGTCTCGAGAGGAGTTTGCTTTGTATACAGGTTCCATCATATTGTATTTTTTGTTGTATCTCATGCTTTAGACACCACTTATATATGCTTCCATTCCCAACTGTTTTTTCCCAGATGGGGTTTTTATCCAAGGTCATGTTGACCAAAAATACCTGTGTCCTATTTTCATGCATGCTTAGAGTGTAGATCAACTTATTTGTGTTGTAAAGATCTAGAGGTGTGTTATATATTTGAGGTATGCATGTGCTAACCTATGGGCTACTAAAACTACATGCAAGGGCACCTTAAAAGCATATGTGACCATAACAAAACAGCAGAAAAGTTCCTGAACTGTTTGCTATTATAAAACAACAGCAAAGAACAGTTAGATAGATGAAACTTAGAGCCAATCTCAGGTCAAAGACAGACCTAGTTGGCAGCCTGTTAGGACCTCAAATTTTCTTCATGGTATCAAAGCCTTGTTGGTGAACACTTGCTGATTTCTAGAGCATCTTGTGGGCAGTTTTGTGACAGCTTTTTGGCAGATTTTGGACAGCTTGTTGGCAAAGTTAGTGGACAGCTTGTGGGAAGATTTGTTGGACAGTTGTAGGACTGTTTTGTGGACACATTTGGACAGCCTTACTTTCGCTTGTGTGTCAAGTGGTGAGGCTGAGTTCTTTTGCAGTTTTTGCATCAGTGTGAGCTTCAGTGTGAGTTTTAGTGGACAGCCATGTCAGTTTCCCAGATGCGGGCAAAGGATAGGCTAGACGGAGCTAGCAACTGGTCCCCTTGGAAGACCAGGATCACATTCGTCTTGGAGGATCTTGAACTATAGGATATAGTTCAAGCTCCCGTGGTGATTCCTCCTGCACCTGCTCCATCACCATTGTTGGATGCAGATTTCAGGAAGAAAAACATCAAGGTGAAGACGACTCTTTGTGATGCGGTGAGGGACCACATCATACCCCATCTGACTGGTAAAGACTATGCATTCAAGATATGAGCATCCTTGTGCAATCTTTACCAGAGTCCAAACTAGAATGGGAAGATGGTTCTGCAGGACAAGCTCAAGAGCATTTAGATGCTCAATTTCGAGACAGTCACATCATACCTAGGCAGATTCACTCAGATTAGAGATGAGTTAGCAACGGTCGGAGAGATTGTAGATCCATACTTTATGGTGAGGACAACTTTGAACAACTTTTCCAAACCTTGGGGTTCATTTGTACGAGGCATTGTTACCCGGGAGGTCATGCATACTTGGGAGAGACTTTGGGACGACTTCATACAGGAGGAGTTGAGGTGCAACTCTGGGTCTTCAGGACAACATCATACGCTCGAGGGGGATGAAGATCTTGCTCTTTGGACAAAGGGAAAGAAGAAGATCAGAGATGGTGCGAGACAGGGTCTCAATGGAGGCACCCAACCATAGGAGAGTGGCAGTGGGAAGAAGAAGGACATAAGCAAAGTGAGATGCTTTGCTTGTGGTGATATGGGGCACTATGATGGACAGTGTCCCAAGAGGAAGAAGAAGAGGCAGCAGGATGGTATGGCAGCGACATCAGAGGGGGATGAGTTTGTTGCTCAATTTGCGAGAGAGTGTGCGTTCGTCAGTTGTTGTTCAGTTGATGCACCATCCAGTGTTAGGTGGGGAGACAGAGTTGAGGAGGACCTATTGACTCAGAGTATTGTTTCAGAGGGATCTTCGACTGAATTTTCGAGGACACCATCTTCAGGGGTGACTGGTCCACCCAGTATAGCTTCAACTTTAGAGTTTTCGAGACAGAGGGTTGGTGCAGGGGCTTCAGAACATCAGAGATTGATGAGGAGGAGGAGTAGGGCACCACAAAGGCTTGAGCCTCACTTGGCTACAGAGACGAGTAGATCAGGTTCAGGATCCACTTCAGGTGGAAGTCACTTGGTGAGAGGCCAAGTTGAGGATCTTGGTGAGATGCCAAGAGGGAGAGACTCTTGGTGAGATGCCAAGAGAGAGACTCTTGGTGAGATGCCAAGAGTAGTGACCGTTGGCGAGATGCCAAGAGGTAGATATCCTTGGTGAGAGACCAATGTTGAGGATCTTGGTGAGATGCCAAGACCTAGAGACTCCTGGTGAAATACCAGGAGATGTGACTCATTTGCATGCCATGAGTATAGGACCTTGGTGAGAGACCAAGGACAGGATCTTGGTGAGATTCCAAGACATAGAGACCTCTGTTGAGATGTTGAGGGAGAGATCTTTGATGAGATACCAAGATCTAGGTGATCTCATGTAGGTGGAGATGGACTTCCATCTAGAGATCAGGCAGGTCGACAGATCAGTGTCAGGGCAGGCTGAGCAGATCAGTGTCAGGATGAGCAGATTAGAAACAGAAACCACTTTGATGAGAGGGTACAACCATACTCACCTAAGCCTTACCAGGAGATAAGGAAGTCGACAACTTGGACGCGATTGATTGGTGAGAAACACTTTCCTCGGTAAGAGGGAGTGTTGAGTTTTGGTGTACCTCAGGAAGTGGTTCCCTTGTGGTTTTGAGCCTCTAACCACAAGAGAGAGATGTTGGTACCCTTGTACCTTGTACTCTATGTCTAATTTCACTTTGACTTAGGAGATTTAAGTCAAAAGTGAAATTTGGTCATTTTAGCCTAAAGTGACTATTAATTCACTTTGTGGGTGAATTAGTAGACATAAAGTGAACTTAGGGAACTTAACCCAAAGTGGGTTTTGAGTTGAGATTATTGTGGGATGATCTCAACCATTGATTAGTGATGGCTTAGGATGATCCTAACCATCCACATTTAGGTTTCCTTATGGATTACTCAAGGAGGGCGCAAGGGGCCAAGAGAGGCTCATTCATTCATTTACTTGGAGAGCTTGAGAGGGAGTATGAGGATGAGGCTGGAAGCATTGAGAGAGGGCAACAAGAGCACCTCCTTCCATGGAGGGCTCTAGGAGGCTTTGGCTCTTATTATTTTGTGGTGATCACACTTGCTTGAAGGAGGGCGCACACCCAGTAGGGAGGAGCTACACTTGGAGGATTGCAGATCTGTTTGTTTCAGTGGAGAGGTAGCACACAAGAGCACATTTGTGTGCAAGGGATTCTTCTTCAGAGCATCCAGGGTCAAGGGCGCATCACTTCAGTGGATTTTGCAACAAGGGGAAGAGGGGCACTAGTCTTGGGTGCATTTCTTCTTGGTTCCTTTGGCAAGTCTCAAGAGGAGCTTGTTTTGTATACAGGTTCCATCATATTGTATTTCTTGTTGTATCTCATGGCTTAGACACCACTTATATATTCTTCCATTCTAAACTAGTTTTCTCCGAGGGGGTTTTATCCAGGGTCATGTTGACCAAAAATACCTGTGTCCTATTTTCATGCATGCTTAGAGTCTAAATCAACTTATTTGTGTTGTAAAGATCTAGAGGAGTGTTACTTGTTTTGAGATATATTGCATGTGCCAACCACCAGTTCGAAAACACTTGCAAGGGCACCTCAAAGAACACTTAACCAATAAAAATTATGGGCAGAAAGTTACTAAACTGTTTGCTGTCCTAAAATGCAGCAAAGGATAGCTTTGGAGATTGAAACTTAGAGCCAATCTCAAGGTCAAAGACAGACCTTAGTTGGCAGCGACATAGTACCTCAATTTTCTTCAGTAGGACACTCAAACAATTATAACCTCTAAGGTAATAAAATGGATTAATTTAACCATTAAATGGTTAAATCAACCTCTACATGTGTGCACAAAGGTTAATGCTCAAATGAAACCCTTGTCCAATCTCCCAATAGTCACCAACTAACAAAGTCAACATGAACATGTGTGCTAATGACGGGGTGGTGTGCGCCAACAAGTGTTGTACGATGGAAACATGTTATATCTCCTAGTAAAGACCGCCATGATAACAAAATAATGACAAAATAGAAGCTCCGTTTAGGTTTGGTCCCTGTAATGTCCCTGACTTGGCTAGTCTAGGAAATGCTGCTAATGTGTGTGTAGGATCAATGGTTTACAACATATAAATGGTCATACAAATAACAAATGCGACAAAGACTGCAAAGTTTATATTATGATATCTCTGCAGAGTACAAACGCTGAATGCGGATGAATAAAATGAGTCACTTGGCTAGATCAAATGACAAAAGGATCTTAGCTGGAATACAATAAGAAAACTAAAAGATAATACCCGATAATATATGAGTACTGCGGGGTCAATGGATGAGTTGGAATTGTGGAAGCTCGCACAGTAACTGCTGAAAGTCTGGAAAGTTCGCCCTGGTGGCTAAACTTCTCGGAATGGCCCAGAAACTGTCCCAAATGGTGTGCCCTGCTCTAGCTCTCAGTCCTGATGACTGACCAACCCCTCTGTTGGTGTGTCTGGACCTCGGATGGATCCCCTTGGGGCAATGCACCCCTCTCTCATTGGAAAAATGCGCCCTAGTGATTCCACCGTCGGAATCGGCTGAGATGTATCTCAAAATGATCGCCTTGGCCTACTGGGAAATGGGTCAGAAGGGTTTCCCTGGATCTAATCTGATGATCGCTCGGGAACCTCGAATGTGTCCGCCAAAAGTGTTGCACCCCCAACTATGGAAAATGTGGCCCAGATGATTCCTTCGTCGGAATCTGATGAGGAACCAGGCGAAAGATGCGCCTTGCCTTCCTCTCAACTGGGTTGGAGGGGAATCTCTGAACTCTTCTTGGATGGGACAAGTCGCTCCGCTGAACCTCCTCAGGAGCTGCGCCCTCACCCTGGGTAAGTGAGCCCTTGCTGCTAGACCTTGTGTATCTGTTGCTGAAGAATGATGGAAGACCTGTGTGATCTTTTCGGTGACTAGGGTGTGTCTTTCAACACCGAAATCAGCCAGTTGGTGTCTTCCTCCTGGAATCCACTGAACTATCTCTCCTGAGATGCGCCTCTCTCTTCAATGACAAGTCATAATCTGCATAATAATGAATTAGGTTGCTTTACTTTTCCTTTATAGCTTCTCGAAAACCTAATTCGCTGTTGACCTTTTCCCTCCAAGTGACTTTTAGTTTATTTTATTATTCCTTGATTAAATCACTTAATTAATTAATTAATTACCCATTTTACCTCTAAAAAGTGATTTATCCATCCTTATGGCTTCTCCGACAACTGAAAATCACTTCTCATCATCTTATCTTGTAATGCTCTTCCTTCCGATTCCGATGAGCTATTACACTAAGAGGTTTCTCCAAGTAATATGCCCATTATGACCTTCTTAGTGAATTTAATTAAGATATGACCCATGATAACTCAAAATTACGGAAATCATCGGAATGCAACAGAACCAAAGCCAAGCTGTTCAGAATGGATCTTGATGATGAACAATGCAAGTCGGGCCCAATAACACCCCTAAATATCTCTCGAACTCTCTGTCATCCCTATCTGGCTACTCTGATTTAGCATAACACTCTGTAATGTAATAATGTCCAAAAATGGGGACATTACAGTCCTCCCTGCTGGAATATTGCTTGTCCTCAAGCAATAACTGAATCAATCTGCATATGATACCGGGGTCCCATATCCACCTGTGTGACATGAAGTTGACTCCCCTCAAGATGGGGCCTCTCCAAGTGCTCACCACGCATGACACCCAAATGCTCCTGATGAGTAGAATGATCAATGGCCAAAGAATCTCAGTCAACTCCCCAAGCAACCACTCTACTCGAAACTCAACTCCATCAAACACTGAACTACCAAGCACTCCAATCCCTGGATCCCATATCAAGATATGAACTGCAATGCCCTGTGAAGTATAGTTCTGTAACATATCAACACCATGAGTCTCCTGTAAATAACACATGGGCTAAACTCGAAATGAGTTTGTCCTACTAGACCATACCAAACCCAACATGACCCCCACCGACTGAACATGCTGCTGCCATAGTGCAGTACTACAAGACCTCATCGAATCACCAACCAGTGACGTGCTCTCCCCAATACTGAAACTCAATGGAAAATCAAGGTGACTTCCCCCTGCAAAGGTCCACTCGTCTCCATCAGTCAATGAAATGCCCAGCCCTGTAATCCCAGGGTCCCATGCTAGTCTTTGACAGGGACCATMWTGTTGATGCTGGTCTATTCTGATCATGACTGTCTGCTCAAAGTAACCATACTGGATCCTCCACTCTTGGATCCTCATAAGATGAAACAAACTATTAACCCAATGGACTCCTAGATCCCATGTCAAATTTGGAAGTTCATCAMTTCCAATCCCCACTAACTGCTGATGTGCCCTACTGGTAACTATCGAAAGCCCTCCACCCTCATCCCAATGAGAGTCTAAAAATGTAGCAACCTCTGAGATATCCACTGTCCCATGGCCTAGGATACTCTCAATCACGCCTAGGGCCTCAACTGTTTGCCCCTGATGATCCACCCGTATCTTGCTGTATGTAGTCAAGACACTCATGTCAGGTGGTCTCAACCTGCCAACTCTCCATGTCCCCTGCCTTTGTCTAGCTCCCCCTGTGCTGCTGTCAATGATGAAAGTATCGGGAAAGGCTATCATAAATATTTGCAACCAACTGTAGGACTGGAAAGTATCATATGCTTTGGTCAATCCCAAGGACTTGACCAAAAGCTTGTCCATCGACACCCATGGTAAATAATCACCTGAACTTATCACTGAACACCAGCCATCGGGTACAACAATAGGTATCCCCACAAACTGCGGGTCAATAATTCTCCATCCATCATCACTCACAATTGTTGCTATGTTGAAGGTGATCTCCCAGATCTATGTACTGCTGCAAGGGAGAGGAATCTCCATGCTCTACTAAGTGCATCTCCTCCCTGCAATCCAGTACGTCCTCCTGAATCCCATTGTACACCTTTGTATGTCTCTGTGAACTACCACTCATCACTCTATGCCCCTACATGCTTGTGTGATCTCCTGTATACACCTGCAACATCATGGATCCTAGGTGTACTACTGGGTCATCCTCTACATGAAGGTCAATCAATACTGAAACACAAACGAAAGTGTCCTCATAACTGTCCCTGGCTCCAGAATCCCCATGTGTATGTGTGTGCCCAACTGTCTCAACACCCTTTGTGAAGGGTGGTCCCTGTGACCCCTGGACATCCTCCTGCGTCTCCAGATCATATCTCTCCATACTCATCAGTGATCCTGGGTACTCCTCCCTCAACTGGTGCTCCACTGCTAAACCACCAACATCCTCTCGCAATGTGGCTAAGGGATATATCTGACTCTCTACTGAAATAGATGTAGTGGATCTTCGTCTAATTTCCTCAAGGAGCTCCTCTGATTTGGACTCTGATTCTTGAAGGGCTATCTGTGTGCCTTCCAAGAATCTTTGTGTGCTCACCAACTCATGAGTGAGTCGGTCCACCTCAACCTCCTACTCCCTCAGTTCCCTGTGATACATCTCGCCAACCTCCAATAGGTAATCCCTATCCATCAACAACTGTTGGTAGTCGACCCTCACCACAATCACTCTCTCCCTGAGTGTATGGAAGTCATCAATGACAAGTCCCCCATATGAACTATCCTGTGCCATCGAGGCCCTGCAACAATAACTTGCCACCAATGCATGTGTATCATCAATGCATCTAGTGGCTGCCATGATCATGTCCTCACTGACTCTCAACTGTCCTACCAAGTGTCGTGACTCCTGGTCACAATCTTGCTGAGGTGCTACCTCATGCCTCTCACTGCTAGTGTCAACAATGGAATCCCCAACAACACACTCCTCAAAATATAAGGCACTGAACTGCCCACTGTCCCCTGTGCTACTGAGTCCTCCTGTATGCCACTGCACGCCATCACC
>ML792393.1:54964-65683 GCA_009831015.1 Picea engelmannii | reverse complement strand
CATTCAATTCTTTTTGTTTCTAACGGGTGCTTGGATCTTATACTTATCCACTTGACCATATCTTGGGGGAATGACAGGATGCCCTAGTAAGTTGGTGCCCATAGGTTTTGAGTTGCCACTGAGGGGGATTCATGAGAAGCCATTGTCCGCTCCCACCATACTTACCACTTTCCATCTTTCTCCCGCTCATCCATCCCATTACACTGGCCCAGAGGGTAAAAGTAGCGAGCAAGAGATAGAAGCCGAAGAATGAAACTTTGAGATGCTTCACTAAGGATCTCCGAGAAAGAAGTAAAAAGCTTCTCTGCAAGAAACAGAGGGAACCATAAAAATAATCAGACAAGACCTAGTTGGAGGATAGGGGGTCTCATCACGAGCCAGCATATTAGGTCCATAGGCATGTAGCGGTATGACACTACCAACAACTGGTCACCACACCAAGGTAGTGGCTCTTGGTGGCATAGCCAAGAGAAAGGGGGTCTCATCACGAGCCAACCTACTCATTTCCGTGAAATGTTTGTGGGTAACATTGCCACCACTGGTCACCACGCCAGGGCAATGTCCCCTAACTAGCTTCTTGAAGAAAAAGCAATAAAATAAAGACAAAAGGCATGAATGGGCTTGGAAACATTTGCATCCGTGATAGGTGCAGTTCACCCTCTACAGAGGCACCCACAGGTAAGCCATACATTTCCTTGCTATCACTGCACCCCTTGCCCAGACATCCCTTAGCCACTTCATCCACTCACATGGTTTAGATTTGATCTCTCCTGGAAACATCCCATATCTAGTGAGCATTAGCCCAATAGGATGTCCTAGCGTTTCCTCCAAACTTGGCTTGTAGATTAGTATAATGTCTTTGAGCACTTGTCCGGGTAAAAGGGGTTTTATGCACATATTTAATAACTTGATGATTAGATGTGATTGACATTGCTATGATCTTTGTGACTTATGAGCCCATGGAGGGTGTATCCGTTGATGTTTCAGGATCATACCGGATGGACAGGTACACATGGGGAGATTATTAGTTCGGACCTCCATGGGGTTGAAAGCCTACCAGATAGATGCTGAGACCCCAACAGGGGGCAGAGACAGATCAGAGGGTTTGCACCGGAGAAGAGGAGGACGTTCCACCGCAGGCAGCTTGGCAGACCCGTACCCAGGGGGGTTGTGCCCTTTCCACCAGGACGTAGGCCTTGGAAGGCCCATGATGTCACCTAGGATACCCATGACATCATCCAGTGCTTGTGGAGGTTTTGTGAGCCAATTATGTGCCAAGTGGCACGTGTGGCAGGTTCCTGAGGCCTAAGAAGGCCTAACGTTTTGCTCCAGGAAGCCAACGTTGCCCTAAAAGGGCCTAACGTCACCCAAAAAGGGCATGACGTCATCATTTATGCTTGATTTAGGGTTTTAATTATGACATTTAATGTAAAACAATATTTTGATGTAAATTTGGCCATGTCGGCCTTTTTGACCTAAAATAAAATTAAAGGTCATTGGTATGGTACAAGTAAAGAGCTAAAACTCTCTTTTTCTCATCATCTTTCACTCACTTGTGTGAGGTCTGAAATTTGCGCCCTCCTTGGGCTCATTGGCTGAAATTTAGTGCGCACTTGTTGAAGGAAGGCTACTTTTGGTGATTTTTGGCATTTTCTTGGTGGAAAGTCTACAACTAAGGTTTTGCTTGATGATACTTGCTGTATGTGAGTAAATTTTTGTAATTCTTTTCTTACTTGAATGGTTATGGTGTTTTACTTTGCATTTTGTTGATGAAATTTCTGGACTAAACCCTAGGGATCAAGCACATGTTATTGTCCTTGTTCCAATTGCTATCTACCTACTAGATTATGCCAAGGAGCCGTTTTTCTTGAAGCCATTACTAGGGCCTTGCCTCTGCAACACCCTAGTACTTGTCACTTCATTTTAGTCGTTTTGCTACATTGTTGAGTTAAAGAAGGAGGAAAACCTACTAAGGGCTAGGGTTACCTACACCTTAGTAGCCGTTTTCCCCTAGGTTTTGTTGGTTGAAGCCTCGGTCTACTAACACTTCATCCATTAATTCCTCTTGTCTTTGGCTCTATCAATATCATCTTGCTCCTTCAATTCTTGCTGCTAGTTGTTGACTCTATTTGCCCTATGAAGACAGTGGTCTAAGATCTCTCTCTCTTGAGTGTTTTGATCACAACTTTCAAACATCCAAATCTTTGAACAACTACTAACACCTTTTATCCCTAGTTTAGATTGACCTGCTAACCTTATTGCTGCTATTATTCATCTGTGTTATAGTCATACTTTGCAGCATTTAAAGCTTCTTTAAGCAATTGAAAAGATTGACTAATGCATAGCCTTATTTGCTTCTGATGAATGTTGGTGTTATGACATTGATGATTAATCATTCTTGCTCATTCTGAAGCTTTTATAAAGCATTTATTGTGAAGTATTGTCTTATGATTATCACTGTTATACATCTTTGTTTGCTTCATCAATATATTAGTCAATCGCTTTTATTGAGAAAGTGTCTGATTATATGAAGTATTAACCAACAAGTACTCTTGCAAATCTATAGTTTTCATGTTGCTTTGTTCCAGGCAGGTACACTTCTGGTTTATCATTTCTTTATTGGTCGTTTAGCTGGACTTTCTGATCGGTGGTGACTTGTGAGAGGGAAACTTTTACTTGGCCTTTTATCCTTTGCCTTTTCAAAACCCTAGGTCACCAGGGACGTCTCCCTTGGGCCTACCACGCTAAATAGAAAGAGACATCTTGTTGAGGTGATAGTGATAGGATAGTCTCCCGTTATGTCAATTTGTCTTCATTTCCCTTTTCCCTTCTATCAAAGTACAAATTGCGTGATAACATTTTGGCGCCGTTGCCAGGGAACACTGAGTCAATTCTCCTCAAAGACGACACTTTTTCGGTAAGCCTTTCCTCAAGAATCTTTATCTTAGAAGCTTACCTGGCGACTCCACTAAGGATGATTCCCTTATTTCTTTGATGATTTCAAGAAAATTATCTGGTGACTCCACTGATGACGAAGCCAACCATGACTTCTCAATGGGACCTGGAAAATTTCTAACCCCTAGACATGAGTAAAATCCCGGGATACCCTCGACAAATGCCCCTGAAGTATTGTCAATGGCTCCCTAGATTCACTGGTAGTGATGGGGAAAGAGCTTACTATCATATGGTTGATTTTTGGTCCTTCTTTCAACTCCATCCTATCAGTGATGACGCTGAAGATTTGGTAATGAAACTTTTCTCCGCCACTCTTCATGGAAATGCTAGGAGATGGTATGATAATCTCCCTATTGCTAGTATCACATCTATGGACCAGTTAGAAGAAATCTTTCTCAAAAGATGGGGTTTGAAATTGGAAGATATCCAAATGTTACTAAAAAGACTTGAATGTGTAAAACAAACTGAGAATGAGACTGTCAGGGACTTCGAGTTTAGGCTTGAGGATTTGGTATATTAGATTCCTAGCAGCCCTTGTCTTGAAGACGAGTACCTCGTGTATCTCTATACCAATGCACTCTTGGTGCATTTGGGGTTTCTCCTAAGTAAAAAGAGGCCAAAAACACTCAACGAAGCTTACAACATGGCCATACAAATCGAGGCAAATATCTTTTTGTCTAGGGGAAAACACATCTTCTCTCTAGGGACTAAAATCAATGACCCTAAAGGTACCCCAGTCACTCTTGGTTTGGAAAGATTAGTTTCCCTTGAAACCTTTACTGCTGATTTCCAAGAAGAAGGGGAACAAATTTTTGACCAACCAAATGCTAAGGGAAAAGATCTTGATGAGGTTTTCCAACCACACAGGGAAGAGAAAAGGATTGTTGAAGACACAGTTAAGGAGCTGGAACCTGAACAAGATGATGAAGTGTCGACATACCCTCCTCTCTCTGATGAAGCCATCCACAAGCCTTTTCCCCCTACATAGGAAGAAGAGAATGGGGTTAGTCACTTTCCTTTTCGAGATCTTGACAATGCCTTGTGTTATGATTCAGAGAAGGAAGAAAAAATGGAATCCTCGAACGAATTAGATCCTCCTTGTTGTACAATTGAAGATGAAGGGGCAACTCATGAGGATGAAATAATGATGCATGCTGAAGACACCCAAGTCCTCAAAGCTCCTACACAAGAAGAAACAAACACAGTAAGTTACCCTCCTCTCCAAAACTTTGATGATTTGGGAAATGAGGAGGAGATAGATGAGCCCTTGAAGGTTTCAAATCCTTCATGTTATGATACAGATAGTGACATGGTTAATAACATTGATGAGTTCATACATGTTGGGAGACGTAAGTGGGATGTAGTTGGTTATGATATGGACCCCAGTTACGACATTGACAACCATTTCCAAGTGTTTCCTTTACAGTTATCACAACAGGTTACTCTTGATTTTGACCAGTGGCAGCAAGGAGATGATATAATTACCGATACTTTCCAAACACCCAAGGTTGACCTAGTCCCATGTTTCCCTGATGATTTTCGGTCATACCTTGAGGATTTCAATCAGTACTCCTCTGTGAAGAGGATTATCAACCACCACTGTGCTCAGGTCGTGATAGGAGTAAGGACATCGTTTGCCTAAAGAAGGATTCTTGTGACAGCTTTTTCCAGCCCCT
Organism: Picea engelmannii; assembly: GCA_009831015.1. Lineage (NCBI taxonomy): Eukaryota > Viridiplantae > Streptophyta > Pinopsida > Pinales > Pinaceae > Picea > Picea engelmannii. Next base: position 61,052 of record ML792393.1, on the reverse strand, counting down.
TCGATTACTTTACCTTGCTGTGTCATTAAAGGTGTAGTTGGGAAATATGTCTTCTGTATTGAGTTTCCTCTGAGGCAAACCCTAGAGTTCAAGGGTAGGTTGAATACCTCAAGAAAAGGTCTCTCATCTCAGCCTTTAAATATTCCCTTAAGAGTTTGTCAGTCATCTTCTAGATCCTTATCAATCCTTTCCCAGGCTTCAGATAATGAGGACGTCCTAGGTAGCCAACTTTCAGACCCTTTAAGTTAGTTTTCTGAACCTTTGACTTTTCACGTTCCCTTCCTGAAGTGGATTGAGCACTTTCCTCAGAGAATGACTTGGCATGATTTTATCCCTCCCACCTACCTCCATGAGTTAGACTTTATGGTTTCCGATGATACGATACATTCTCTAACCCATGTTATTTTTGTGCTTAACTTATCACTGTTTTGGTTTATGTTGAAGCACAGAGGTAGGTATTGTGAGACATTGCTAGGATGGTTTCATTGGTCATTTGACTACACCTAACATTCAGCCAACAGCTAAGTACCGGTAAGTAGGCATTTGCATTCATTGTACATACCATTTGCATTTCATGCTAGAATAGTTTGCATTCACATTTGTACATATGGTTGTTTTCGTTTTTATATTATATGAGCCATGGGTGATATCACCACCCCAAATGATTGCTAATAGTTTTGTGTTAAGATCAAGCAGGTCATAGGTTATGCCAAAAGATGCTGAGGTTCTCATGCGCTCTACAGTGAGCACATGTCCCCGAGTTGGAGCCAGATGTTATCCTCCAATTTAGGGATAACTAAGGAGATTATGTCTCGAGGCCCATAGGTCCTAGACATGGAGTACTAAGAGCCAGTTCAACTTGAGCATGGCCCTGGAGGGCCCATCTTGTCATTCTTCAGCGCCTCCACTTTGTCAGCAACAACAACATCCGTCACCTCGGCCTGGTCCTGTAGCAGAAATGGATCTTGTTCCATGAGGTAATGAGTCCGGGTATCATGGTATGTGCCACTCTGATCCTCAAAACCTTTGAATATGTGCATTCAATTCTTTTTGCTTTTAACGGGTGCTTGGATCTTATACCTATCCACTTGACCATATCTGGGGGGAATGACAGGATGCCCTAGTAAGCTGGTGCCCATAGGTTTTGAGTTGCCACTGGGGGGATTCATGAGAAGCCATCATCCACTCCCACCATACTTACCACTTTACATCTTTCTCCCACTCATCAATCCCATTACACTGGTTCGGGCATTGGGTTGGCCAAATATTTAAGGGTTGTACCTTACCTTGTGGGAAGAAGGGGCTAAAGGCCTAGAGGGTAAAAGTAGATGGCAAAAGATAGAATCCAAAGAATGAAACCTTGAGATGCTTCACCCAGGGATCCCCGAGAAAGCAGTAAAAAGATTCTCTGCAAGAAACAGAGGGACCCATAAAAATAATAACACAAGACCTAGTTGGAGGATAGGGGGTCTCATCATGAGCCAACCTATTAGGTCCATAGGCATGTAGCGGTATGACACTATCAGCAGTTGGTCACCACGCCAGGGTAGTGGCTCTTGGTGGCATAGCCAAGAGAAAGGGGGTCTCATCACGAGCCAACCTTCTCATTTTCGTGAAACATTTGTGGGTAACATTGCCACCACTGGTCACCACACCAGGGCAGTGTCCCCTAACTAGCTTCTTGAAGAAAAAGCAATAAAATAAAGACAAAAGGCATGAATGGGCTTGGAAACATTTGCATCCRTGACAGGTGCAGCTCACCCTCTACAGAGGCACCCACAGGTAAGCCATACATTTCCTTTCTATCACTGCACCCCTTGCCTAGACATCCCTTAGCCACTTCATCCTCTCACATAGTTTAGATTTGATCTCTCCCGAAAACATCCCATATCTAGTGAGCATTAGCCCAATAGGACGTCCTAACGTTTCCACCAAACTTGTCTTGTAGATTAGTATAATGTCTTTGAGCACTTGTCCCAGTAAAAGGGGTTTTATGCACATGTTTAATAACCTGATGATTATATGTGATTGACATTGCTACGATCTCTGTGACTTATGAGCCCAGGGAGAGCGTATCTGTTGATGTTTCAGGATCATACCTGATGGACAGGTACCCTTATGGATAAGTACACATGGGGAGATGATTAGTTCGGACCTCCATGGGGCTGAAAGCCCACCAGATGGATGCTGAGACCCCAGCAGGGGGTAGAGACAGATCAGAGGGTTCGCACTGGAGAAGAGTAGGCCGTTCCACCGAAAGTAGCTTGGTAGACCCGTACCCAGGGGGGTTGTGCCCTTTCCACCAGGACATAGGCCTTGGAAGGCCCATGATGTCATCCAATGCTTGTGGAGGTTTTGGGAGGCAATTATGTGCCAAGTGGCACGTTCCTGAGGCCCAAGAAGGCCTAACGTTTTGCTCCAGGAAGCCAATGTGGCCCTAAAAGGGCCTAACGTCACCCAAAAAAGGCATGACGTCATCATTTATGCTTTATTTAGGGTTTTAATTATGACATTTAATGTAAAACAATATTTTGATGTAAATTTGGCCATGTCAGCCTTTTTGACCTAAAATAAAATTAAAGGTCATTGGTATGGTATAAGTAGAGAGCTAAAACTCTCTTTTTCTCATCATCTTTCACTCACACTTGTGTGAGGTCTGAAATTTGCACCCTCTTGGGGCTGATTGGCTGAAATTTAGTGCGCACTTGTTGAAGGAAGGCTACTTTTGGTGATTTTTGGCATTCTTCTTGGTGGAAAGTCTACAACTAGGGTTTTGCTTGATGATACTTGTTGAATGTGAGTAAATTTCTGTAATTCTTCTATTACTTGAATGGTTATAGTGTTTTACTTTTCATTTTGTTGATGAAATTGCTGGACTAAGCCCTAGGGACCAAGCACATGTTATTGTCCTTGTTCCAATTGCTATCTACCTACTAGATTATGCCAAGGAGTTGTTTTTCTTGAAGCCATTACTAGGGCCTTGCCTTTGCAACACCCTAAATAGAAAGAGACATCTTGTTGAGGTGACAGTGATAGGATAGTCTCTTGTTACGTCAATTTGTCTTCATTTCCCCTTTCCCTTCTATCAAAGTACAAATTGCGCGATAACAATCATCATTGCTTTTGACAATTACTATCATTATGTCAAGTTTATATTATCATTTCTGGTCATTTTTAAAGCTTTATTGAGGCATAATTGTGAAGTTATTGCTATATATACATTGCTGTTATAAATACTTTTGTTTCTTCAACTTTTTTATCAACTTGTAGTTTCTATCAAAGTCTATGGTTTTATGAAGCACTAGCATCATATGGTACTTGCATATCGTATTTTTCTTGTTGTCTTGTTCTGGGCAAGTACACTTAAATATTACTTTGCTTCATCTCATTAAAACCTTTGGAACTTTTGATCAGAGTGACTTGTGAGAGGGGTGGGACTTTCTTGATACTCCTACCTTAGCCTTCTGAAACCCCCAGGTCACTGGGAACATCTCCCCTGGGGTATTACTCCTAAAGAGAAAGAGATGTCTTGTTTAAGTGACAGTGATAGGACAACCTCATGTTACGCCAATTTAGTGTTTTTAGTGTTCACTTGCCTTTGGCTTTTGGGCAAGTACAAATTGCGCGAAAATATTTTTGCACCGTCGCCAGGGAATATCGAGTCAATTTTCCTCGAATGACACTTTTTCGGTAAGCCTTTTATTCGAAGCCTTTATTTCACTAGGCTTACATGGTGACTCCACTGAGGATGATCCCCTTATCCCTTTGATAGATTCAAGAGAATTATCTGGTGACTCCACTAACCTTTTCCAAGGTGCCACGTTACTTTCAAGAAAAGGATCTTGCTCTTTGGCCAAAGGGAAAGAAGAAGACCGGCCGGGGAGGTCGGCAGGGTCCCAAGTTTGGGGCCCCACCACGGGGAGGAGAGAGCAGCAGTGGGAAGAAGAGAGACACGAGCACAGTGAGATGCTTTGCTTGTGGAGAGATGGGTCACTATGCAGGATAATGTCCCAAGAAGAAGAAGAAGCATCAGGATGTTTCAACAGCGACAACAGAGGAGCTTGAGTTCGATACATAGTTTGCGAGAGAGTGTGCATTCACCAGTTCTTTGTCAGCTAAGTCACTTGACATGTCCAAACTCCCCCTTGTGTCGCGAATCCTACATGTCGGACACGAAACAGTAGGACGCGTGTTAGATACGCGTTTAGAACGTGTCATGTTCACAGGACACGCGTGTCTTGAAAATAGGACATGTGTCCTTCTCAGAAAAGGACCTCGGCTCATGTTTTCTCATGCAAGTTGCAGCTGTGAGGTGTTTCAGTGTGCAACTAAGGGTTATTTTGCCTTACTAGTTCTATATAAAGAGGTCCCCACCCCCTCCATTTTACCCGCCCTAGTAATTAATGGTAAAATTAAATTTTTAACATTACCATTAATTGTTTCAGGATGTTTGAGAGTGGTTCCAACCTCATTGGACTTCATATGGAGAAAGTAGAATTCTAGGTCCCATTCAAAATTCAACAGACTTAATGGTTTTCGGGATTTCAAGATTGGCAGGATTGCAATGTTTCCACTGGATTCTATCATGTAAGAGGGTATGAAACTGGCATTTAATCAAGGGCACCATACCCTTTATAACCTCGATGTTGGTGGCATCGATTGTTGAACTCTTCTGTCACAACCCTAGTAAAAATTTACCCTTCACTCAAGTATAAACTCTTCTGTTGAACTCTTCTCTTTGTCATCGTGTCAAGTGACTTAGTGGTGTATCTGCACACCAACCTCTGTCTTATTTGCAGGCACTGGGCATAGAGAAGAGTGGTTGAAGGGAAAGACAAAGATGTGGGCTATGCTTCCTGATGATATGGGTTTGGACAACGGTGTTGAATTGGCAATGTCATCATTTATGTTACTAACTTAGTAACTTAGTAGTTACTAAGTTAGTACTAGTTGTATGATTGAATTTGTATCATCATCATGTAACTGTTTACAATTTAATTATTTCATTTTTGCATGTGTAATTCATAATTTAAATTTTGATATATATATATATATATATATATATATATATATATATAACGTGTCCTCCGTGTCCCGTGTCCCCGTGTCAGGTGACTTAGTTTGTCAGTTGTTACACCATCCAGCATCAAGTGGGGAGACAGAGTTGAGGATGACCTACTGACTCATAGTAGTGATTCAGAGAGAGCTCAGACTCAGTTTCCTTGGACACCATCAGCAAGGGTGATTGGTCCACTTCGGACAACTTCAATTTCAGAGTTTCCAAGACAGAGGGTTGGTGCAGGGGCTTTAGAGCATCAGAGATTGATGAGGAGGAGCGGTAGGGCATGACGGAGGCTTGAGCCTCAGTTGGCTGCAGAGATGGGAAGATCAGGTTCTAGATCCACTTCAGGTGGAAGCTACTTGGTGAGAGGCCAAGTTGAGGATCTTGGTGAGATGCCGAAATCCAGGTACTCTTGGTGAGATACCAAGAGGGGGAGACTCTTGGTGAGATGCCAAGAGAGTGACTCTTGGTGAGATGCTAAGAGTAGTGACCATTGGCGAGATGCTAGGAGGTAGAAATCCTTGGTGGGAGACCAAGGTGGAGATCTTTGGTTTGATACCAATATCTAGGTGATCTTGGATAGGTGGAGAGACACTTCCATCTATAGATCATGCAGATTGAGTAGATCTGTGACATAGACTACTTTCATTGATTAGGGTACAACCATACTCTCTGAGTATATGCTAGGAGGTAACCATGTCCACTAGAGTGATGATATTGGTGGTGACAGGCACTTTCCTCGGTAAGAGGGAGTGTTGAGATTTGGGTACCTTGAAAAGTGGCCACCATGTGTTTATGAGTCTCTAAACACAAAGGGGGAGACTATTACCCTTGTTACTTTACTTTATGATTCTAATTTCACTTTTACTTAGGAGATTAAAGTCAAAAGTGAAATATGTCACTTAAGTCATTAAAGTGACAATTAATTAACTTTGTGGGTGAATTATTAGACATAAAGCAAACTAAGGAAAGTGGGTTTCCTAAGTGAGATTTAGGGATTGAATCTCACCCATTGATTAGACTTGG
>ML792393.1:23884-49989 GCA_009831015.1 Picea engelmannii | reverse complement strand
TAAAATGCACAAATGGTGTCTTTTGATAAAGCATAGGATTGAATTGGAGTGGTCGTTGAAGAAATTTGAGTTCAATTTTATGTAAAAATTGGGGCAAGATTGGGAAATTGGCGAAAATACCCAATTTCAAAGGAGGACAATGTTGATGTTTTGTGTCTAGCATGTACTTTCACATTGTCTTGTGTCTAACATGTGGAGGTCGTCATTAATACCTCTTAGAACTTTGGAAATTCACTTTAATTAAAGGAATTATTAAAGTGAATCTCATTTTGTAATTAATGGAGTTTAATTTAATGAAATGCCTAAGTTTTTGGCATTAGTGAATTAAATTTATCTTAGCCATTGATCTCAAGTGAGGTGAGATTTAATCTCAACCATTGATCACTTTGGAGATTAGGGTTAGGGTATAATTCAATATTATAAAAGGGAGCCAAGGTGAGAGGAAAATACACATTCCTTAGACATCTATTGGAGTCAGTGACTCACAGAGGGAGCAAAGAAGGACTTTTGCTCAAGGAATTGAATCATGTAGGATTGTGTTTCAAGGAGATCTCAGATAGGTGAAGAAGGACTTTCACCTAGAGATCTAGGCCAAAGGAGGAGAGAGGGAAAGTGTGCAGCAAAAGGATCGGGCCATTGCAGACATTGTGAATATTCTGTTAGAGGTCGTGATGTAACAACGCGTGGGTATCAGCATACAGGTAGCGCAAATAGTGTGAGTATCGTGATACAGGTTGCGTAGACAATGCATATATCAGCATACAAGCTGCGTAGCAGACAACGCAGGTATCAGGATACAGGTCTCACACACAGTGTAGGTACCAGTATAAAAGCCTCGCAGATAGCGCAGTACAGCATGGGAAGAGGTCGCATAAGCCGCTTGTATTCGTACATAATCGTACAACAACACAATAGAAGTGCTAGGCAGTTTGCACAATAGATCAACAAGTCAAGTTTTGTTGTATTTTGTCTCTTTTCTCAGTAGGCAGATTTTTCCCAAGTTGGGAAAGCCCTTGTAAGCTTGGATCAATAATATGTGCTCAAAATCTGAATCTGGGGCCTGGAGCTCAAATTGCTAAAAATAGAAAGTTCTTGCATGTCACTCGGAAAAGTGTTATTGGGCCTAGAATCATGCAAGGACCATCCCTGTGTGCTCAGAACTACTCCAAACTGTCTAGAGACCCACTCAAACCGTGTCTCCTAAAAAGTAGCAACACCTGCTGTATGTAGACATTTCTCTCAAAATGCATGGGAAACCAAGCTAACTCTAGCTCTGAACAAAATAACCATGTACCGATCATATACTTTCCTCTGATGGGAATCAACCTCTTGCTCAACACAAGTGCTAAAATTTGGGAGAATCTCAGAATGCCAGCCAAAATAATGCATGTTGGCTCTTAACCCGCAAGATTTTCAAGGGTGAAAATCTAGGGGTTAACACATCGTCAAGCTTAAATTGCGTGGATTCTCGGATTTTCTTTTGCATGATGTGCTCTATCTTCTTGAGCTGCGAAGGAACTTGTTGTCTCTTTTGCACATTTGACAACAAGGCCACTCTATTCATATCTTTGATGGCAAAGTTGAAATAAGGAAGGCTTCCGACAACATGCCCGTTATGACAGGGGCAGAGGATGGAAGATTGTTGAAATTGAAAGGGACCTTTGTTCATGCACAAGACTCTGTACAGTGTAAGCCTCTCTCACCATGATGAAGGTACATTACCATCTAGTCCCTTATGGCATGCTAGATTTGGACACAATAATTATAACAACCTTCGTTTGTTGAAAAGGAATGGTGTTTCTGGTTTTCCTACTATTCCTAGGAAATTGAAGCAATGTGATGATTGTTTCCTTTGAAAACATAGCAAACAACCTTTCCACGATTCTACTTCCAAAGCATGTAGAAAACTTGGATTGATACATTTGATTTGTGTGGCCCCATACCTGTTCCATCTACTAGTGGCAATAAATATATCATGTCTTTTATTGATGATTACACCAGGATGTGTTGGTTGTACTTGTTGAAAAATAAATCACAGGTTTTTGAAACTTTTAAAAATTTTCATGTATGGATCCAAAATGAAGCACAATCACATATTGGCACTCTTCTTATTGATAATGGAAGAGAATATGCATCTAATGAATTTGAACACTATCTTCACCAACATGGGATTCAACATTAGACCATAGTTCCATACAATACTCAATAGAATGGTGTAGCTAAAAGAATGAACATGACTCTCTTAAATATGGTTCATGGACTCTTAAATATGGTTCATTCCATGATGCTTTTCAAAAATGTGAAATTGATGTTTTGGGCTGATGCAGTTCTATGTGAAAAATAGGAGTCCATCTCATGCTCTTGGGAATAAGGCTCCTTATGAAATGTGGTATGGCTGCATTCCTTCAGCGAGGCATCTTAGGGTCTTATGCCTTAATTCCTAAGGAGCAAAGAAGCAAGCTTGATGCAAGGAGTCGGAAGTGCATCTTCTTGGGGTACTCAAATACCACCGAGGCATATCGTTTTTATGATGAGGTAAACAAGAAGTTCATTCTTTCCAAAGATGCGATTTTTCTTGAATCCTCCAAAAATGACAAAATTGTTGAGCGACAACTTGATCCCCTAGATAGATTCACCCATGTAAAGACATATCATGAGTTTGATGATGATATTCTACATCTTGAAGGGGGGATCCCTATCTTGGAATAGTTTCTGGAATCTGCTTTTGAAGCACCATCTCCCCCTCATAAAGAAGTTCCAACCACTTCATCAAAAAAGGAAGTTCATTTGGATTATGTGATTGAGAGGATTGAAACGCTGAACCTTGATGGAAATGTAGCACCATCTTAATCAGTGGAGCAACCTGGACCATCTTAGAAAGGTCCACCAAAGTGGCTCACAAAGACACTTGAAAGTGTTCATCCTGATGAAGTTGGAAAGATAGGAACCGAAAGTTCTACAAGACAAGATGGAGGTGATGTAGATTATTCAGATTCAAGTGATGTAGATGATATGGATGTTTCATATGATTGTGAATTGAACTTATCTACTCACTTTGAACCAACTTCCTTTGAAGAAGTTGCTTCTCATGATGAGTGGATAGAATCCATGCAAGAGTGTTATGCTCTCATCAAGAATGGGACATGGAAGTTGGCGGACCCTCCATTTGGAACCAAACCAATTGGCTGCAAGTGGGTCTTCAAGAACAAGTACAAACGTCTCACTTGACAAGCACAAAGCAAGGCTCGTGGCAAAAGAATTTGCATAGAAAGAAGGCATTGATTATGAGAAGACTTTTCCCCCCACAACAAATTAGGCTACCATTCATATTGTACTTGCCTTGGCAGCACATAATGGATGGAAAGTTCATTAAATGGATGTGAAGATTGCTTTCTTGAATGGAAGCTTGAAAGTGAATGTTTTCATTTCTCAACTAAAAGATTTTGTTGTGAAGGGACAAGAACAAAAAGTACGCAAACTCATCAAATCCTTACATGGCCTGAAACAAGCACTATGAGCCTGGTATGAAAGCTAATTGAGCATCTTTTGAAATTGAATTTCAAGCACTTTAATCTTGATGATGCAACTATGTTTGCCAAGCAAGTTGGAAAAACTGTTGTATATCTTGTAGTGTATGTAGATGATCTGTTGATAACAAGGAACAATGAAAGCTATATTGCATCCATAAAGAAATAATTGAAGAAAGTCTTTGGGATGACAGATTTGTGACATCTTCACTACTACTTGGGCATTGAAGTGACTCAAAATCCAAAGTAAATATTCATTTCCCAAAAGAAGTACATTGGAGAATTGTTGAACAAGTTTGGCATGGCTGAGTGTAACCCTCTCTTTACTCCAATGGAATAGAATTTGAAGCTCACATCAAAAGAAGAGAATGAATTTGAGGATGCAGCCAAGTACAAACAGCTCGTGGGAAGTCTTCTCGAATCTCTACCTTACCACCACCAGACTAGATATTTCATTCATTGTTGGGATTCTTTCCAGGTTCATGCAAAAAGCTTGTGAAGAGGATTGGTCTGCTGCAAAAAGAGTTCTAAAATACTTGAAGGGAACTCAAGACTTTGGACTCAAGTATTCTAAGGTGGATGACTTCAACCTGATTGGATACTCTGATTCAGACTTTGATGGGGATAAAGAAAATGGATTGTCAACTTCAGGCTATCCCATGAGTCTTGGATCAGCAACTGTCTCCTGGAGATCATGCAAACAGTCAGTTTCAGTATATTCCACAACAGAGGCAGAATATATGGTAGCTGCAGAAGCAACAAAAGAGATTGTGTGACTTAGGAAAATACTTGAAGATTTGCAAGAGAAACATGTGAATTCTACTCCTCTTCTGGTTGACAATACTTCTGCAATCAAGTTGGCAAAAAATCTTAGATTCGATGATTGAACCAAGCACATCAACACAAAGTACCATTTGATTCGATACCATGTAGAGGTCAAGACTATTCATTTGAGACATCTTTCCTGAAATGAGCAAATTGTGGACATTTTCACCAAAGCGCTTGGAAGAGAAAATTTTGAAATGTTTGGAATGATGCTTGGACTCGCAAACACCTAATCCTTAGGATTGAGGTACATTGTATTGTAAATATTAAGCTAGGAGAAATATGAAGTCATAGGTGAATAAGAAGTCATTTGGACCTCTTGGAAGATGAAACCAAAGGTCACTTACTCTTGTATATATGCATGATATGAGTTAGTGAAAATCAATCAAGCGTGGAGTTATTCAATAACCTGCCTGTCAGCTGTAAATTGAGAGTGTCATGAAGATAATCGAAAAGCAAATATGAGAACAACATACATTAGTCTTTATGCACACACATTAATAGAATTATGTATAAGTACATGATGTTTGTATTATTGATATTGTAGATATTATATCAGTGTTATCGGACTCCGCCAAATCTCTGTTTTTTTTAACAAAACAGATCTAACCTGATCGTTGATTTGATGAAAGGCCGAGTGAGCAAAAATCGGTGACTCAGTTGAGTCAATCATCGATCGAACAAGTGCACATCCACTGATGTGGGTGCTTGCCTGTGTTGCCCAATATGAATTAAAAAAACAAAGAAAATGAACCCTAAGCATAGTATGGTCTTGATGTTAATCCTTAACTTTTAATGTTAAATTATTCAAGGGAATGTGAATTCAATTATCAAGTCACATTGCCCTTAATTTTTGGCATTAAAAATTAAAGGTGGGACCCCCGTTTCAGGGTGTTTGGTCATGGAGTCAAACCTCCATCGGACCTCATATGGAGAAAGTAATTGGATATATTTTCAGCTTCGACAGACTTAGCAGGTTTAAGCAGAGATGCAAAGCAGAACCCTGTAAACCCCTAATTTAAGTCTATGCATTGTTATCGGACTGGTTGGACTAAAAAACCTGTAAAACCCTGAAGACAAATTCAGCATAATGGAATTAGAGCCCCGCTTAACCCACTGGTGGCGGATGAGTCAGGGATTGGACCTTCGGGACAACTCCTCAAGAGGGACTGAAAAGGGGACTACAGTAGACGCAGAGGCTGATCTAGAGAACATTCTTAAGGATTCAGCCTAAGCTGAATATTTTGATTAGTCATGCCATAGTATGTACTCATTAGATTATCGTTTGATGATTTTTGGACTTTGGAAGCCATTTGAATCCCCAATATTTATATATCATGTCTCAAAATTTTAATTTTATATATCTCTATGTAATCTTCCCTATTTGCATCTGTACATGCAATATAAATCATCAAACTTGTATAATGTCTGTATACATATATATTAAATTTTGAATGTCAATTGGGTGTAGCTCAAGTGGCTGAGAGGAAAGTTGTTATCCTCCTCTGTCCGGGTTCGAATCCCACTTTGTGACATGCTTTCTCTTCATGAGCCAATTATTGATTATTGACCTGTCCTTGAGCCCTAAAGAATCCAGTTTACCCTAGGTACCATCCTCAGAATGAGGGGAAGTACCCGGTGGGTTTCCCTGGGAAATGCATTACACTGAAAAAAAGTATTAAATTTTGAATATTTTATGTGTTGTTTATTTGGCAGAGTTGTTCACTGAGTCCAAGATAAGTTGCAATTTGAGTCATCACCTACCCTTCGCCTAACATAGTTTTGGTATGTATAGAAGATCATTTCATCGTCTAACATAGTTTTGGTATGTATAGTACTATAGAAGATCATTTCATAGAGTCCATATATGGAATACTCACCTACGGTAAGTTTCATGAAGAATGATTAACCTCCTCATCCTCACCATGCCTTTTATACGAGATCTTGATATTAGGGAAGTTGAGCAGACAGTTTAAAGTTTAAACATAAAGAGAACCAATTATTGTTCATGAACTACTAAGGCAGAGACTCGTTCCAATCATTCCCCATTTTATTGAGTTACTAATGATACAAATCCGCTGCTGAAACTGGAATGATTTTTAATACAATTAGATGAAGATTTCATTTGACTACAAAGTCTATTCAACTCATTTACCCTTTTCACATCTTCAAGGCTCAGCATTGCCAATCTCAGGTTTCATTTGAGAAGCTAGAGAAAGCTGCTCATGAAAGTCTGAAGCAACAATACCCACAGAAAATGGACTAGACAATTTCTGGTAATTAATATCTCACTAAATTGAAAGTTGTCCATTTTCAGGTCCAAATCCTTGCAGAATCAACGAATTTTCTTAATTATGATCTATAACATGTATCATCTAGCAGCTTTTATAATCCTTTCTATTAGTCGTGTGTTACATTCAGTTTTATTATAAAACAACAAAGCTTTTACATTCAGTTGTATTATAAAACAGCAAAGCTTTGATTGACATCTTGTGCAAATCACTTTGCAGATGGTGAAATGATATTGAGTTATGAAAAGTTTTAAAGCTGCTAACCTCTATATTATGCTTGACAGGTCATCAGAGCCAACAGGGACAGGACAATCTTTTCAGCCAGGAACTTGGCAGCCACCAAAGTGAGGTGTTTGACCCTGCTTCAAACTATCTAGGGGCATTTATTTGAATATTTATGGCATTTTTGTGTGGGAGAGTGTTAGGGATTTTCTCTCAAATCTCCCTTTCTAATTTTATTTATTTATTCACCTTGGAAATTCATCTGCAATATTGGGTGCAGTCTTGCCTTTCTAGGTGCATTAACATAGATAGGAGAGCTGTAACAAAACTTTGAAATAGAAAGCTATATATAGACAAATGCAATGTCAAGCTTTGTATTGAACATAATTTTTTATATTATTGCATCTAAAGAAGCAAGGTGCATTCTCCTACTGAGTATGGAGGAGGTGTATAACATCTGTAATTATAAATAAAAAGGAAAAAAATAAAGATATTTAATACAAATAAGGATAAAAACACCAAGTGTGTGTGTGTGTGTGTATATATATATATATATATATATATATAACCAACTAAGATTTGTCTTAGCTTTGGATCTTTTAAGCATCGATAGATTTATGTTTTGATATCTTTTTGATCCCTCTCAGTGGTCAATAGATCTGTAGTTAAGATAGATCTATGTTGATGATTATGCTAGGGCCCAAAAGCATTTTATTGTACATTATTGTGATAAAAATACATATCATGATTCTTGTCTGTTTTCTAATACATGATTCAAATTATCAAGCTTGTCACCATTGTCTACCTAGCTTCATTTTCTTTTCGAATAATTGTAGTATAACAAATGATAAAATAGGCATTTTTCTTACGGCTCATCAATATTATAAAAGGGATCAAATATGATTGATAATTTACATTGAGAAGACCAATGACTGTTGGCACATTTGATAATTTTTGGGAACTCGTGCACTAGAAGATACTAAAGAAAGAAAGGGTGGAAAGAGAAATTGCAAAGGATCACATATAGATAGGATTATAGGCAAGGGTCAATTATTAAGGATAAAAGTGGACAAGCAAAACGAGGGAATCATCCTAAGCTCAGTGTAATCCACTGCCCATGACAGTGGAAATTATATAAGTTTGTAAGTCGATCCCAAGGGACAAGTTAAAGAAATAAAATGGATAGTTTTGCATAATTTTAATATTATTAAAAGCAAGCTTTATCATTAGAAAAATCTATAGAAAGAAGAATTGAAGTTTCGAGAATTAGATCTATTTCTTCTGAACTTTCTGCATTAAGGTTAATCATCCTATGCTCAGTGTAATCGACTGCCCATGATATGGAAATTATACAAGTCTAAGTCGATCCCAAGGGACAAGTTAAAGAATTAAAATGGATAGTTTTGCATACTTTTAATATTATTCAAAGCAAGCTTTATCATTAGAAAAATCTATAGAAAGAATTGAAGTTTCGAGAATTAGATCTATTTCATGTGAACTTTCTGCATTAAGGTTGAATCTGAAATATATATTGCAGTGATATATATTTGATCTCTGTTCAACCCAATTCACTAAGTAACACAAGAAAACAAACACTGATTAAGTGTATAGCACTATTAAAATAGATTATTATGGTAGTGAATTTAACCATTTAGCTTGTATATATTTGCTAAATCACTTAACAAAATTGGTTTGTTATTCATGATAAATCTACATACCAAACAACCCTAGAAACTACTCATTCACCATGAGATTAAAAGCTAAAATCAGATCTGCAAGTACACAAAGTTTGAACAACCAAGTACTCTTCTTATATGCACTAAATGAAGCTAGAAGTAAGTACATACCAACCACTTATCAAAAGCTGGTACAATATAGTCCTTAGATGAAAACATGAAAATTTTGCTTGTTTCGACGATGAAAAATGGAAACAAAATTGTTTCTTCAAGTGCTCAAAACTCATATTTTCTTTGAGAATTTTAGTTTGAAGTAAAAACAAAAATTGTCTTACCTTTGTACTCGTACTTAAATTTTTCTTTTTTATGGATATATAGTGGGACAAATCTAATGTTTATTAGTTGCATATAGTTTAAAATTATAGGTAAGGATAATGAGTGATCTAGGGAATATATATATATATATATATATTCACAATTTACATTGACCACACTAGTGCATTGACTATTTCTGTGATTTTTTGGATTTAAGTAATAGATTTGATCATTTATTGAAATAGGGTAAAGAAAAAAAAATGTTGTTGTATTGACACATTTTGTGGGCACCAATTTTCTGTTTTATGTGAATATTACAAAAGAAAACTAAAAATAGTATTTTAAAGACGACAATGCAAGGAAATGCACTATGGTTTGTACTATTTTTTTGGTATTGTGATATGACGATATTGAATTTTCATTCGAAGCGATTTTTAAAATAGTAAAATTTGTAAACAATAAAGTTTAGAACATAATTATTAAAAAACAACAACTCTTAATGAAAATTGATAGTTTTTGTATTGTTACAAACTAGATTCAAAGATGAATCCATTATCAATAGATGATCTTCAAAAGTTGGAGGGGTTTTCCCTTTTTAAAGTTATAGGTTTATGGAAATTGTAGTGGACTCTACTATTTTGATTGTAGTCAAGTGTTCAACCTCCAAGGTGTGCCACATTTTCCCATGCTCTTTGGGCTAAGTGCCCTCGTCCAAGTGTCTAACACTCCTAGATAGGCAAGATCAAGTAATCAACTCCCTCATTGTATGCACCAATGAGTTAGTTGTCATACCAACTAGGATAACAACCTCCTAGTTAAGTGCAATATTCTAGCACTCTAACCAAGCATCCACCCAAACTGAACCATCCATATGTCCATCAAGCATCTTCGAGGAATTGATAGACCTAGCACTCTTCTAGCTAGGTGTAAACACTTATAAGGTAACCCAAAAAGATAACACTCCCTCTTTACGAGAAAAGTGTTTATTGTAACATTAATTAACTCCCTCTAAATATGTGATCTATAAATCGTGTGCCTACACAAAGCTAGAAGAGTAATCCATTGTTATATCAACAGCATATCTACTTTTCAACCATCTGTGAGAGTCACTCCCACAACTACAGGTCCACACACCTCAACATCAAAATAATAACTACTCACAAAGGTGTGTCTCTCTCCAAGCAATTTGTATCTTGTTCTCTAGATGGTGAATATGTGAGCATAAAAAGAAATTTGTCTCTCTCCAAGCTATGCTCTTGTCATCTTGAGCTTCCCCTCTGTTAGGGGTTTGAAAAGATCGACTCTCTATGAAATCAAACATAAACTTGGATCATTATTTCATGACAAACTTTGTGATCACTTTAGAACAAGGAATATTCAACATTAACCTATCAAAACTCAACTTTCATGAAGTCATCATCACAAGCCAAAATCTTTTGGCACCACATCAAGCACTATTTAGGACATCTTGTTGAGTTAATCACGTCTCCAACAAGACCAAGACAAGTGGATTAAATCTATCAAAAGCACAAGATAAAATCTATATACATATCAACTCATTGACCTTGAAATACCAAGCTTGTGGTAAAAGTAACAACAACCCATAAAGGGTTATTATCATACTGTGAGCACTAAAATCTCTCATGCACCTCAAAACCTCTAACAACTAAAGCAACAACCTCAACAAGGTCAACGCCCTCTTTTTGAGAGAAACTTGGAGCAAGAGTAATATCAAGGTCAACTCCCTCTTATTGAGAGAATCCATCAACCTTGTCATTGCTACTCATTATTACTCCCATTAATTGCAAATTTGGAATCAATCACTAATTCCACAACCATAGGTTTTGAACCTATCTCCAAGTTAGGTCTTCGACAACCTTCTTCAATGCCAAACACTCCTTTTCTTACTAGGGTGGATCCAAACCCCAACAATCCTTTGTCTTCCTTGGGTTTTCYAAACTCTATCACTTTAAGACAAGASTACAACATAAAACCACATATGAATAATACACATGGATGGTCCATTCTCCAATATTAGGGGCAAAGTACAATGCATAAGATGACATATTAAGATTCACCAATAGCTTAATGTCACACTGACCATCACATCCATKTTYAGTCTCTCCACAAGTACATTTGACAAGATTTACAACCAATAYTGTCCCCGATGTATAATGTTGGAAGCTCCTTCCAATCTATAACACTTACTAAAATTGAATGAGGTTGTAATTCCTATAAATCCTTGAGTCACCACTCAACCAAAACAAATCAACCATTAGGGACTCCAAAAATCAACAAAACAATAAAATGGTTAAGTGTGCCTATTATAAGTGTCAATCCACTCTAAACACTTGCATCCATTGGACAAATCAATCACCTATGACAAGTCCTCTTGGGCATCACACCCATTGTAAAAGATTCACCACCTATCACAAGTCCTCCTAGGCATCACACCAATTGAGAATAAATCACATACCAGCCATCTGTGAGGTAATTCTAGCACTTATTATAGGTGAACGTGCACTCTCATCACAAGAGCAGCTAGGATTTCAACCAATCAAACCTTTCATAGGTGCAAGTGCTCATCTCAAGCACACTAAGGTTTCACCATCCATCAATCAATCCTAAGTTCAACCACTGAAATATGTGACCTTCAAATTAGTAAGAAAACAATTTCAGTCTAATAAGTTGTAATGTACTTAACCTTAAAACTTCAAAGTATTCACATGAAATGTAGTACAAAACCAAAGAATACAAGAGACAATAGATAAACCTCGATAAATATCTCTTGATAATAAAAAATAGAGAGCTATGTTCACTTGCCTCTTCAAGGGGGCAACCTCCTAGAGCAAAGCTCCAAATACAATAACAATTCTTGACAAAACATTCCATAACCTTCAACTCAATATATAACTATCCATAGAGAATCTTAACTACCTACAGGCCCACTTATAATGAGGGTCGACTAACTAATTTCGACCTTATTAATAAAGATGACCTTTTTTTAACTATTAACTATTAATGGGCCTTATTCAAGGAAGCCTCATGCATTAATAAAGTATTTAAGGGAGTTAGGGTAGGACCCTAACATGCCCTCCTTTGAAAGAAGTGTCATCATCAAGGTTGAAGATGAAAATATTGTTGTAGAATAATTGTTAGTTCCCATGTGGCATCTTTTGGGTGCATATCTTTCCATTGGATCAATACACCACTGATCATGTGTTGGTGCAACTAATGCTCCTTGGTATCTAATATTGTGTTTTGTTGGAGCCAAATGGAACCTTCTTCATCAAGTTTTGGTAGGTTAGTTTGTACTTTGCAATTTGATCCTACAACCTTCTTCAAATAGGACACATGGAAGACTGGATGAATCTTGGAGTGGGTTGAGAGAGCCAACTTGTAGGCGACTTGACCAATGCATTGTATGATTTGATAGGGACCTTAAAACTTGGGAGCTACCTTATGGGGTGTAATATTCCTCGGTAGGAGCCCAGTTGTAATTATTAATTGTAAACATGTTTGTTAGGTCGGTGAGCCGAGTTATAATAAGCTAGGAGGCTTATGTAATGATTAGGCATGGAGCCTAGGATGCTAAGGCCAGGAGCCTATTTTGTATATGTAATTATGCAAAATCATTAATAAAAATATAAACATCGCTGCGTGTAGACCGACCACGAAGAAAGAGTGATGGGGGACTAAGTTCCACTAGATAGGGTAAGGGAGGGGGCTAAGTGTCTAGGCCTAGAGGCTAAGCTAGAGGACTTACCTCTAAGGGAATAATATTTTATTATTATTATTTCTTAAAGGCTAAGGTGGACATGAACGATGTTGTCCTAAGTTCCTGGAAAAGGAACGAGTGCGAAGTGGAACGCATGTGGCTACAGGAAGATAAGTGTCGACCTGGGCGCATGCAGTTATAGCTGGGAAAGCTAGCCTGTTAGGGGGTTCGCTTGCCATTGTCGATCCATTGTCTAACTGTGAACTGTGGGCATCCATGACGGATCTCTGGAACCAATCACCCGTGAGTCAAATCGTGTTGGGGGTTTGCTTCCCATTTAGTGTGACTCCCATCCTTGCGTCTGGATGAGTTTTGAGATCCTTCACCATTGCGTCTGGATGAGTTTTGAGATCCTTCACCATTGCGTCTGCACTCTCGCGAGGTTAGTCACCCTGAAACCAATGAAAACCGAGGGACTGATCTGTGTCTCTCGTGAAGTCCAAGCACCCTGTAATTGTCTGAGCCGTGTGGTGTCATAATTGTTGGTTTTTGCAGCCACGTAGTTCCTTGACTGAGTGTGGCTTGCTGTCGTCGGTTGTTTCTTATTGAGCCTTGCTATGTCTAATGTATGATTGTTATCGTTTTGGGTGTCCATACTCGTTTTCCCTGTTGCTATTGTTGTCACCTGTACCTGGTTGTAGTTGAGTCGAAGATTGGTTGAAGAGGCAGGTTGTCAAGCCTGTGAGCAACTCTCCCAGGCGACAGAGTTTGTTGGGAAGTGAGTTCTCCTGGAAGGGAGTCCCGTAGTAACTACAGTACTCTAAGACTTATGGTCCAGCTTGTTGTTGAAGCCCAAGGTAAGGGAGGTGTAATAGCCAATGGATTTGTATTAGTGAAGGTGTACCCTCCTGGGGTGGAGCAGGCGTGTGGGAATGAGGGTTTGTGGGTTGTGGGCGTAAGTGGCTCCTGGGATAAAAGATCCTTCCTATGTTTTGTGCAACTTCCCTATTGACCTTGCCTAGTCTAGGAATCCCTTTCCTGGTGGAGCTTAGTCCCAGCTCGGGGGTGACCTACTGTTGAGTGTGATGAGCAATGTCTGCACGCAGTTGGTGGTCTTCTAATAAAAGATAAGTACCGCTTTTATATTCATTTACATGTGTAATGGTACATATGTTGTAATTGATGAGCATTGCCTGTGTATGTTGTATATGATGTATGTGTAGGCTTACTGTTATTTCCGCAATAATATGTTATATATATGTAGAATAGTCATTCTATGCTTATATGGATGTGTATGTTTTTCCGCAAGTATCTTTGTGTGGCATAGCCGAGTAGTTTAAGGATGGAGTTGTCACAGATCAGAGCTAAATGTATAAGATAACGTATTCCACAGGTAGCATTGCCCCGATGGTGGAGTTGTAGGCCGAGGGATGTTACAATATGGTATCAGAGCATGGTTACAACACTAAGCCTGGATGGGCCATGTTAGTGGAAATTGAAGCAAGAGTTTCGGAAGGAGTTGTTGTTGAAATGGACAAAACTCAAGTTCTGACCCAAGGTTTCAACGCAGAGCCTGGATGGGCTGGGTAAGTGGTCATTGGACTCAAGGTTCAAGTGGAAATTGTGTCTGGAGGAATCAATTTTGAACCTCAAAATGTTCCCGAGTGCCAAGAGGCTACCTTAGCCATGTTACGAAGCTCAGGGGGAGTAGCGGTATCGTAAAACCACGACAAAAGTGGTGTTGGACCGCAGATTAATGTGAACTGTAGGATCTGTTCGGAAGAAAAGGGAAAACCCTTACGACCGTTAGATCTGGAGAGGGTGCAGAAGGGTTAACTTGGAAGCCCTTCAAAATTCGCAACTTTGGTGAAGTTGATGCAAAATAAGAGAAAGCCTGAACCTCCAAAGCCCCGAAGTGGATCTACATCGTAGATCTGGGGAGAAGAGCTCGACCATTGGATCAACCAATGTCGAAAGGTCAAACCCAGTGGTGAAGGGAGAAAGCTTTCGAAGCTCTGAAGTCCAAAGTTAATCCAAATAGTTTGTCAAGAGGAACGCATGTCAGCAGATTGGTTTGTTCGAGATTTCGACGTTCGGGAAAATTAGTGTGTGCTGAAGAGAGAACTCCTGAAGCCCGAAGTTTTGAAGTCTCGAAGAGTCGAAGTAGTGGGTCATGATGACACCACCTGGATGGACGTAGACATATGGGATGTGTGCCATGTGTCAGTGGGTTTCGAACCCATTGAAGATTGAAATGGAATTTGGAATGTGACGCGTGTCACCCATCTGAATGGGCCACGTATCAGCCGCCAGTATTCCGCCACGTGGCACTCCGTATGAGCAGGGTTAGTGGGGCCGAGGTTAGGTAACGTAGTTAAAGGTCGGAGAACCCACAGTGGCGTTGATCACGATACATCAAGATCAACGACCAGAAGGCATTGCGGGGACCCAAGTTGCACGGAAGTTAATTATTCAAGGCGGTCCCACAATCCAAACCGCGGTTTCACCGAGGGTTTATGTGTCATCATTAGAAGAATTGTGGGATGAAAGACAGGTTACTCCAAACCATCGTTGCGTTTCCCCGCAATTGGAAGAGCGCTCAGTGATGTGACGTAATGATGTCACCAAAGGTGATTGGGAATGTTCGGAGGTTAACAGTTCGAATGTACGAATGCGAGATCCTCCGAAGCTCCGAAGTCCCGAAGACTCGAAGTCCCGGAACTCAGACACATGAGGTTCCATAGTGAGTGTCCATCGTTGGATGATGAGTAGACGTGGACAATTGATCTGCCCTACTTTGCAAGTTCGGTAACTCGAAACTTCAAGTGATTGTTGTGTTGTGCTTTGAAACCTTCCGAAGTTGAAGGCCCAAGGAAGCACCTAGTGATATAGTGCTTGGTCATGGCTCGTGATCGCATGGATTGGGGACTGAGAGAAAGGGGCTAGTGCCCGAAAATTATTACAGAGCACAGAAGAGCTCGCAAAGAAAATGAAATCTGAACGTTTTCTTAAATCAGATTGGTTTATGAATGATGTGGGATTTGTTAAGGAATGATGGCCTGACAAATTCCGGTTAACTGCATGTTGTGTTTGCAGAGTTCAACGAGTGTTAGAAACAAATCGAATTTTCACATAGCACTTAGGAGACACTCACAGAGTTGTTCAACACTTTGAAGGAAGACCTGTGGAAGGAGTGCACCAAGCCAACACTTGGACGAAGTTTTGAAAGACAACCATCTAGAGGCTAGTCAAAGCGCAAGGAATGCGCGTAGAGACAAACTTGTTTCAAGTTCGAAAGTTCAAGAGGACGAGCGCAGAACGTGCTAGGAGGGCACCAGAAAGTCTTTTGGAAGACACAGAAGGGTAGAATCCCTTGGGAGACTGAGCAAGTTCGAGAAGCTCAGAGGAGATAGTGCAAAGGGTGCACAAGAGTCAGACTTATCCCAAGTCCAGAAGCTCATGAATGATAGCGTTTTCAGAAACGCAAACGAGACCCAAAGTCAAGGATTCACAGAAGGATCAAAGGTTGAAGCCTTGACACTTAGAAATTTTCCCATTTCGGGAGAAAGCGAAAGCTCAAGAGGAGGAGTGATAGCTGCTGTCAGATCAGCTGCAGAGGAAGAGATATGGCCGTTGAATTTCTCCTCCATACAAAAGGAACATGCACAGGAGGAGATTACATATGTCCGTCAAATCTGAGCGCGAGGACCAACAGTCGTTGGATCCCAAGGAAAGTGCACGAGACTTAACTCTTTTAAGGTGCACAGGAGAGTGGACTCACGAAGTCCCGAGGTTCCGAAGTCATCGGAACTGCCCATCGTCAGGATTGACAGGTGGCAGTGGATCCGAGAGTTCGAGGACTCGGGCATTGGAAGAATTGCGGGAGAAAAATCTAAACTTCAAAAAAGGCGAAGTGTGAAGTGACTCTGAACCGTTGGATTCAGAGGATATGTGGCGGGAATCCACGTACTTCGGAGGAAGAACCCTTCAGAGGAAACATGAAGCGAATACCCGAGGAGCTGGGAGCCGAAGCAATCCTTGCCATCCATTAAGACATGACACGTGGCAGGAGATCAACATTTCGTTGATTCGTAGACCTGGAAGGTAGGGTCGAGAGACGAGAGAACTCGCGAAGTCTGAGTTTGCAAAATTGATCACAACCGTTAGATCATGGGGAGTCTCGGACTGTTGATCTGAGGCGATTGAAGTCTAGGAGTTCAGAGTTAATGGAAAACGAGGAGAGATAACTTTCAAGATCGTGAAGTCGCGAAGTGCCTTTTGGATAGGCGTGTGGTCATAGCCAGTGGTCACGTAGAGGAAGCTTGTGCCCGTCGCTAGTTCGCGCGGGTGAGGTTTCGTGCAAGGACCTGTGGAGTTGTTTCATGGAGGTTCTAGTAGGGACTCGAAGAGCTGCTCTAGCTCCGAGAGTTCGAAGATCCATTGACCGAGAGGTCAACAAACCCTGTTGAGGTGGGGGCACTGCGTCGAAAGTGTTTAGGGCAGGAATAATCATGCACAATGATCATTGTGGGAGCACAAGAAGATCCAAGAATCCAGGAAGAATTGTAGACTTCTGGGATCAACAAGGAAAAGTTTTATAGGGAGAAAGAAGTTGTTGCAATTTCTGTGGCAACAAGTATGTTACGGCTTGTTGGGTCAGCTAGAGGAAAGAATGTTTGGATGTTTGCAAGTGTTGTTGGTGAGGTTGTTGCATAAGGAGGGAAGCAACCTAGAGTTGAAGTGTTGGTTATAAGTTTGATAAAAGAAGCATGAAATCTTCTACTGCCATCAGACATTTGGGTAGTATAAAATTTATTAATGGCAGTCATGCAGTATGAGTTTTTATTACTCTTTTTGCTTTGCATAATTGCTGAAAGAAAATTTAGGTAAGAATTTCCTCAACCATAGTTATTTTATAAAATCACATGATTCTATTATTGAATGCATACCACTGGATGTGGTAAAGGCTAGAGGCCTGTATTAATTCAGGGCTTTTTAGCTTCTGAATGCACACACTGACATAGTAGAATGTCATGTTAATTTGGTTATAGGGTAATAACCAAAGAATTAAAAGATACGAACTTGTTATAGGAATGAATGCCAGTAAGCTAGTCATGTATGAGACTAGGACATGGTTGGATATGGAAATGTATGGATATGGAAAGGTTATGAGCCACACAGGTACTAAAATCTTCCTACCTTTAAATAAAACTTGGACTGCAACCTTTTTGATAACACTAATGAACACCACATAATTATATTCTTGGTGTAGTGTTCCAGTCGAAAAGGAAGGCATCCAATTAATTGGGAAGACAATAGGAAGTGTGTGGAGAATGTGTCAACACATTGGTCGAATTCCAACTTGTGGATGGTGAGATACATGACTGAGATAAAGAGCATTATGCAATTCAATGCAAGGTGCACTAAATAAGTATGCATTGAGAATTGCACTCATGCATAGTAAGTGATAGAATTATATACTAAATGCAATGGTTGAATATGTTTTGTAAGTACGTGCATATATATTATTGCATGGAAATAATTGTTACTAACAACTGAAATGTTGTTAACTCATAAAGTTGAGGACATTTCAGGGAGGTGTTAGACATTGCAACAGGAAAGTTGCAAGTGAAGTAGTCACATGAGCATTGACTACAGGAAATTTTCTTGTTCAGAAAAAGGAAGTAATGAACTTATAGATATTATTGTGAATATGCATATGCATAGAATGACGAGTCACTCTATTTTATTAAATTGTTTGGTAATTATGATTGAATTGCTAGATGCAGACAATTCTAAGTTCACTGCATATGGTTCTGTACATATTGCATTTGAATTATGATGTACAGAAAATACTGACAATTGGTTGCAGTATGCAAGATGAAGCCTTGCAGGAAAATGGTATGCAGTTTGGTGCTTGTGGAAAATCACAAGCAAGGTTGCAATCTTAATATGGAAACAACCAAGAAGAATTATGAAATGGAATTTCATGTTTTGGGGAAAAGTTGAATTCCTTTTTGAACTAGGTTGGAGTTCCTAAATGAATTCTTTTATGTTTTCTCATGATAACTGCATGTGGGTGATGTAGATGAGATGATGTTGATTAAAGTTAGAATGTTGAATACAAAGAGTAGCTCGAGAAGATGTTAATTGGATACCTCTAAGGGCAGTTGGAACTCCTCGAGCCATGGTGCTCTGAGACTTCTGGTTCGGCCTGTTGCTGAAGCCCAATGAAAGGGAGGTGTAGCAGCCGATGGACTGTGTGATAGTGAAGGTGTACCCTCTTGGGGTGGGACATGCATGTGGGGAATGAGAGATCGTTGGTTGGAGTGTTGTTGAGGTTTGGTACCTTGGCTTAGACCATGTGGATATGGATTGTGGACCATGGCTATCTTGGGAAGTCATTGCCCCGATGGAGTCATAGCCCCGCTCAGGGGTGGAAGGTCTTCTCAATCAAAAGATAAGTATCAATTCTCTATTCATTGTATGTTGTGCATCTTGTATACAAGTTATGATGTTATTAGAATTGCTTGTATGTATATATATATATATATATATATATATATATATATATATATGTTCTAATGTTTCTTCCGAATGAATAGGTATAGGAGCAGAGTGTTTATGTCTGTGGAGCCATATCCCTGCTAAGAGTTTATCAACAGTGAGATCTAAGGTCGGGTAGAACGTCGTGGATCTACAACCAGTTGGTGTTTTCAATGAAGTTTAATTGAAGCATGTAACAAGGAGAAATGAGCTGAATGCTTTCTTGAAGCAGCTCTATGGAATAAAGAAATTGAGTTTCACCTGCAGAAGGAACACCATAATTGGTGCTTGAAAGTAGAGCACCAGGTGGATAATGGGCTTCCAATAGCTAAAGCTTGGAGCATTTTGAAGAATTTTTGAATTATATATGTATAAACAAGTTGCATTGAGGACAGTGCAAAAATAAGGGGAGGGGATTGTAATATCCCCCGATAGAGCCCCAATTGTAATTATGAATTGTAAACATGTTTGTTAGGTTGGTGAGCTGATTTATAATAAGCTAGGAGGCTTATGTGATGATTAGGCTAGGATCCTAGGATGCTAAGGCCATGAGCCTGTTTTGTATATGTAATTATGCAAAATCATTAATAAAAATATAAACATCGTTGCGTGTAGACCGACCACGAAGAAAGAGTGATGGGGGACTAAGCTCCACTAGATAGGGTAAGGGAGGGGCTAAGTGTCTAGGCCTAGAGGCTAAGCTAGAGAGATTACCTCTAAGGGAATAATATTTTATTATTATTATTTTCTAAAGGCTAAGGTGGACATGAACGATGTTGTCCTAAGTTCCTGGAAAGGGAACGAGTATGAAGTGAAACACATGCAGCTGCAGGAAGACAAGTGTCGACCTGGGCACATGCAATTATAGATGGGGAATCCATCTTGTTAGGGGGTTCGCTTTCCATTCTCGATCCACTGTCTAACCGTGAACTGGGGGCATCCATCACGGATCTCTGGAACCAGTCACCCGTGAGTCAAATCGTGTTGGGGGTTCACTTCCCATTCAGTGTAACTCCCATCCTTGCGTCTAGATGAGTTTTGAGATCCTTCACCTTTGCATCTGCACTCTCGCGAGGTTAGTCACCCTGAAACCAGTAAAAACCGAGGGAGTGATCCATGTCTCCTGTGAAGTTCGAGCACCCTGTAATTGTCTGAGCTGTGTGGTGTCATAACTGTTGGTTGTTGCGGCCACACAGTTTCTTGACTGAGTGTGGCTTGCTACCGTTGGTTGTTTCTTACTGAGCCTTGCTATGTCTAGTGTATGACTGTTACCATTTTGGGTTTCCATACTCGTTTTCCCTATTGATGTTGTTGTCACCCGTACTGGCTGTAGCTGAGTCGAAGATTGGTTGAAGAGGCAGGTTGTCAGGCCTGTGAGCAACTCTCCCAGGCGAGAGAGTTTGTTGGGAAGTGAGTTCTCCTGGAAGGGAGTCCCGTAGCAACTACAGTACTTTGAGACTTCTGGTCCAACCTGTTGCTGAAGCCCAAGGTAAGGGAGGTGTAATAGCCGATGGACTTGTATTAGTGAAGGTGTACCCTCTCAGGGTGGAGCAGGTGTGTGGGGAATGAGGGTCTATGGGTTGTGGGTGTAAGTGGCTCCTGGGATAAAAGATTCTTCCTATGTTTTATGCAGCTTCCCTATTGACCTTGCCTGGTCTAGGAATCCCTTGCTCGGTGGAGCTTAGTCCTAGCTCGGGGGTGACCTACTGTTGAGCGTGATGAGCAATGTGGTCTATGGCTGGGAGGTTCATGGAAGGTCTGCACACAGTTGGTGGTCTTCTAATAAATGATAAGTATCGCTTTTATATTCATTTACATGTTGTGTAATGGTACATATGTTGTAATTGATGAGTATTTCCTGTGTATGTTGTATATGTTGCATGTGTAGGCTTACTGTTATTTCCGCAATATGTTATATATATGTAGAATAGTCATTCTATGTTTATATGGGTGTGTATGTTTTTCCGCAAGTTTCTCTGTGTGGCATAGCCCAGTAGTTTAAGGTTGGAGTTGTCACGGATCAGAGCTAAATGTACAAGATAAGGTATTCCGCAGGTAGCATTGCCTCGAAGGTGGAGTTGTAGGCCGGGGGATGTTACATGGGGAACTTGATATTCGAGTGATGTATGTTTATAAAGTTGGAGTCAAAGAAACACTTGATCCCCTCGGCAAAAGAATGCTCAGATCTATGCTAATCAACTTTTTGTTTCGATTTTGCACCATAACCAAGTTATCCTTGAGGATACACATGATGGCTTCTCTCATTTGAAGTGTTCTATTTACTGAATGAACCTTGGAGGTGTCTGGTACATAGGATGCCACCAACAAGGGTTTTTGGCCATAAATAACTTCATATGGTGTCATTTTGGTAGCTCTATGATGAGTGGTATTGTACCACCATTCGGCAAGGGGAAGCCATTGTGCCCATTGGTGTGACTTTTTGGTAGCAAAGCATCTCAAATAGGTTTCTAAGCACTTTTTGACCACTTTTATTTGATCATTGACTTGAGGATGACATGCAGTGCTCATATTCAACTGCGTACCTTGAAGTTTAAATAGATCCTACCAAAATTTTCTAGTGAATGTAGGGTCCCCCAACAATGGAAGTAGGCATACCATGTAGCTTAAATATCTTATCCATGAAGGCTCGGGCCACTGAGGAAGGAGTGAAAGGATGAGCTAGGGCACAAAAATGAGCATCTTTTGAAAGACGATCAATAACCACCATGATGATTGATTTGTTTCCCACTTTTGGGTGGCCCATGATAAAATCCATTGAAATGTCTACCCAAATTTGTGTTGGAATTGGTAGTGTTTGCAATGCCACCCCTGGTATCTTCACCATCTCTCCCTTTTTTCTTTGGAAAGCATCACAGGATGCTACAAAATCTTGGATATATGTTTCCATGTCATCCTAGAAGAATGAATTCTTAGTTCTTTCATAGGTTTTATGAAAGCCAGAGTGACATGCTATTGGTGATAAATGTAGCTCCTCTAAGACTTGTCATTTTAGGGTCGAATCTTTTGCTAGAAAAACGCACCATTTATATCGCAATGTATCTTGTTTGACTTTTAGGAGGGTTGGGATCTACCTGAAGCCATTGGATGAGCTACCTTAAAGTATCATTTTCTAGCCATTCCCTACATGCTTCTTGGATTCTTCCTGGACTTCGTAATGATAAGGTGAGTGACCCATCCTCAAATTGTCTGGGTAAAGCATCAACCATAACATTCTCTTTATCCTTCTTATATATGATCTCATAATCATACCCCAACATCTTGGTGACCAATTTATGTTGCTCTAGTGAAGACAACCATTGTTCAAGGAAGTACTTCAGACTATGATGGTCAGTCTTGATATGAAAACGTCTCCCTATGAGATATGGGTGCCAAGTCTCCACTACATGAAGGATAACCATCATTTCCTTCTCATATGTGGATTTTCCCAAATTATGGTCACACATTTGCTTACCGGTGAATGGCAATGGGGCATCCTTATTACATTAATACTGCTAGAAAAAAGTCTTATTAATGTTAGGCATTGCTAACATTGGAGTAGTGCATATGGCATCCTGTAAAGTAACAAATGCCTCTGTTGTTACCTCATCCCAGACAAAGGTATTCTTTTTGAGTGAAGTTAGGGGAGCTGCAATTTTTCCATAATTTTTCACAAATTTCTTGTAGTAGCTTTTAAGTTCAAATAATCCCCTCAATCTCTTCAGTGTTTTGTGATGTGACCAATCTTACATAGTTTCAACTTTCTTGGGATCAAATTGTACTCCCTCTTGACTTATAATGTGACCCAAATATTCAACATCAGGAGCCCCGAAAGCACATTTGGAGCACTTCACAAATAATTGGTTTTGTTTCATGAGTTGCAAGGACTTATCAACATGCCCTACGTGTGATTCCCATGTTTTACTGTAGATCAAGATATCATCAAAGAAGACTAACACAAAATTGTGTAGGAAGGGTTTGAAAATATTTTTCACAAGGCTTTGGAAATTGGATGGAGCATTACAAGGATCAAAAGGCATCACTAGAAACTCATAATGAATTTTGTGTGTTCTAAAGGTTTTCTTAGGATTGTTTGTCTCTTTCATCCTGATTTGGTGTTATCCTGAACGTAGATCAAGTTTAGTGAAAAAAAATTCTCCATGAAGTTCATCTAGGAGATCATCAATAACTGGGATGGGAAATTTGTCCTTAATTCTAAACTTATTGAGAGCCCTAAAATCACGACATGCACCAAGTTCCTTCATTCTTTAACATCGTGACTACTAGTAATGAGTAAGGGATGTTATTGGGACATATGACCCTCACCTCCAATAGTTATTGAATGATCTTTTCTATTTCATTTCTTGTGCAAAAGTGTGTCGATAAGGATGTACATTTGGTGGTTGAATTCCTAGAATTAGGAGAATTCCATGGCCATGCTCTCCTTGAGAAGGGGATAATCCCTTTGGTGTGTCAAGGACATGTTGATGTTTTTCGAGGACCAACTGCAAGTTTGGGTGGATTTCTTGTGCCAGATTAATAGTAACCTGTATAGCATTAAATTGGGAAATAATGCGAGAGTGGCCTTTATTTAATAAATTCTTCATACGATGGCAACTAACTGTTTTAGTAGAGTTTTCCTGAAGCCCTCGAAGGGTGTGTACATGATCCTCTTTAGTGAAATTCCTATAGAATTATTTAAAATCCATGGTGATTGGTCCCAACATGCATATTCATTCTTCTTTTGATATTCCTCGAGCTATCGTAGGTGTAAACTTCTCAGTCAAATTTTTTGCCAAGCAATCCAACTTATAATCTCAATTGCTTACAATCTGTTGAATTTCTTAAAGTTGGCTATTAAGACCCATGTATTGAGCATCTAGTTGATCCAATATACCAGTAGTAGAGCGGGTGGCCATATTTTCTAGAGATTTGGTATGAGGTGGTTTATAGGATTCCACCATAGGTGAGCTCACTGAAAAAGGTAATCGAGTCCTAAGGACAAAGGAGAGTCAGGTGTTATATCTTTCCTATATACTTGCAGGATCCAACAGTAGTACTCGACCCAAATATTAGGGCACTAACTTAGGAGGCTCAATCGTTCCCTTAATAGTATTACTCGACTACCCAGGTACTAGAGAGTGATTTACCAGAGTGTTTTTCTCAGTGTACTATCGCAAAAATACGACCAATTAACTTATATAAAGTCGGTTTCAGGTCTACCTAGGGGACTTCCTATATACCCAAAGGGTACATGGAAGTCAAATTTTGTATACATGTACTGTCTAATTCAGTACTACTTAAAGGGGTACCAACGAGGGTTACAAGGGTTTCCAACAATGTGATTCCACTTGTATTTCTTGTGTTTATTCTTCCTCGACCGTAGTTGTATTTATTGAATTAGAGATCACTGTGTTATTTAAATGTGTTGGAACATGTCTCTTAAAATAAAATAAAATAAAAATTGGATCTTGCTTACCCAAGAAAAAGATTTTAAAATCAACTGAAAACAACTTACTTGTTCAAGGTAGGATTGAGGAAAAAAATGTAATATGATCACAACTAATGCTTTAATTCTCGAATTGGCTAATATGATCATAATTATGAAATTCCATAGCTTCTTTAGATCTATCGGCATTGATTTGACTAAAATCTATGCACTCTATCAAAAAATATCCAATCTACAAAATTTGCAATCGTCGTCGAAAAAACCCTAAAAGGGCTGATTTTAAATCAATGATATCTCCACTTCTCAGAATTCATTTTGGATGTTTTTTTTAAATGGGTATTTTTTCAAGAGATTCAAATCTACGATTGGTTTCTTCAAATTCTGCACATAAAGTTTTAGAAATTGACTTGAATTATGTCATCCTCTTTTCTTTTCTTTTTCTGAAAAAAAATCTGCAAAAAGAAAAAAGAAATTCTCACTTTGTGCCCCCAAAATTCTCACACTTCATGCCCAAAAAATATATTTGATACTACTTTTAATGTACTTAACCCAAAAACTACAAATCATTCACACAAAATGTAGTTAAAAACCAAAGAACACGAGAAAATAGATAAACCCTAAGAAATATCTCTTGATAACAAAAAAATAGAAAGTTATGTTCACTTGCCTCTTGAAGGGGGAAACCTCCTAGAGAAAAACTCCAAATACAATAACATTTCTTTACAAAACATTACATAATATTCTATTCAATATATAGCTATCCATAGATAATCTTAACTACTTCCTAGCCCACTTATAATGAGGGTTGACTAACTAATTTGGGCCTTATTAATCAAGAGGACCTTTTTTACAATGAGTTACTATTAAGTAACTATTTAATGGGCCTTATTCAAGGAAGGTGGCCTCATACATTAATAAAGTATTTAAGTAAGGAGTTTAGGGTAGGACCCTAACATAATCTTTGATACCATTTTGAAATTTGAGAATTATCTTTTATAGAAATTTCACCTCAACCTTGAGGTTCCCTAGATCTATTTGTTATGAAATTTTTGTTATCTTTTGAGTTACTTCAAAAATGTGTACATCATGCTTAGGGTGCTTCATGTAATGTGGGATGCATGATATATGGATGACCCTGGGTTGCTCCATGATGGACTTACACATTGGAGTTGGCTTGCTCTTTTATTTCTATACCTCATTTTGATGCTTTGGTGGCATTCTTCTTTGGAGCATTGGAGACCTATGAAGCTTGGTGAATTTTTCATGATGACCACATGAAGATTGGTTGTTTTCTTGAGAGGATGACTTGCTTTGGAGGAGTATTGGGCATCTTGGAGGAGGTTGTTGAGACCTAGATGGAATGGGAACACTTGGTGCTTACATGGAGGCTTGTACTTGACTTGAGGACAGTTGGGTTGAGGAGTGATCATGTAGGTAGGGTGGACTTTGAGGAGAACATGGATTAGGATTATTGGAGCATTAAGAGGCCTTTGGGGGATAAGTGTTAGATACATATTGTGAAGTGTTCATTCCTTGGAG
>ML792393.1:0-21286 GCA_009831015.1 Picea engelmannii | reverse complement strand
AACTTCAAGTTCCTGGAAGACAAGACTTTAAAGGAAGACTTATTGTGGGTGATACAAAAAGGTGTCACTGTGACATACCTCCTTCATGAAGATGTTAGAGGACAAAGATCAACCATGTGCCATTGGAGAAATCATATTAGCACCCTAAGGTATGCACTTGTATATATATTATTTGTATCATTGTCATGAGGTGTAAAGACCCCTATCATTACGACTACAAGCGAAGCAATTTTTTTTTGGGGGGGGTTTAGAGGTAGGAAGGCAATGACATCAATAGTTGAACCCCACAACCTGACGATGATCACACACACACAGATCAGGCAACAGACAACAACAACTCAACGAACTAGCACAACGAGCCACTAGAGGAACATGTGTAACTCAAAAAGAAGGAAACGATTACCCACCCGACACAAACACAACAACGCATACAAGCTAAGGACAACATCCACAATCCTGACACAATGGCCTCGACGAACAGTTACTAGAATCTCTACGGCGCCCCAAAACCAAGCGCATGAAGGCGTTACAACCCAAACGCCAACAACAAACTTACAATGATCAACAACACCCACAACGAGAAGCACTAACTCCGGCCAAGTTATCATTCACCTCTATACAATAGGGTGTGCCATGATCCCCTCATCAAGGATCATGTCATCCCCAGGCGATAGGCGCGACTATAACCGTAGCACAACATAACCTATCTGGACCAAGGACTCAAGGAAAATCCATTGCACTAAGAGCCGAAATCACTGACAAGAATACTACACCCACGCCCCCAAGCAACGGGTCGACAAGACGCAGATGACGCCACTCAAACAATTTAAAATTGCTCTAGCTATCAAACGACTTCGCCAACAACCAACCATTATCTGTTAAGCAAGATGTCTAGGTGCGACGAGTAAACTATTATAATGTTACTATTATCATAAAAAGGTATCAAGTGTGAACTATTACAAGCATTCAACAAAATCAAATACGCTTGTCAACAAGTGTACACTGCCCATTAAAGTAAGTGAAATACTCAACATTTAAAAGTGATCTTACGTTGTTTATTAACTATTCGACATTATTGTCTGTTAATGTTGTCTAAATTAACAAGTTTCTGGATGACTCCATTGATAAACTATTAATAAAGGTTGTCAACAAGCATGCTATCATTCAATAATCATTTATGGAAACAACTGTCAATATGTACATGATCGCAGTCATCAATCGTTGTCATACAATTTATAAAATAGTTATCAAATAATTACTGTCAATCAATGTGATATTAATTAATAAAATTGTTGTACTATAAACTAAAACGAATACAATAATTTGCTATCATCATACATTGCTTGTCTAGAAATTTGTTTATTAATATTACTTGTCAACATATAAAATGACTGTCATCATAAATATAAAATATAGTTGTTTGTCCTTCAATATATTAAACTCGTTGTTAGACATATATTCACTGCCTAAATAAAATGTTATTCATAAAATCGTAATCTCATGAAATCAAATGCTCTTCGATTAATGTTATTCAATGAATCATTAGCAGTGGTAAATAATGATAATGTTGTCAGTAAAATCGACAATCAATACAACTATCAGTCAACAGGCGATCAATCCATAAAAACTATGACTTCCATTCACATATATATAAACGCGTTGTCTTTTAACAAGGAAATACATTACCACTATCTATTAAAATCGCAGTCACAGTGCACACAATATATGTGGAATCGTAGTCACGCAATGAATGAAATTTCGTAGTCAAATAAATGTGTAACATAGTTGTGGAAAGCACGCTGTCAAAATTCATAGTGATATAAATGCAGGTATACAATTCGTGGTGAAATAAAACCCAGATATATAAGGTCAATATCGTAGTGATATAAAAACGCAGTGAAACAAATTCGTAGTGATAAAAAAAAATGCAAGTATATAAAGTCAATATCACAGTGATAATAGCAGAGATACTTGCAATGATAATCGTCGTGTAAACACTGTGCATGATGCCAAAATCATGGAGCAGAAACGATGCAGTGCGTCAATAAAATCATGGAGTAGAAATTGTGCTTTTTGCCAATGCAATTGTGGGTTAAGAACTGTTCTTATGCCATTAAAATCATGGATCGGAAATTGTGCAATGTGTCAATAAAATCATGGAGCAGAAATTGTGTTTTCTTCCAATACAATCGTGGAATAAGAACTGTGTAGAGGGCGTTTATTGTCTACCACTAGTTGGGTTTTATCATCGCTGCCAAGCATTTCGCTACTGTGCGTTATCATTCAAAATCACTGAGTTTTAATAATGAAATTTGTTGAGTTTTACCCTCAAAAAATCGTTGAGTTTAACATAAGAAATCACATTCAATAAAAGTAAAGAAAACACTGTCATGAAGATTCAAAACTCAGTAATAAGATAGAAAAACGTTGTGCATTCCCATGTTCAAAGTGTACAAGTGACTGCGATCAAAAATAAAAATCGTTGTGCAATGAAGGATAAATTTGAAGTCTATAAATGTATAAGCAAAGGGTAAATTTGCAGGGTAAAATTCATCATCAAATGTATTAATTTGCAGAGGAAAATCGTAGGCCGGAAGGATTAAAGATGGAGAGCAATTTCGTCATCAAAATGTAATAAATTACAGAGGAAAAATTTGTGGTTGAATGCTTGCAGGGATAAAAGATAAACAATACGCTGAGGTATTCAATCGCAATAAGGCGCAAGATAGTCAATCAACAAGGAAAAATCAACAGGGGTAGATAGCTAGGAAAAAACATCCTTCCCTCATCATCCACACACAGAAAAGCAGGGCATTTGAATCTATAGGTCGCTATGCACCGAAGTGACGACCGTCGATTTGGCTCCTGGCCGACTGCTCAGGTGTGGAATGATGATCTAGGGATGAGGATGAAAGATAAATCACAAAATCTTCATAATAATCAATAAAACAAAACAGAACAGTCATAGCAATCGGGGATCTGTTTCCAAGGAAATCAATTCAGTGCAGCGAGCGTAAAGCTATGATGACTTTAAGTTCTCGATTAAAAACGCTGAGTAAAACACTTTTTTTTGTTTTTTACACAATAGAAGTATAGTAATGGAAGTGCAAGAACGATATTAATCTACCATTCAAAATAAAAACATGCGCACCGTAGCCCAAGGTGACAGCTCCAAGTTGTTGTCTTGCGCACGCTCTGTCCAGCTCCCTCTTGCCTACCAATGTGACTTCACCGGTACCTCCCAGCCAGCGCTATGGGTACTCTTCTTCCTCCTTATCCCCCTGAGCCGCAAATGGGCCACGCACACTATACCAGAGAACAACTAGCTCCTAGCTCGCCTCGCAAGGCCGAGCTACCACTTGTCACTGAGCTGGGTATCCCATCTCCCACAAGATAAGTTAGTCAAGTAAAAAATTCAGCAACGTAACGTTATGCATCAATAAGAGATCCATACTCCTCCTCCATCCTTTTTATAGAGTTTCTAAGTGATTTCTTTCCCAAATTCTCATTTAATTTAATTTTCATTAAATTAATTCAGAAAAACCTCCCTCATACACATGTCACCCATCCCCTAGTTGCACCAGAAATTAATTTCATTAATTAATGAATTACTCCTATTTCCCTCACCATCTAGAAACATTCCTAAAATTGCTCCTTGGTGTCCCCATATTCCCTTACACATTTTAAATGACTTACGCCCTTACTAAATTCCTAGTTGAGTTCATATTTAGAAAGTTATTAAAGACAAGATTCCTTACTAAGTTAGTCATTATGCTTTTTCCTTACGTTTCCTTTTTCTTTATGTTTCCCCTTTTTCTCTTAGTTTCCTATTTTTTTAAGTTTCCCTCTTTTCCCTTCTTAACTAAAACTCAATTTAACAAGTGTAGAAAAATCATCTTTTACCCCTTTTTCTTTTTAATTAATAAATTTTAATTAGCATATGTAGAAAAACAATCAATTCCCTTTTAAAATTTTAATCCCTCAATATAATTTGATTTTAATAAATTAATTGAGTTTCTTACCCCCTTCTCGTCACATGTTTAATTCTGATTATATTATTTTATTTTTTTTACCACAAGTATCACTTAGACCTAGATTTTAATTTCCTAGGTTGGGCAACATTTTTATTAGGGAAAATGTTTTTTTTTTTTAAATCTTACTTATCACGTCATTCATTTTAAGGCTGACTAGGATTATTCACTTACCCGTTGAAATCACGATGTTCCCTTCAGGATTCACTAGGTGCTCCAAGGGTGCCACTCGCCTTTTTCTGTTTTCCTTGTGCGACGTGCCCTTTAGGACGCACTACGTGCTCAAGGATGCCACTCACCTCTTGAATGACTTGGTAGACATCAAAAACCCCTAGAGTCAATACTCTGCCAGGTGATCTTGTGGAAGAATAAGGGCCTCTAAGGAATAAGGCCCCTGCCTTATTGTGTGCCCCTTAGAATCATCATGAGTGGTTGTCGCAGTCCGCCCTCATGGCATCGTGGGTCTTCACGAACTAGGTAATTGTTAACCTACAGTTCGAGCCACGAAAGGAGTGCTAGTAGGCTGTGGCAGGGTTTTTGTCCACACCTCTCCCTCAAAGTCTCTTATTGTCATACGTGACCCCTCTACTCTACATGTGAGTCCGTTTGACAAGCTATCGTCAACGTGCATCATCAATGAATCATGTCAGAAATAAAATCAATCATCATAACATCTAATCAGATGTACATATGTCATATCAACAACAGTCAAACCCTAATAGTACACTCCCTGACTCGATCCAGAGTCCAAGGGGTTTCATCAATGCCTCTGCATCCTCGAGGTCCAAGTCCTGCACACTCAGGAGAACCCAATCAATAGCACCTGTCTATGTAAATACACAAAATAACATATCATCCCATCCATAATGCTTCATAATCATAATAAAACGACCAATAGTATAATAATCCGGATCACTTGCAAGCAAGTGTCCTCAAAGAATACATTCGTTCAGTGTGCGCTAGAGTGAGATGTTACATGAGGGTAATTGCAGGATGAAAGAACCTTTTGCTAAAGTCTTGGATCCAGAGGAATCTCGATGCATTTAGAGGAACAACACATTGGAAGTGAAGACTCTAGGTTTGATTATTGTAATTATCATTCCTCTAACCTATATTTATAAATTTTGCTACATTACAAGTTGGTGTTGTAGCTGTGACAACAATCCTTAAATTGTTTTGATTCTAGAGACGTACTCATTATTCTCCTTTAGGAGATATTCTTGTTTTTGGTTCCTATTTTTTTCTTATTCCAGAAAGGTTAAGAACAAAGGAAGATGCTTATCCTTCAGAGGGAGTCACTTGACTCAGAGGGAGTCAAAACTATTTGAGAAAGATAAAGAATAGAAGCATCCTTGAGACAATCAATGCAATAATGCACGATAAAAATCTTTCTATGATTCCATGGAAAAAAACATGCATGACACAGTATATGTTTAGAACAAGAGTCTTCACCAGACTTTGAAAAAAATAACTCTCGAAGAAGCCTTCACCGGAGTGAAGCCTGAGATTGAACACTTCAGAATATTTGGGTGCTTAATGTATTTTCATGAATCCAAAGAGAAGAAGTCCAAGCGAGACCCTTCGGGGAGAAAGGATACGTTTATGGGATAACAATGAATCTTCGAAGAAAATCCAGATCGACATCCTTGGTCAGAGACAGATTGAGACAAACAAATATGTTGTCCTTGAAAAAGAGATAGCTTTTCAAAGATCCAAAGAATATCAAATGGAGATTGACAGTGGGACAATGCCTTCTCCCCCTTCAACAGTTCAGAGGGAGACAAACATTATTCCAACTAATCCAGTTGCTCCAGTTGATATGTTCAGAGATATTGCAATAGGGCATAAAAGGTCTATCGAGGCTCACTCTACAGGAGGCAGAGAAACATACAAGCCTCTCAAGGCACATCCCGAGACTTGAACAAAGAGATTTTTTGAGCTACTCTTCAACCATGAGCCACATCATTGATTCTGAGCCTTCTTGTCATAGAGAAGCAATAGGAGAACATGTATGGAAAGATGCCATAACAGAAGAATACCAATATATCTTGATGTATAAGATATTGTTCAGAGACCAAAAGGAAAGTCTGTGATGACTTCCAAGTGGATCTAAAAGATCAAGAATGTAGTTGATAGAAGTGTTGAGAAATAAAAAGTGAGATCTACAACTAGAGGTTTCTCACAAACATAGGGAGTTTTTTATGATGAGACACTTGATCCAGTAAACCTGATACACTTCCATCTATATTACCATCCATGAGTTGGAAACTATATCAAATGGATGGATTCTTGATGAGTTTGGGTTTCAGCAAGAGTATTGTTGATCCAAACCTATATTATTACAGTGTTGGTGACGAGAGATTGATTTTGATGACCTATTCATAAAGCCTTGTTGTTAGATACAAGCAATCCTTGACTTCTGATTTCGAGATGAAGGATATGAGTATGATGCGCCACTTATTGGGACAAGAAGTATGATAGAGTACTGATGAGATTTTTCCTAAGTCAAGGAAAACATACAACAAAAATATTAAAAGAAGTTTAGTATGACAGAATGCAAAACCACTGTGATGGATTTGAAGAAAATGATGATGATTCAGACGAGATTGATCCACAATTAATTGGATCATCGATGTATCTGGTTAACACCAGACCTAATTCATGCTATGTAGTGAATGTGCTTAGTCAATCCATGAGTCAGCCAAGACAGACTCATTGGATAAAAGTAAAGCATGTATTGAGATATATATACGATGCACAGTTGGATATGGCCTGAGATATGCGTCCAGTGAACTTGAGTTTGCAGGATATGTCGATACAGATTGAGCATAGAGTACAGTGTACTGGAAGAGCACATCTGATTGTTGTCTTACCATGAAGTTTTCCATGATTTCCTGATGCAACAAGAAACAAAACTATGTGGCCTTAAGTACCACAGAAGTAGAGTATATAGCATTGAATGTGAGAACCCATATGGATTCACAAGATTCTGACAGATTTACTTGACCATGAGATGGATGATATGATGATAACCAAGAGCCGTGTGTAAATCTCTTTGAGAACCCAGTGTTTCCTGATGGATTGAAACACGATGAGATGAAATATCCTTATATCAGAGATATGATGTAGAGGAAAATAATACACATGCAGTACCTTCCTAGCCAAGACAAAGTTCAAAGTACATATGTGTGAGATTTAGCATGATAAAGAATGCCTCCCTAGCTAAGAGGGAGTGTTGATGATTGCAGCTATGTGAGACATTCTCCAGCTTAAAAACCTGAGAGATGTTGATGATTGCATCTATGTGATATACTCTCCAGCTTACAAACCTGAGAGAAATCCCCTCAGAGGGGTGTGTGGTTCCTATCTAAGACAGAGTTGGAATGTAGAGATGGCCTCCTCCTTATAGAGAGTTGAGAATAAATCCAGATGATTCTCCTGTGTAACACAGTGAGAAAGGAGATATGTTGAGTTGAACATGCCTATGGCTGAGCACAAGGTGAACGTGTGAAATCCAAAAGTGTTGGGTGCATCGTCATGATAACATAAATGAATATGATGTATTAGCCTCCTCTGAGTAGAAGAGTTGACGAGAAATTGTAGATGACTCTCGTGTGTAATACAGTGGGAAAGAAGATCTGTTGAGTGGACATGCCTGTGGACGAGCACATCTGAACGTGATCCTAGTGGTTGAGCACTAGTGAATAAGTGGTTCTTCTATGTAATGCAGTGAGTCAGTGATATGGACATCCCTATGGATGTGCCCCTAGTGGATGAGCACTAGTGGGTGTATAATATCCCTTTCTATATTGTTCAAGAGCCAGACTTGCATGTAACCCTAATTGTAATGTAAAGGGTACAGGTCAGCCTCACCTTAATGTGACTGGTAATTAATGTAAAATAATTAATCTGGTTAATATTAATTATATTATGAGCTAGTGAGGTCGGCCCTGTTATGCCAATAGACACTTATGTTGACAAGTTCATTCTAGTATAAGTAAAGGTAAATTCCCCATTGAGGAATCATATCTTTTGTGTGAGTTTGGAAAATTTAGCAAGTACATCTACTTGGGAAAAGTGCGCACCTCTCTTGGGCACTAGTCTTCTAGAGTTTGTGAGGACCCTTTTGTGTGGTAGGTTTTCTTGGTGGTGAAGGTGTTTCTCTTGAAGAATATAGCAAAGTATTGGTTGGGTTTTCTTCCCTTGTTGAGAAGGGTTTCCTGGGATATTTCTTGTGTACTTGTGCATGGTGTTTCTTCTTGTGATCTTGGTTGCTGCAACAAATTGTCTATGGTTTAATTAAAATGCTAAAATAGAATGAACTTCATGCTTAATCCTAGCTTATTGAAAAATCAACAATGTCATCCTTATCCGTTAATGAGTTGTCAGTGAAATCCAAATCTAGATATGGTCAGATGCATGTATTATAAATCGATATCATGGGATGAATATAGTGTTGAATATGGCTTAGAGCCTTTTCTGCTAAGTTCTTGTCTTGAGTTCTATTTCTTAAAATGGTATCAAAGATCCTTTAGTCTTAAGGTCCTGATAGTTCCATGGTAGTGATCCAAAGCTGAGATGATGAAACCGCTTCATGGTAGTGATCCATGATAGAATAATGATGATGTCTACACCAACAAAATTGTGGATCTACATTCATTTGAGGAAAAAATGGTAAAAACAAGTTCATTATTATCTTGATTTGTATTGTGAGTCATTTATAATATATATTGCATAGATTTGTTCTATTTTCAATCTATCTATTATATATCTATTGATGTAGATGAAATGGATTGACCTAATACAAGTTTGATATAATGAAATTCTTCTCTTAAGACATAGACATTGTTATCACCCATGCCTAGGGATAACTAAGGAGATGATGTCTCAAGGCCCATAGGTTGCAGACATGAAGTTTCAAGAGCCATATGAGCTGACAAAGCCATTCTTCTTGCCACACATCATCGTTGTTCAACAACAACACCGTCCACCACACCAGCTTGGGCCACATAGGACAACAGGTCTTGCTTCATGAGGTAACAAGTCCAGTGTCATGGTAAGTTTCATTTAATAATTGAATCATTTGAACATGTTGCAAAGGTTCCTTTCTTGATTTTGAAAAGTTTTCTTGGAAATTATGCCTTTTGCCTCATTTCACCTTGGTGGTTGACATGTCCTAGTAAGTGGGTCACCCTCAGGAAAATGGTTGCTACTAGGGGGTATCCTTGAAGGGTCATCGTACCATTCCTACACATACTTATCAATTTCCATACGTCATCCCTTTCATTTCCTCATCTTTTGGGTTTCTAGGCATATTGAACCAAGAAGGGATTGTACCTCATTTCATGGGAAGAAGGGGTTGAAGGCCTAGAGGCTTGTAGATGGAAAAAGATAAAAGCCAATAAATTATCCTCCAAATTATCATCATAAGGTCCTGAGAGAAATGAAATGATTCTCCACAAAAAATTCAAAGACCTGTAAAATAAAACACATAGCTAAATGTCTCGCTTGTTGAGGGAATGCACTTGCAGTGTCTTTTAATTTCCTTGAACAAGGAACTCAATGTGTTCCTATCTTCAAGTGGCATTGTGATACTCTTTACTTTCCCTTGCATATATTACTCAATGTTCGGACTTTAATCAATTAATGGAAAATAAAGGGTTTGGAAAAAGGTTGCATTGAAAACAAGGATGTAGCACACCCTCTACAAAGGCACCCATAAATGAGACAATATGAGCCCTTGTATGTCAAGAAACCCCATGCCAAAAATTCACACCCCTATCCACCTCATACTCTTTTACATGACTTAGAGAGGGTCTTCTTGGGAAACACTCCTTCACATGGGGAATGATCTACCCAATAGGGCACCATGACAACCCTCCCATACTTAAATTTGGCAAGTCATATAAGGTCTTTGAGCATTTGTTTATTTTGAAAAGGGGGGATTTGATGCACATGTTTGGGTGGTTATTTTATTAAATATGGATTAATTGGAATGATACTTGTGACTTGTGGACCCTTGGAAGGCGTACTTGTTTGTCTTTGCAGGGCCTTTTCAAGTGAAAGCTTGTTCGTGGAGGCATAAGGTTGCTTGGACCTTCATAGGGCATGAAGCCCACAAGTTGGATGATGTGCCCCCTCTCATTGGACACTTGGGAGGATGAAAATTTCCTTTGGAGGCACTTGGACACCATGAGATGATCACATTTTGGCCCCTTGCACCTCAATGTTGGCCTTGGAAGGCCCAAACCATCACCTTTTATGCCCTAGACGTCACATGGAGGCTAGGGTTTTTTATGGGGTTTCATGGTTGATGATGATGTGACATGGTTTGATGGAGAGAGAGAGACACATGGCATGCAATAGAGAACTTGGTGGCAAGGAACATGGCCTTGGGAGGCCCAACTATCTTCATCAAGAGGCTCAACATCTCTCTAGGAGGCCTAATGTCACCCTTTAGGGCATGGTGTCACCCCTAAAAAAGAAATTACTTTATGTATTTTGTAATTTTAAGTTGTAAAGGGAGAATAGAGGAGATAGAACACTCTAATTTATTGTTTACATTTTAAAATGTGGAAAAATTGGTTTTAGGTGAACTCATATAAATAGAGGTTACCTCCATGTCATTTTATCATCATGTGCTTAAGAATTACAAACATACTTGGCTGAAATTTTCACCCTACTTGGGAAATCCTCTCTATCCCCCTTTGGTTCTTTGTGGATGTTGTTACTTGTCTATTGGTCAAGGAATTATAGGCGCTATCTATTGGATGCTTCTTTCTTGGTAGTGTGATGGAATATTCTTGATAAATGAGGGGTTTTCATGTTATCTCTTGAACTAGGTAAGGAATTTTTGCAATTATGTTGTTTCTTCTTGGTTTTAGGGTTAAT
Organism: Picea engelmannii; assembly: GCA_009831015.1. Lineage (NCBI taxonomy): Eukaryota > Viridiplantae > Streptophyta > Pinopsida > Pinales > Pinaceae > Picea > Picea engelmannii. The sequence continues at coordinate 10,364 of ML792393.1, read as the reverse complement.
ATTGTCAAAACCCTTGGAGGAGTATAAGGGAATACACCCTACATCAAGATATATCTTTGATCCAAGTGGAATCGGTGGACACCCACCTTTTCCAACTGGCTCAAAACAGTTTTCTGGCAATTTTGGCAATTTACTATTTTTAGCAGTTTTAAACTTCCGAGGCCATTTTGAGGGCTTAAATGAAGGTTTTTCGGGATTGAGTTTCTCAATGATATTTTAAATCATAATTTAACCCCCAAAATTCATCTCCTCGACGATACCCTTCCAACGGGCTATCATACGCCTAAAATGGAGATCGTATGCAAAAGTTACAACCCTGGGAAGTTGATGTACTAACTTACCCAAACAGGGCCCACATGAATTTTGGCGCTTCATCTCCTAGGGTTAGGTTTTTGGATGTCTATGGTTTTTTTCATTCCGGTTTATTTTAAAAAGGCCTTCAGAGCCTCATTTTAATCATCTTCTTGTGAATGCGAGTAACCGTCGCATCTCTTCTCAAAGATAAGTTGCCACCATTCTAGCGAGTCTTTCACTCTGTATTTTTATAGTCTCTGTACATTTATTTCATTAATAGAAAACATGTATTATTGTATCTTTTTGTTTATGGTTTCATCTCTGATACATTTCTGTTATATTATTGGATATCTGTGATATCTTTGTGCATTTCTTTATTATATCTCCGCTCTCATTTCGTGCCAAAAATAATCCGAATCAATCTTGTTGTCTATTGAAAGAGTTGTTTTACAAAGGTTGCTACAAGGAGTAAAAGGGCTTACACCCTTGTATATTTACCTTGCTAAGGTTAGTTTTCTCTAGGGAGTAAAAAGGATTACACCCCTAGAGAAGTAAAAAACCTAGCTCATACACAAGAGACTCCATTAACCCAATTGATAAGACACTAATCTACTTGCGTTGGAGATTGTATATTCATGCATTAGTATACGTGAATTTTTGAGGTCTTGCAATTTTTAAGTTGGATCTATTTCTAGATGCTATAGAATTTCTTGTTCCCTAGAGGCGTCTTGATTAGCCAATTAATTCCTATTGTTGTTAAAAAATTATTCTACATCCAATAGGGCTGCAACAAACTCATCTAAATCTCATTGTTTACTCACTATTTTACCACTAAAATTCACTTGCAAGCTGCCATAATTAATCTACAAGTCATTACCTATCTTTGGGGTGGATTGTTTGTTTATTTTGGTGGCTAGAATTTGTTGTGGTAGCAATTGATTGCTGCATCCATTAGGTTGTTGCATAACTTGTTGATAACACTACATAACAACCCCCCTAATCATTGTTGGGAAAACTAATTTCTTATTAAAAAAACTAATTAATCAATACATTAATTATCAATCAAGGGTGCATTTGTTTATTTCAAAGTCATGATGAAGAGTCTATGCAGGCTACAATTTCCTTCTAACATTGGTTATCTAATATGCGTTGCAGTAAAGAAAATCAAACCACTCAACAAGATATCAAAAGTGAAGCACACCACTCAAATATTTGCAAGAAATAACACAGTTCTGGAAAGAAAATCATACCACACATCTAAGCATTGATTAATATAACTATCTACTATGTTTTACACACCCCATGACATACCAGTAAATTATTTCTATCTATTTAACTGGAAGAGAAATTAAATCTTGACTTGCATAAAAGAAAGGTAATCCACTCGGCAAGAAAATAAAATCCACATGTTCTGAAAAGGAAACAAACATACTGGAAAATAAAACACACCAACTACAGGTATCAAGAGTATGAATCAACTGTCTCTTGAAGGAACCTCAACAATATAATTCTAGGAACACACTTGCAAAAAAGTAAACACTCTACGGGAATTGAAACACACTTGCAAAAAAGTAAACACTCTACGGGAATTGAAACACACTTGCAAGAAATTAAATAAATTGAGCTAAAATATTTACTTCTCAGTCGACATACAGATGTAAAACAAAGTATTTCCACTACTCTAAAACATAAAAAAATTAATGGAAACTCACTATGCTCAAAGGAAATGACATAATTGAAAATGCAGCAATTAAACATACTATGAAATATCAAAGCTATAATCTACATTAACACGAGATCTCAAAGAAATATGATTTATTCCATCATAGTTTGGACTATTGCTCCAAGAGTTCCCCCCAAGAATGAATAAGGAACTCTTTTTTATACATGCGTTTGTCTAAAAACTAAAATGAAAAACAATAACTGTAGATCCACAATATTATCTTGTGGTTACAACAATTTACTAATAAGTAGAAACTAAAATTCAACTAGTAAATAATTACAAGATCTTTGTTAATAATCCAAAAATAGTCAAACTAATCTCAACAATGGTTCCAAGATTCTCTTCTCATCTAAGATTATTTTTGTTGATCCAAATCCATGGAAGATCTTTATGGTTGAATATGGATTTTTGTGTATTACAAAACTATTATGTGGAGTAACAACAACTACAACATCACAAGTAACAAAAAATAGTAAAATGTTGATTTCTCAAAAAGTACAATCCGANGTTGATCCAAATCCATGGAAGATCTTTATGGTTGAATATGGATTTTTGTGTATTACAAAACTATTATGTGGAGTAACAACAACTACAACATCACAAGTAACAAAAAATAGTAAAATGTTGATTTCTCAAAAAGTACAATCCGATTTTTTGAGATATTTTGAGGATAGTCTTATATTGAATTAATAATGCCTCATGAAAAATCTCAAGTACCCACTATTGATGTTTTGGTAGCTGCGGGAGGAACTTTCTTCTAGACAACCTTTATTGTAAGAAAAGAAGATTTTGGAAGTCCAGGAAAACCATTGAACAATAAGAGAATATCTCAGAGAGAATCGGTTGGCTCAAAGGGAGAGTCGTAGAGGAAGTTTCCCCTCAATTCAGGTGGGAGAGAGACATCTCCAAGGAATAATAGACAAGTTTCATGAATCTAGGGAAAAGTTTGTATACCTCAGAGACAATTTTGGCATGATGTAGAATGTCTCCCTCGCTGAGAGGGAGTGTTGATGTTTGGGCAACATTGGGAAGACATTCTCCTATATTAATAATTATTATATTTATAATATAAGGTATATTAAATATGTATAATAAATAAGTAGTTATTTATTATCCAAGGGATGCATCCTTTCATGGATGGTCACCATATGTTCTCTATATATGGCACATTCATCATTGTAATCTAAAATATCATCTCATACAAAAATTCAACATGGTATCAGAGCGGGACTGGGCTTGAATCCCTCACGGGAGGGCTCGAGAAAATGAGAGATAGCTTGCATTTTGTGTGAATATTTCTACATTCCTGCATGAGAGATGTGCCCTTTCCCTCATATTTTCTTGTCGGCAAGTCGAGTAACTTCTATAGGAGTGCACAACATTTATGTAGATTTAAAATCCTACAATATTGATGTGCCTCAGGGTTCTGAGTATTATGTGAATGTTCATTTCACTCATGAGTACCAGAAATAATTTTACAGTTGAGAAGGAGCGCAATTACATGGTTTGTGTAGGTAAGGGGGTTTCAACGGTGTTACTCTAGTATATGGTGCTAACATGTGCAACTGATGTAGTTCTTTGATTGTTGTCCTTGATTCACTCATTTCAAGGTGTGATTTCAGTTTCTGAGTTCATGTTTTAGTACTTAAGGACCGAAAGGTTCTTATCTTTGGATTTTTACATGTTATGCATACAAGGTCCCCATGTATGATTCTTTTTTTTAATACACATGAGGCACTTGTGTGTGTATGCTGGATGAACAATTAGACTGCACCAACATGGAGTGTGGGTATCTATGTGATGCACAACCCCCTTCTCTCTTGGGGATTCTGCGACCTCCCGGTCTTGGATCTTCAATCTCCTGAGTCGAATTAGCTCTTTGGGCCTTCAATAGACCCTGTATGATTAATACACTCACACAGGTCCCCTTGATGTCACCTGCAAGTTCGAACTACTTGCAACTCCGCTTTACGATGCTTGGCGACACTGATTTGTGAGTACTAGTCTTGCACTAGATTCTTCCCCTTAATGTGACTGCAGGATATAACCTTGGGTCGATCCCTTCGCCACCTAGGGCTCCGACGATATTACAACCTCCTCCTTTGTTTCCTCCCAAAATATCTTTCTTCAAATTCACGGGTCTCTGCCATGTGTCTTCCTGGATCCGACGGTCCAACTGTACTTCGTGTTTCGCGACATCGCGAAACTTCACTTACTCCACCATTACCTCCTCCAGACCTCTTAACTCCCAGATTCTCTAATCCACTGCCACGTGTCTCCTCGTAGCCAATGGTTAAGATTCACCTCGCAATTTCACGACTTCGGTGATCCCACCTTTCAACACTTCGAAATGCTCTAATCTCCGAAATGTCAAAACACCTCATGACTAATCCTCCCTGTGGTTTCTCCTAGATCCGACGATCTGGAATGATCCCAATCTTTCCTTGCTGATTCTGGGAAAACCTCAAAGGAATCCTTCCTTAGAATATTTCTCGCCACTCTCCCTCCTGAGCTTGTTCTTCCTCAAACCTTTATTCTCAACTTGAATACTTTGTTTGACACTCAGTCGAATATCAACCTGTGCACGCCTTGCAATAGGTTCTCCTCTGAAATCCAACCACTCTCTGGATGATTCTTAGTATTTCTCTGAGATTCTGAGTCAAAAGACTCGGTCAAGCACTCCTTGCAGACAAACCTCCTTCAAGCTATCTCTCGAGAAATTTCTTAGCCAAAATGGACTCTGTCACGCACATCTTGTAGACACTATGCACTCCTTGCACACATAAGGTTCACATTATATCTTCTGAGCTTATGAGTCGAAACAAACTCTGTCAATGCACACCTTGTGGACGCTATGAAAACTTGCATTTTCTTGTAGAAGATAAACAATTGAAGCTTATTTGGAACCTCACAAATTCATACATCTAGCCATGTAAATGCATACATAAACATAAGAACAAGAAATAACAGAGAACTACAAATAACCAGAAAGTCTACCATTCATTCATTTAGATAGACGCAACAACACCATACATTTGGGACAATGCTCCTCTATTATATTCATTCAACTGAATTATACATATGTTCATACACTTCTCCTCGGTATCTCTCAAATCTCGACTACAATGGAAACAACTCTTAGTAATTTGAGTGCCAACAACCTCTACTAGGAAACAATACAAAAATTTATACAATAGGGCTCTTCGAGCTCTTCCCTCCAACTACTCTAAATCTATCCTATCGAATTAAAAGCTATCAACTACTTAGAATTTATTGCAATAAATATTTGTGACAGACAAATCAGATCGAATACATCGAATTTGTATTGCACAGAACTTCATTAAAATAAAATACATTCTCCGATGTCCTCATGAAATTATCTATCTCTAAATCATTTAAGATGTTCTTTAATTACAATCTCTTTCAAAATATTTGCATGATACGCTTTCTTCAAAATTTAATTCTCTTCAAAATGTGCGCTAGTGCGCCTAACTGTCCTCCGCTTATGCTTTGTTGGTGATGCTCCTGCATCATACTCCTCTGGCTGAAAAATTCATGGACTCCTGTTCATGAGCTCCTGCACTGACCTTCCATGCTTATGGATATCCTCTTCATTTATCCAACTGGCATCTTCTACTGGTCATCCTTTCCACTTTACCAAATACTCAAAATATGTTTTCCTTTTGGTCTTCTTACCAATTCTTCGATCTACGATCTCCATCTGCGGCTTCTCTGCTACAGGCATCTACTTTTTCCACTGGATCTCCTTCTAATTTTCGGGTCCTTCAGTTCCATCTTCCCTATAAGGATACAAGTTTGCAATGTTGAATATGGGTGATACACCCACATCTTCTGGCAACTCTATCTCATAAGCATTCTCACCAATTTTTCTTACGATTTTGCACGGTCCTATTTTCTTCAACTTTATTTTATTATATGTTCCTCTTGGGAACCTTTCCTTCCTAACATGTGCTAGAACTTGATCTCCAACTTCAAATTGAAGTTTCCTCCTATGTTGATCAGCTCTGTGTTTATATTCATTGTTTCTCTTCTTCAATTGCTCCTTGATATGATTATGAAGCTCCTGCATTTCTGTAGGGAAGTCTTCGGCTCCAACGCTTCTAAAATCACTCTACTCCAGATATCTCAACTCTGACACTCCCCTCGAATTCGCTCCATATACTATCTGAAATGGACTCTTTTTGGTACTTATGTTTACTGAGTCATTATATGAAAACTCCGCTTGTGATAGAATTTGATCCCACTGGCTATGATGTTTAGTGACCAAACTCCTCATCAAATATCCTAAACTTTGACTCACCACCTCATTCTATCCATCTATTTGAGGGTGATATGCAGAACTAAAGGATAGTTATGTTCCCAACTTCTTCCACAATGTTCTCCAGAAATGACCAACAAATTTGGTATCCCTATCTGAAACAATACTCCTGAGCAATCCATGGAATCTTACAACTTCCTTAAAAAACAAGTTAGCAATGTGAAATGCATCACAAGTCTTCTGGAATGGGATAAAGTGTGTCATCTTGAAAATATGTCTACTACCAAAAATATGGAATCAATTCCTCTTTGTGTTCTTGGCAATCCCAACACGAAATCCATGCTTATTTCATCCCAAGGCCTCTCCGGAATAGGAAATGGTTGATACAACCCAATATTTTGCTTCTTCCCCTTTGCATACTGACAAATCTTACATATGTTCACAAAAATTTTCACGTCTGCTCTCATACTTGGCCAATAATATGAACCGTTAAACTGTGAAAACATCTTATCGTGTCCTAAATGTTCGGCTAGACCTCCATTATGCTTTTCCTTCAGAAAATTCTCCCTCATCGAGCACTTTGGTATGCACAACTAAAATCCCTTAAACAACAACCCATCCTGAATCAGATATTCGGCCCACTGGCTTCTGTCTCTGAGCATAGGATTCACAAATGATTCATATGCCTCCTTGAAATATGGATCATCATGATACATTTCTTTAAGGTGTTCAAACCCCAAGGTTTTCACTCAAAATTCCTGCAGAATTAGACATCTCCTTCTCAATGCATCAACAACTTTGTTAGCATTACCAAAAATATGTTTAATGACAAAAGTGAAAATTTTCATAAACTCTATCCGTTTGGCATGTCTCTGGTTTAACTTCTCTTGTCTGGTTATGAATTGTAAAGCCTGATTATTGCTATACAAACCAAACTCCTTCGGAACGAGATAGTGCCTCCATTTCTTCAAGGCTTGAATTACAAAATATAACTCTTTATCATATGTGGAGTATTTTCTCTTAGCATCGTTCAACTTCTCACTGAAATATGCAACAGGTCTATTATATTGGCTCAAGACCGCTCCAATGGAAACTCCACTCGCATCACATATCACCTGAAATGTCTTCCCAAAATCCGGTAATACTAGAATCAGTTTTTCCATTATCTTCTCCTTCAATATGTTGAAGCTCTTCTCAGCCTCTTCTGTCCATTCGAAAGACTTATGTATTTTCTTCACTGTATCCATCATTTTTTCACCGATCTCACTAAAATTCTCGATGAACTTCCGGTAGAAAATTGTTAATCCATGGAAGCTTCTTACCTCAAATATACTCCTTGGTGATGGCCATTCTCTGATTTATTTCACCTTCTCGGGATTCATCTTCAATTCATTCTAAGATATAAAAAAACCCAAATAATTGAGTTCCTTCTTCATGAAAGAGGATTTATTTAAGTTGATCAACAACTTCTCCCGCTACAACCTCTTCATCACTAATGTTAAGTTCCTCAGATGCTCTTCTTCAGTTTTACTGAAGACTAGTATATTATCCAGATATACGATCACAAAATTACCAATAAAATATTTCAACACTTCATTCATCAACCTCATAAAATTAATTAGGGAATTTGTTAAGACAAACGGCATAACAAGCCATTCATGTAATCCCTCATTTGTCTTAAAGGTTATTTTCCACTCATCACATTCTCTCGTCCTTATATGGTGATATCCACTTTTCAAATCTATCTTTGAAAAATAGTTCGCTCCACTCAAACAATCCATTAAGTCATCCATCCTTGGAAATGGAAACCTGTACCTAATGGTAATCTTGTTTATGGCCCTTGAGTCTGTACACATTATCGATCCTCCATCCTTCTTCGGACTCAACACAATCAGTAATGCGCATGGAATCAATCTTTCTCTGACCAAACCTTTGTCTAACAAGTCCTGAACTTGTCTCTTCACCTCCTCATTCTCTTCAGGTGTTATTCTGTACACTGCTTTGTTCGAAAGGCTTGCTCCTGGTATCAATTCAATGTGATGGATGATACTTCTGATAGGTGGCAACGAGCTTGGCAACTCATCCACTACTATGTCAACAGAATTTTCCAATAGCTCCTGAATTTCCTTAGGAAAATATTCCATAGAATTACTTGTAACGATAAATTTCGGCTTCCTCACTAAAACAAACTACATCTCCTATTCCTTCTTAACTTCACTCAGGATTTCCTTCCCACTCATGAGAAGTATGCTTGTGTTGGCTTCTTCCTTCACTTTCTTCTCTTCAATTGGAAAAAACATATGTGTCCTACCATTATTTTCCAAAGTATAAGTATTTATTCTCCCATCATGAATGAAATCCCTATCATACTGCCATGGTCTTCCCAACAAAAAATGACATACATCCATGGGAATCACATCACAAATAATTTGATCCCTATATCCTCCTATTTTAAATTCAACAAGGAATTGTTTAGTGACTATTACCTGATGACCCTTCTGCAACCATGAGACTTTATACAGTGTTGGATGTACAATTGTCTCTAGCTCCAATTTCTCCACCATATTTGTGGATACTAAGTTATCAGTGCTCCCACTGTCAATGATCACCTTGCATACTCTGTCTTTAGTCTTGCAAGTTGTCTTGAACAAACTGTTCCTCTGCACCGATTTTTCAACCTCTGGCTCTAGCTTTAAGAGAACTTTCTTCATCATCAAAGATCTCCCATATTCTGCGCCTTCTGCCTCTACATCTCTCTTCTGTGCTTCCAAAATGTGAGCTTCACCTCCTTATTTCTTTCTCTCGGGACATTCCCAAGACATGTGTCCTACCTTTCCACAGGCATAACACTTTATCTCTCCTCCTCTACCTCTTCCTCTTCCTCTAGGAAAAGAGTTTCTACCACTACTCTGCCTTCCTCGAGAACTTCCTCCTCTCTCAAAGTGACTATGTGGTTTCTCTCCCTCACCTTTGGGCTTCTGTGCCTTGTCATGGGAAACTTCTTTGCCTTTTTTCAAACTTCTACCTTTGTTTTGTTGACTCTGCTTCCTGGCCAACTTATCCTCTTCTTTCAGCGCAATCTGGTATGCATCCTCCACTGTCCTTACTGTCATCATGATGATTTCATCCTGGATTTCATATCTCAGGCCATTGATTTATCTGACAAATTTTCCCTTGTCTCTCTCTTTTTGTCCAACCCTAATGTTTAGTCTGTAGAACTCCTCTGTGTACTCCTTCACAGTCATTCCTTTTTGTCTCAGGTTCTGCAACCTCCTAAACAGATTTATTTGGTAGTCTTTGGGTATGAATTTAGCCTTTATCTTGGCTACCATTCGATCCCAACTCTTGATCTTTTGTTTTCCTTTGCTTCTCATGTCATTCTGCAATTCATCCCACCACAGTGTTACATGTCCTTTTAACCTGGTGACAACATGTTTCACCTTTTTCTCCTCATCGACATCTTCATAGTAAAAATACTTGTCCATTGCCCATATCCAATCAAACAATTCTTCAACGTCTAAATTACCTTCATACATTGGGATGTCTATCTTTGCTCTAGCTCCCAACTTGACAACTGATTTCAGCAAACGCTCTTCTGCAACATCTTCTGCTGCAACTTCTTCAACTTCCACTTCTTCATTTTTTGCATCACTAATGTCTCCAACATCAGGTGCTCTTCTTTTCATTGTTTCCATGGAATCCAACCTTGCTCTGAGTTATCTCATCTCCCTTTCCATAGCTCTATTTTCTACGGGTGGCTCTGCACGTCTCTGGTGCAACATTGTGCTGATGTATCTGATACCACTCGATGATATCAACCTACTTCTCTGTCTCCTTTGCCTACATAAGTCAATTATGTAACCTCTATGATACCACTTTGATGCACAACCCCATTCTCTCCTAGGGATTCTGGGACCTCCCAGTCTTGGATCTTCAATCTCCTGAGTCAAATTAGCTCTTTGGGCCTTCAACAAACCCTGTATGATTAATACACTCACACAAGTCCCCTTGATGTCACCTGCAAGTTTGGACTACTTGAAACTCCACTCTCCGACGCTTGGCGACACC
>ML792392.1:213676-250555 GCA_009831015.1 Picea engelmannii | reverse complement strand
CCAAGTAAGGAAGAACCAGAGAAAATAGAGTTTGATTTAAAGGATGATGAATCAGACTCTACATAAGAACATGAATCAAAAGAAGAAGATCCTCATACTCCAGTATTAAGGAGATCGATTTGAGAAAGAAGGATACTAGAAAGGTATACTCCATTTTTTTTTTGTTCAAATTTTTTTGTGTCTATTACTGATGATGATCCTAGAACTTTTAGGGAGGGAGTGGATTCTTAGGATGGAAATCTCTGGAAAAAATTCATGGACGAAGAAATGGCATCCTTGGATAAGAATGAGGCTTGGGATCTAGTGGAGTTGTTGACTGGAAGAAATCCCATTGGAAGAAAATGGGTATTTATAAAGAATATGAATGCAGAAGGAAAAGTGGAAAAATACAAAGCTCGGTTAGTAGCAAAGGGTTATTCCCAGGTTGAGGGAATTGATTTTTGTGATATTTTTTCTCCTTTTTCCAAGTTAACCTCTATAAGATTTATGTTATCTATTGTTGTTGCATTTGATTTTGAAGTAGAACAGATGGATGTGAAGACAACATTCCTACATGGTGATCTGGAAGAAAAAATCTATATGAAGCAGCCAGAAGGATTTGTTGTGAAGGGAAAGAAGGAGCTGGTATGCAAGCTAAAAAATTCCTTGTATGGTTTAAAACAATCACCAAGGATGTGGTATAAAAAATTTGATACTTATATGTTGGGACTTGGTTTCAAAAGAAGCAAAGAGGATAATTGTGTGTATTTTAAATTAATTGGTGATCATTTGATTTATTTGGTCTTGTATGTGGATGACATGTTGCTGATAGGAAACAACAAGGAGATTATCCAAGATTTGAAAACTCACTTGTCCTCTAAATTTGACATGAAGGATATTGGTTCTTTAAATTTCATTTTGGGCATGGAAATTAAAAGAGATAAGAAAAAGAGGAAATTGTGGTTAAATCAAAGAAAATATGTCAAGACAATATTGCATAGGTTTAATGTGTAGCAATGTAAACCAGTCAAGGTTCCTATTCATGTTGGTGTAAAGTTATCTGTAGATCAATGTCCCAAGACACATGAAGAGGAGGAGGACATGTCTCATGTTCCATATGCGAGTGCAGTTGGAAATTTGATGTATTCAATGGTTTGTACTAGACCATACATTACACATGAAGTGGGAGTTTTGAGCAGGTATATGTCAAAACTAGAGAAGTAGAATTAGATAGTAGTAAAAAGGGTTTTTCCACATATTTGCGTGGCATTGATAGCCATGGATTGTGCTACCAAGGAATATAGGGATTGAACAAAGTGTTGGATATACATGGCTTTGTAGATGCATACTAGGATGGAGATCTAGATCATAGGAGATCTATAAGTGGGTATGTTTTTAACTTGTTTGGAGGAGAAATAAGTTGGATGAGGAAAAGACAGGTTGTAGTGGCACTTTCAACTACAGAAGTTGAATACATGGTAGCCACTCATGAAAGTAAGGAAGAAATATGGTTACAAATATTGTGTTAAGGTATTGGTTTGGTACAACAAGAAGTAAGGATAGACTGTGACCGTCAGAGTGCAATTTTTCTGGTGAAGAACTAGGCTTATCATTCAAAGTCAAACCATATTGATATTCAATATCACTTTGTGAGAGACATGTTTGAAGTAAAGAAAGTATCGTTGATGAAGGTGGACACTTTGAAGAATGTTGTAGATTCATTAACAAAATCTATGAGAACTAAGAAGTTCTCTTGGTGTAGAGGATCCATGGGCATTGTTGCCTTGGATTGTTGATTATGTAACCCTATAACCCCCTGTATGCAAACAAAACAACAAGTGGGAGAATGTTGGGTATGTGTTATATTATTTGTACGAGTAGTAGTGTTTGCGTTGCGTCGAACACGTAGGGGGGTTTGAGGGGGGGGCGCTAGGCCTCCCCTTGGGGGGTATCAGGGCAGCACCCCCAAGAATTGTTTTTTTCCTCGAGAAACATGTTGTATTTTTGGCTCTTTTTTTGTGTTTCCTCGATTTTCGTGTCCATTGTTGGGCAGTTTTTCGGCACATGGTTTTTTGCCGATGGTTTTTTATTTATAGTTAAGGAATTAGGGTTGTTGACTAATACAGGTCATTGTGTTAGGGTTTTGAATACCGTTGGCTCCTATATGTGTATTGTATTATAAACAATGTATCACAATGAATGAATATAGAATATACTAGTTTTCCCGGTTTGGGTTTCTAGGGGAAACATCTTTGTGTAATGTTTGTATTTTCCATTGTATCTTTTTTGTTTTTTTATTGAAAATATGTTTGTCGTAAATATTGTACAAGGTTAAAATATACAGGTATGTGAAGGGTTTTTTTGGTTGAGTAAACTGAATTGAGGGTCTTATAACTGTGAGCCAAAAAATGGTTATGTTTCCAGGACCCAAAATATGTAATTGAGGGAATGTTTTGGAGGTCGAATAAGAAAGAGATCATTGAATGGATGGAAAGAAAGGAGTGATAATTTTCTCGAGGAGAGAATATAAAACCTCAGATAAGCGATGAACAATGGTTTCAAAGGTATGTGTTCACAGAGATGCATGAGATTTTCTTTGGTGAATTTTTTATTATTTTTACTGAATGGTTAGAGAGATTAGTGGAGAATACTGGAAGATATCGTATTGCGGCACTGAGGAATTGGACCCCTGAGTTGGTAAGAAAATTGAATTTTGTAATCAATACTACTTCACACAAATTTGATTTTTGGTTAAATAGCATAGTGGGGGTTATATTATGAAATTCATAGTAGATTGTACCCAATCATATAGTGTTGAAGAAAGGGATTTATTCAAGGGTCTACATGAAAGGTTTATGAAAGCATTGGGTACCTGGATAAATATGTTGCTATGCAAAAAATGTGTGATGACAATGGAATTTGACTGCTTAGGGGCTTCATGCACATAGGGGAATTGGGGGTTGACCAAGGGATGGTCTGAAGGTATGAAAGAATGAAGAAATAAATGAAGAAGGAAATGAGGGAATGAAGATGTAGAGAAACGTGGAAGGTATACTAGAAGAAGAATATGAGTTTGGGGTATTGCATAGTGGAAGAAGGTATAAGAAGTTGAATACTAGGGATAAGGAGGGAGAGCTACACAGTGAGTATGAGAGGAGAGAACCCCATGCAATAGTCCATATCATAGAAATACCACACATAAAAGGAAAGGAAGAGAATTCTCAGTTCAGTCCTATAATAGAAGAGACAGTAAGTCCTACTCAGGTTGAATGCTATATCGATTCTACAAACCTGTGTGCATCACCTGGATCTGAGATAATAATTGAATATTTTTCAAAATCAATAATAGTTAGAGGAGGAATTCGGAATAGCAGTAGAAAAAGGAGTAGAAGTAGTGCATCAAGTCAGATTCATCCATCATATCTAAGGGAGGTACTATGCAAAACACCATGAAAGGGTTACACAATACATTGAGAATGCCTGAGTTATAGGGAGTTGGGTTGGAGGAACGAAAACATCATTTGTTCATATGTGAGACAATTTGGGCTGGGAAAAATGTTCAAGATGAGACCACAAGTATTGCGCAGTTGGAAACAATGTTTAGAGGTCACACATTAGTATGGTACATGAAATTGCAGAGTACCACACCTGTAGGTCAAGCAAGGACACCGGTAAAAATTAGATAAGCACTATTGAAAGAGTTCAAGAAGTAGAAGTACGAGTTGTAATACATCACATAATTAAAGGAAATAAAAAAGTACAAATTGAGTCAGTATGGGACTATGATCAAATATTTAAGAATTTGATGGGTAGGTTGACATTTCAAAGTCATGATCAACAACACAGAGAATGGCTCATTGCAGGACTATTGCCACACATTCGCTGCTCGTTGATACAACAAAAGGTTAATTCGTGGCCTGAATCTTTGGATATTGCAATGAATATGGAAGCATCTCTCGTAGGGATGGTGGGGGGATGGCTCAAGTCTAGACACAATTAGATTCCTTGAAAATTCAATTAGCAGAAATAAAGAAAGGAAAGGAGAAGTGGGAACAAGTTTGGTGTGTCAAGTGTAGGATTGAAGGCCACCATAAGGATGAATTCCGAACTTTTGTGCAATATTTGGAAACTAGAGCACCAAACCCATTACCAGGAGGGGAGTACTATGAAATATGGTGTTGGACCAGGGTCAGACCTAAGGTTCAACTCCAAGAGCACACCAACAAGACCTAACTACTATCCCTTTCGGCAACACCTGCGAAGCAGATGCTGTCTCACCCAAAGCAGTTATGAGGGGGTTGCAGGACAGAGATGTCTACAACCGAAGGGAATATCAAGTGGATCTAACACAAGAACAACACAACATTCATAAATAACTTATTGGCTTAGATCTACGTTGCACATCTACTTATCATATCTAAAGAAATAATGCAATCACAATATATCAATGACAAAGATAGAAGATCAATCACACACAACAAAAAATATACATGGTTCACTCTCTCTCTAGGGATACTTCCACACAACTGTGCTATAATATATTAAGGTAAATCATACAATTCTTATCTGTGCTCTTAGCTAGCAGATCTCTTATCTTCTCCTCTCTTCCTCTCCCCTCCCTACGCACCCAGCTGCAGGGTTGATCTTCGCACCCAACTGAAGATTCTTACAATACCAGAATTCTCTCACTCTTAGCACTTCTCCCTCTTGATACAATACTTACTTACATCAACAATACAACTAGATCAACAACAATATCATACCAACCCCAAAGTACCAACCCGACCCAGGTGCTTTAGACCTTTATTTATACACTACAATAGATCACCGACAACCTTAGGCTGAAACCTAGGTGTCAAAACCCTAGATACCAAAACCCTAGGTGTCTAAACCCCTAGGTCAACTTGACCCATATTTTTAGGGCTTTGCCAGCCTGCCTTTCCTTTCTTCTCATGCAGTGCTCCAAAGAATCCATCAGTGGATTTTTCCACTTGCTAAGTTGTCCACGATCCTTCTTCCTTGCTTATCTGTCATCCCCAATCTCCTCGTCCAACAACTTTATTTCTCAGGCTTTGCTCCATCTTTTCTTCTCTTTTGTTCACTTCGACCCAATAACAGTCATTGTGTCTTCTGTGAAGTTCGCATTTTCCTTTTCTTCCTTGATTCTTCGCATACTTCCCTAACCAAGGGCCAACAGGTCCCCAACACTCAACTGTGACTCGTCCCAAGGAACTTCAAATATGAGCTTCCTATTTTACTACGATTCCTGACTACGCAGTGCAACCTTTATTTTTTGCTCAATGCCTCCTCTTTTTCCCTTGTGCATACTATCTTTTCTGTGTCTGGTACCCAGTTTCAACTGCACCTGGTACCTAGAACCTTTTCTTCATGCTTTCACTGAGAGTTGCGAGGCAGCTGATTGTCATAGTACAACTTCAGCCGACTCCCATTCACCAAACCTTCCTTCCATTCTCCATTCAACATTTTCAGTTGCAAAACTCCTCCTTTTGTAACATAAACGATCTCATATGGCCCTAGCCAATGCGTTCTGAACTTCCCAGGATGTTGTATGACCTTGTTGTCATATACCAGTACTAGATCACCTTGTTTGAATGCCTTCTTATTGATGTGCCTATCATGATAGGCCTTCTCTCTTTCCGTCTGAACCTGCTGATGGAATCCTACAGTGAATCTATCTTCCTCAAGTTCACCCAACTAAGCAAGCCTCTCCTGAATAGCTTCAGTGTCATCCATATCTGTAAAGGCAAAAATTCTTAGGCTTGGTACCAAATATTCCATTGGAACAATAGCTTCAATACCATATACCAACTTGAAGGGGGTCTTCATTGTTAGTTTCTTGCAAGTGGTTCTATAGGCCCATAATACTACAGGTACTCTTAAATCCCAATCATCCTTGTTCACACTGCAAATATTCATGAGCGTTGTCTCCAAGATCTTGTTGAATGCTTCAACTGTCCCATTTTCTTGTGGATGGTATGGTGTGCTCTTCTGATGGTGGACTGCAAATTCTTCAGTCAAGGCTTCAACTGTGTTATTGATGAAATGTGTTCCTTGATCACTCATAAGGATCTTTGGGCATCCAAACCAAGTTATGATGTCATCAAATATGAAGAGCCCAGCTGTAGTTGCACTACAGTCCTTGACTACTCTTGCTTCAACCCATCTAATCAAGTATTATGTTGTTGTAATTATGTACCTTTCTCCTATATGCTTTCTTGATGGATTTATAGGTCCAACAAAGTCAATGGCCCATTTCTCAAATGCTTGTAGGGTCAGTTGTGGTGCTAATGAAATTTCATCTCTTCTGGATGGTTTCCAAACTCTTTGGCATACATCACAGGCTCTAGAATAGTCTTTATCATATCTGTGTAAGGTAGGCCACCAAAGGCCTGCTCTAAGAACCTTCTGCGTAGTTTCTTTCCCTGCATAATGTCCTCCTATGATGCCTTCATGAGCTTCCGTGAGGATCAGYGGTCRTTCTGCCTCCATAACACACCKTCACAATATCTCATCTGGTCCCATCTTGTATAGATGTCCAGCTATAAGTGAGAAATCTGCAGCGCGCACTACTAGTTGTTTCTTATGAGGAATTGTGTACTCACTAGGTGTCATTCATGTTGATAGGAATTATAATATCTYTGCAAAGTGGTCATCGATATTTCTAATGGCCAACAACTGTGCATCCGGTAGTGTATCATCCAAACTGGCTGACTCTTCTCCATGTTCCAACCTCAACAAGTGGTCAGGACCTTTGTTCATTCTTCTTGGCTTTACGATGATCTCAAAATCATATTCTTGAAATAGCAGAAGCCATCTTCATATTCTCCCCCCCCAACACTGGCTTGTTGACTATGTACTCCAGTGTAGAGTGATCAGTAAACATTTTAAAGTGTCCTCCCAAAAAGTAGTGGCGAAATTTCTAGAGTGCATACACCATGTATAATCCCTCTCTTTCAGTAGTGGTATAATTAATCTCAGCTGTAGATAGCTTCCTACTAGAAAAGGCTAACAGGTGGTCAATGTCTCCTGTTGTTGTTTTTGCTAACATAATGCCCAATGCAATGGATGATGCATCGACATGCACATGAAACTGTTTGCTCCAATCTGGGAAAACCAGAATAGGCACAATAACCATCTTTTGTTTTAGTGTGTCAAAGCTCTACTGACATTCTTTTGTCTAATTAAACTGACAATCCTTCTTCAAAATATTCTCCATGGGTGTTATAATCTGAGCATATCCCTTGATGAACTTTTTGTAATAGCCAATATGTCCCGGCGCAGTGCGCGGTTGTTTGACTGACATAGGAGGGGGTAGATCAACTATAATGGTGATCTTGGATGGATCTACTAGCAATCCTTGTTTTCATACAATATGACCTAACACTACTCCAAATGGTGAGAAGAATATGCACTTCTTCAGATTCTAAGAGTTTTGACACTGCTTGCATTTATCCAACATTGGCCTTAGACATTCAATGTGATTTTTCAACAAACTAAACACAGTCCAGTCATCAAAATATGCTTCCAAGAATTTATGCAGAAATTCCTTGAATGCTTCAACCACCACCCTGGAAAAGATGGTTGGGGAATTCTTCAATCCGAATGGCATCACTATATATTGGTAGGATCCCCATTCTATTGAAAATGTTGTCTTATGGCGGTCTTCCTTGGCAATCCGGATCTGATGGTACCCTGAAAATCCATCTGTAAAAGAATATACTTCCTGGCCTCCCACATTATCGAACTCTTCGTCAGTGAATGGTGTAGGGAAGGGTTCATGCAAACAAGCATCATTCACCTTCCTGAGATCTACACACATCCTAATTTCTCCTGTCTTCTTGTCTTGTACCACCATAGGGCTAATCCACTCTGACTCTTCGACAGGTTCTATAATCTCTGCTTCCAACATTCTATCAAGATCAATTTTCACTTTCTCCTTATATTTAGGGTTTAGTTTGTAAGGTCTATGTTTGACTTGTATAGCATATGGTTTCAAAGGAATCCTCATCTCACCCATAGGCCCTTTAATGCCCTTCATATCAGTGAACTTGGTTGGAAACAAGTCATGATATTCATGCAGTAACTCTGTAATTTTATCAATGGTAGCAACATCCCAATAATCCCCAACATTTGCAAACTTTGGTGTATGTTCTGTTCCAATATTGACTTTCTTAATATTAATCGTTTGTCCAATAAATGGTAGCTCAACTCCTAGTCCTTCCACATCTCTCTGACCTTTTGTTTCTGCAAAGTTCACCTTCCTTGGATCATCGTCTTCATCAACATTGATTTTGTAACAACCTTGCAATTTCTGGAGAGGCGCAGTCCATTCATCCTATTCCTGTTCTAAGGGAAGGCTAGATACCTCCTCGAATACTTTCTGTCTCACAATCTGTAATGTTTGATCTACTGATGGATATTGACTTTCAAATAAGAAGGTAGTTACAAAATTCTGAGTCATACCTTGCCAATCTGTAGTGATGAGGCACAACTTTGCTTGGAGGTACCAGTTGATAGGTGGTGTGTCCATTGTGTTGATGAATTTGTGTACCCACTTATCTTGAGGGATGTTTCTCCAAGATTCCTCACAACTTCGCACATGGTCCTTTGGGCAACTTCGACCTGTGTAGCGAACTTCGCAACCTTCTACTTGTGTTGAGAACCTCACTGTCATCAGGGTATGACATTATATCCAATCTGTAATGCTACTTTTGTGTGCCCCCCACCATCTTGCTGGTGTGGCTTTCAAGGCCTCATCCATCTCCAATAATCTTTGTTGTATTGGTACACTTTCTTCAAAGTCTGAAAAGAAGGTTTCTAAAGGGTTTAGACCATCAAATGTGGGTAATTTAATTACGGTTGTGTTGATCCAACGAACTTCTCTGGTTAATATAGCACATATTATTGTAGATACTTCATACATCTTATTCTGCTAGTTTTCCAGTGATTCTTTTGAGTCTGATGAACATGCGCTATCACTTCGCCAACTTAAGTTTCCATTGGATATGGGATTAATGTAATCCCGTTGTTTGGCTGTTAGCTTGTATATGTTTTCCAGTGAATATGCGTGGGATTATTTTCTGATAGGTTTTGTGTACCGCTGAACTTCATCTGGATCCTGACCTTCATCTGGATCTAAAGGTGCAATGACCCTAAGGCCATCTCTTTCAAAAGTCATATGTTTTTTCTTTAGGTCAACAATAGTAGAGTTATTGAAGGCCCAATCAATTCCTAACAACGCAGTGTAAGAGCAACTGTCATCAACTATTTCAATTACCTCAAAGTCTGCAAATAATATTACTCCATCAATGTCCACAGGGACATCCTCCAATCATCCAAATGGGCTGACAACTTTCTGTTTAGCCATCCTAAGCCTGATAGGGGAATATATCAACTTCGGTTTTCCCATCAGTGCCCAGGTTTGTTTCGTCATGACATTGACCTCCGACCCTAAGTCGATGACTACATAGTCTATCTCATACTCTCCTATTTGAGCATTCAAATGTAATTCCTTATTTGTCCTTCTCTTCTTACCAATTTGATGTATTGCCCTATTCAACAAGGGGTCTATCTTTCCTAACTCATATTGTCTAATTAGATTTTTTAATTCTTGTACAACGCTTTCATCTTGAACCAACTTAATACAAGTATACAAAAATTCTATGAGCTTGCTTACCTCTTTTCCTTCTTCTGGAAAAGCAGACTGATCGAATGCGTGAGGCATTCCATACTCTCTTACTTCTGGTTTTGTCTTCGATGAAGAACCATGGTCTCCTATAAATTATTTTCTGGCTTCCTCAAACATTTGTCTTTCTTTCTTTGCATCATACATTTGTGTCTTCTTTTTAGCTTTCCTGATTCCTGAGTCTTTTGTAATATTCCTTTGGTTTATTCTGTCATCACCTGTGACAATGCTTCCTCTTGTTATAACAACGACTCTAGGATATTCTCCATGAGGCTCAGCATATATCAGTTTCACTTGCAGTTTCTGCTGAGGTCCTCATCTTTCCTGAAGCTTATCTAGTAACACAGGACAATATTCTATAACATGGTCAAACAAGATGCAGTAGCTGCAAGTGGTACAAGGGTTATGAAAATCCCTTGCAAGGTGTCCTGGTTGTGCATAGTTATAACATATGATCTATCCTTGACCTCGACCCATTCCTCCTCCTCTTCCTCTTCCCTCCCTTTCCACCTATCTATAGGGTTGATCTTCACACCTAGCTGAAGATTCTTACAATACTATAATGCTCTCACTCTTAGCACTTCTCCCTCTCAATACAATACTTACTTACATCAACAAAACAACTATATCAACAACAATATCATACCAACCCCAAAGTACCAACCCAACCCAGGTCCTTTAGACCTTTATTTATACATTACAATAGCTCACTGACAACCTTAGGCCGAAACCTAGGTATAAAACCCTAGATACCAAAACCCTAGGTGTCTAAAACCCTAGGTCAACTTGACCCATATTTTTAGGGCTTCGCCAGCCTGTCTTTCCTTTCTTCTCATGTAGTGCTCCAAATAATCCATTGGTGGATTTTTCCACTTGCTAAGTTGTCCATGATCCTTCTTCCTTGCTTATCTATCATCCCTGATCTCCTCGTCCAACGACTTTTTTTCTCGGGCTTCGCTCCATTTTTTCTGCTCTTTTGTTCACTTCGATGCAATAACAATCATTGTGTCTTCTGCGAAGTTCACATTTTCCTTTTCTTCCTTGATTCTTCACATACTTCCCTAACCAAGGGCCAACATATGGAAGAAATGGGGACATCAACTGCACGATTTTCCATTGATGGAGAAAGACCAGAGTACACCAAGGAATTTATTTTTTAACTTTTTCAAGTCAATAGGGCATGAAGAGAAGGATTGTTGCACATTCGATTTGATGAGAGAGCACACTTCAAATATGTATAGTATTAAGT
This sequence comes from Picea engelmannii, assembly GCA_009831015.1. NCBI lineage: Eukaryota > Viridiplantae > Streptophyta > Pinopsida > Pinales > Pinaceae > Picea > Picea engelmannii. The sequence goes on along the minus strand of ML792392.1, from coordinate 239,621 downwards.
AGGAAAATTATGTGATAGTTGGAGGTGGTCCACAATACAATAATTAGAGAGGATTTAATATAGGAGGCCAAAGAGGATTTGGCATAGGTCGAAGTAGAGGAAGTTTTGGTTGAGGAGGTAGAGACCTAATAATTTTCTATAATCGTAATCAATCGGGACACTTAACTCGTGATTTCCCAAATCCTTGTATAACCTGCATGTATGGTAAATAACTATATCATGTGGAAGAAGGTTTTCGTCAATCACTTGCGAAGTGGAATGAAAGAGGGAATTAGAACCAAAACCCAATTCAAAATGTACATAAGATATCAATAGAGATACATGACGAAGGACCCAAAACAACAGTTGTCACACACAAAGGAGTTGACCTGAAAAATGAAGGGAGGAAGAGTGAGCAATGGGTGAGGAAGTCAACAAGACCTATGCCTCCATTTGAACCACAACAAGGAAAAGAGACATATAAGTAGACAAGGAATGAGATACTAGGACTGGATTGGATATCATCAACATAATCTACAACCACTATGGTTGACATGCATTTTATCTATGATATTACTACCTTGGAGGGGCCCATTGAAAAGGTAAGTCCCTTGAAATAATTTCTAAGAAGTTGTTTATCATTAATGAAATATGAAGATACATTCAATGCATTGCATGGAATGATTGATCATTGCACACAAGAAAGGGAAATTCCTACCACAAAAGGGGTAGTGAGTCATGTATTTCACAGAAAGAGGATGAGCGACGAGTTCAAATTAAGTGTGCATATTGGGGATTATGACATGGACTAGGTCATTTTAGACTTTGGTTCTAATGTAAACAAAATTCCAAAGAAAACATGGGAAATGATGGGGAAGCCAAAGATGATTTGGTCTCTAGTCTAGTTAAGATTGGCGAACCAACACAAAATAGTACCAATTGGTTGTTTGTTAAAGGTACCTATGAATATAGATTGAGTATACAGTGTAGCAGATTTATAATTCATTGAGATTGTGGATGATAGAAATCCATATCCAACACTAATGGGGCTTGAATGGGCCTTTGAAAATTAGGAAATTATTAATTTTAAGAAAAGGGAAATGATCTTTGAAGTTGAGGACTTGAAGGTTATTGCACATTTGGATCTAACATAAGGAAAGAAATACATAGAACCTGAAAAAGGGAATGTAATTGATAACCTATATAATATGACTGCACAAATGGATGACTACATTAATCTAACTCCAGATGGAACCATAAGTTGTAGAAGCATTATCTCATGTGCGTCAGATTCAGAGGAAGGACTAGAGAATTGGCCACAAAGAATGCATGAAGTATCCACCAAACAATGTGCCCACATTACTCAATCATTGCACTATATTGAAACCAAGTTATGTGACCCACCCAAGTATGATGGTTTGAATGATATAATTTCTTTTGTAAAGGTGTTTGAGTTGCAGATACTTGAGAAAAAAATATTGTTGGCATTAGATATTGTCTTGAAATCCACTCTAGCCAGATGGTGGGCTGCACATAAAGAAGGAATATAATACCAAGAGGAGTGTAGAATATTGATGCAAGTTAGATTTGGTACCAAGGTTGAGTATATTGCACATAAATATGAAGGAGTAAGTGACCTGAAATATCATATTGTGTAGTGCGGAAATATATGGAGTTCGATACCACAGAAGGAATGGACACATATGTTCATACATACAATGGATATGATCCCCAAGAATTGGTACTTGGAACTAGAAATGCATGGAGAAACAACGAACTGGGACAAACTAACTCAAAGGTTTAAGGTAAAATTTACTTTTGAAGATGAATATCCATTGATAGATGCATCTTTGTAGGCAATTAGAAACAAGATTGTGTTAGAATAGGGGTTGATGGATGTAGTACATGTTTGTAGTGCGTATATAAATTCTATGGTAGTTCATGAACTGCTAGGATATTATAATGTGGATCAATAATGTTAGGACAAGGAGGATCCAATAAATATAAAAATACCTAAAACTAAGGGGAAACGTGTAGTGGAAGGTCTAGATCTTGAATCTATTATGTATGCATAACCACAAAGGACGCGCAAGGTAAATATTGGGACAAAAGAGAATCCAAAGTTTGTGTAGATAGGAGACTACTAGAATGATGGAAAAAAATGTAGAATTACTGCACGAGTATCATGATCTATTCCCAACCACGTTTTCAGAAATGAAAGGGATAACTAGTGAGCTAGGAGAAATGAATATCCCTTTGAAACCCAAACTAAAACAGTAAGGCAGAGACCCTATAGACTACATCTAAAGTACACAGAGAAGGTAAAAACAAAGATAGATAGAATGTTAGAAGCAATAATTATTGAACTAGTGGTGGAATTAGAATGGATAAGTCCAATGGTAGTACAAGATAAGAAAATAGGGGGAAGCATAATTTGTGTAGACCTAAGAAAGATAAATGATGCATGTTTGCATGATCCATTTCTGACACCTTTTTATAGATGAAGTGCTAGAGAATGTAGGGGGGCATGAGGCCTATTCCTTCATTGATGGATTCTCAGGATATCACCAGATAAATATTGTGCAGGAACTTGACATACATAAAACTACTTTTGTAATAGAGTAGGGAAGCTACCAGTACACAATGATGCCTTTTAGGATGGAGAATGCACCTGCAATTTTTTCAAGAGTAGTGGTTGCAACCTTTGAAGAATTTATTCACAAATTCCTTGAAATTTATTTAGATGATTGGATTGTTTTTATTCTCTTGAAGAATCACATAGAAGTACTAAGATTAATGTTGGATAGGTGTAGACAATGCCATATTTCATTGAACTTAAAGAAATGTATTTTTTTTGCACCTTTTGGAATTTTGTTGGGACATCTGGTATGTAAGAAAGGCCTACTAGTGGATCTTGCCAAAATTGTAGTGGTTTTGGACTTACAGGCACCTACATCAACAATACAATTAAGAGAAACCCCAAGCCATACAAGATACTATAGGAAGTTCATTAAGGGATATGCAAATATTACAACACCAATCGAGAAGTTGTTGAATAAAGAAGCTAACTTCCAATGGAATGAGAATTGCCAAAAAGGTTTGGACACATTAAAGAAGAATTTAGTGACTGCACCAATTTTGATATTCCTAGATTGGAAGAAGGAATTTCATGTTCATGTGGATGCATCATCCATATATTTGGACGTAGTATTATCCCAACCAAGTGAAGGAAAGTTAGACCATCCAATTGCATTTGCGAGTAGGAAGTTGTCCACAACAAAAAATAACTACACTACAACACAATGAGACCATTCCACACTAAGATACTTAGTGAACAAACCATTGTTGGGGGGGAGAATGTGCATATAACTTATTTTGTTCCAAGAATATGAATTTGAATTCATCGTTAAGCGAGGAAAGTTGAATGAAGGACCAGATCACTTATCACGCATTCTATCAGAAGAGCATGCATGGAATCAAGGTGATAATTTACTAGATGTGCATTTATTTGCAATACGAGTTGTGGATGACTACTTTTTAGACATTGTGCAATTATTAAGTACATGAATGGCTCTATCAGACATGACAGTTGCACAAAATAAATAGTTAGTGTTCAAGGAAACGAACTATCAACTAATTGCAGGGAGCTTATACAAGTTAGTTGCAGATGGTATATTGAGACAATGTGTGTTAGATAATGAAAGGACAATGATACTATCAGAAGTGCACAAAGGTATTGCAGGAGGAAACTATGCAGAAAAAGCGACTGTGCATAAGATTTTGTGTGTAGGGATATGGTGGTCCACACTTCACAAGGATGCTAAGGAATATTGCCAGGTATGTGATGTTTGTCAAAGGGTTGGAAATCCATCCAGAAGGGATGGGTTTCCTTTGCATCCACAGGTTACATTGTCGACTTTTGACAAATGGGAAATAGACTTCGTTGGATTGATCAATCTGTCGTCCAGGAGATCAGGATTTAGGTATATAATCACTACGACAAAGTATTTGACCAAATGGGTCGAAGAAGCACTAGTCATGGACTACAACACAAAAACCATTGCGTGCTTTTTGTTTGATAATGTAGTGACAAGATTTGGGTGCTTGCACATTTTAATCAATGATTAAGGGACACAATTCCTAAATAAGATGATTGCAAAATTGATCGATGAGTTTCAAATTCACCATCAGAGGAGCACACCATACCATCCTCAGGAAAATAGTACATTATAATCCTTCAATAAAGGGATGATTAGGACTTAAGGATCCCTGCAATACTATGGGCATGTAGGACTACGAGTAAAAAGTTGTCAGAACATACACCTTTTAGGTTGGTATATGGGAAATAAGCAGTAATGACAATGTAATTTATTGTGATGAGCTTGTGCATTGCAACGACTACATATCTTTCATACTCTAGAACAATAGAGGAAATTCTGTCATAGTTGTTACAGGTCGAGGAAGACCATTTTGTCCCAGGATTCCATTAGCAAGTCCAGAAGGAAAGAGAAAAACCATGGCATGATAGGCATATTAAGCATAAAATATTCCAAGTGGTAGATTTAGTATTTTTATATGACAACTAGTTTATGCAACATTTAAGAAAGTTCTGAATGCATTGGTTAGGTCCATACATCATTAAGTGTGTGACAGAGGTAGGTGTTGCACAATTGGAAACATTGAATGGAGAAGTCTCAAGAAGAATGGTGAATGGGAGTCGGTTGAAATTATATAGAGATGACCAACCACCCGTGCAATAGTTTGACCTGTGAAAGAACCTTTGTACTATAATAATGTATTATACTAGGAAAAAGACAAAGAAAAAGAAATAAAAAGTAGAAAAATAAAAAGGAAGAAAAAATGGAAAAAGAGAAAAGAGAAATGAAGGAAAAACAAGAAAAAATGAAGTAAGTTACAATGAAAGTAAGTGCGTAGAACAAGTGAGTGTCACACTGATGGACGAAACTACGCCAAACAAGTATATTATGTGCAGAAGTAAAAGTTGTGCCATAACTGAATGAGTAAGCCAGAAAAAATGCGAGGATGCAGACAGATAAAGACTGTTAAATGATAATAAAGGGAGGAAATGAAGGCTCAAAATCCATGATGACAATACAACTTGGAAATGCACTGTCATAAAAAAAAAATCCGGTGGAGATCATGATATCTTGGTAAATCCAAGGCAAACATCTAGCTAAGGATTTGGAATTAAAGCAACTTTAAAGAAAGTATTGAATGAACTAGTATTAAGGGATTTGGCAGTTAATACCGGTGGGAAGGTAAGGCAAAACTGGCGAAGGGGAACATAAGCTGGGAGAGTCGACAAACATCGGTTATTGTTAGTTGAAGTTGCATGCAAGTAAGAGAGAGAGACGAGAGTTGTGTTGTAGAGCCTGAGAAAAACCACAGAGCCGAAGTAATTATTAGTAGCAATTGAATTACTTAAATGGCACCACTAAAGGTAGCAAAATCTGTACCAAAGAAATCATGAACGAGAGAAAAAAAACACAAGAGGTTGAGGAGATTCTGGGAGAATCATCATTAGAGACAAGGTTTCCTAGAGAATACATTTCACCGAGAAAGGATGATTCCATACTAGTGACATTGAAGAAAGATGCCAAGTATCCATTGGTGATGCTCAACATCCCAGATGGGGTCATCATAGATGAAGATACATTAGGTAAGGTATCGAAGCTCAAGTATGCAGACCATGATATTACAAACACAATGAAGTTCCTTGAACTTTCACAGAGCGAATACTTGGAGCTGAGAATAGATCTAGTGATGAACCAAGATATACCTGTGCCAAAGGTATGGACTAGAGGGTTAGAATGAGATGGCATGCTAAATTGTTTTGAAATTCCACACTTCAACAAGAGCCATGAAGTCACAAGTGAATGCATGTGTCAATATGTTGCTAACCTATGTGCATGGTGGTTACTTATGGCTGGACATGCCAATATTGATAGACACTAATCTCACTACCTGAATCACATGCTTATCGACATAGGGGGAAGACCCAACCTTTCTATTTACAGACAAGAAGAGTGATAGGGCCCTATCATAGGCCATGAGGGAGAAATTTCACACATTCATAAGGGTGTGTGGGTTGGACATGCCAAGTATCTGTGACCCAACAATAAGAATTGCGATGCAAGCATTGGCATGAAATTTTCTTAGAAAATGAAGGAAAGACCAGTTCCCACAAGGTGATAACTGTGACTAAGAAGTGTTTCAAAGGGGTATTGATGAGCTGAGATCCATTATTATCTAATGAGTTCCTCATCGATTGGATGGAGCAACAATACAAAGGCATGAAATTTCATTATTCCTGGTTGTTGATTATGATTGTGTTCATAATGTGGAATGAACCAGAAGATGTGCAATTTTTGGGCCTAAGAGGTAAGCCATGTTTAGCCACTAAGTACCATAACCTCTAGTACACAATGAACAAGAGAATACAGATAAAAACCAACATTGAGTTCTTTCTGTACAATGAAAGGATTAGGAGGTGTATCTAGAATACATCGTGCATTCTGCCACAACTTGTAGAGGTGTACATATCAATTACGCAATTCTAGGTAGATTGATATCATATCTATATACAATCAAAGAAATACCTGAGAGATGAATGGGTCCAAACAAAGTATAAAATCATAGAGGAAGATACCCAATTGATTATACATTATTGGTAACCAGAATGGAAGGTTCCTACGAACGAAACAAAGATGGAGCACCCTGAAAATGAAGAATAAGACCAAGGAAATGATCAAGGAAATGGAAAAGGTGATGGCACAAGGGACGTGTAGGATGCAATACCAAGTGTAGGGGAAAATAGGAAAGACAAGGGTCAAGGGAGAGAAAAATATGCATGGAAGAATATGAAATCCCATAGAGAACCAACTATCTACACTTTGACAGATGATGATATCGATAGTATCGACTACCAAGTGAGGGATGTTGTAGAAGTGGAAACTAAATAGGCATCATAGAAACAAGAATAACTACACCATAGAGTGAAATAATAGTTAATGACATTGAAATAACTAGTGGAGGCAGTAAAAATAATGCCAAAACAGAGACTTAGTGAAGGACCAACAGCAAGAAAGACTGGGGAATTAGGGGCCATAGTAGCAGTGCGCAAAGTTTTGAATATCTCACCAGATGCAATTGCATTCCCCACACTAGATATGCATGACTAGAAACAAGGACTAAGTCACCTAGACTTAGTCATTTCACATATTCCCATAGGAGCACTACAAGGCTTACATACGGGTATTGTGCAAGAAATAAAATTCTGTCCAGATTTAATGTCAAAGGAATTGACTAAGGTAGTGGAGGATAAGGAAGAAATGCAGAAGGATTATATGAAATTTGTGTAGGAGAAGGACAAGGTCGAGAAAAAGGTAGAGAGGATATTGAAGGAGAAGGACGAGTCTAAGCAACAAGAAAAGAGGATATAGTAGGCTATCTAGAAACTATATAAGGCGATTCTAGAGGTATCGTTGGTGGTAAAATCCACACTAGAGGAACATGTATAAAAAATTAGTGAAGTCATCCAAGCCTTATGCACCAGAATCGTGGAATTGGAAATGTGTGTTACACCAGGGACACCAACAGAGGAAAAGGAACAAAGACAAAGAAAAACCATAACCTCAATAGCAAGCATTAATAGTCTGGAGGAGGAGTATGTGAAGTTATGTGAAGAAATCATGCAGATTTGGACAAAGTTGACGGAGGATTCAGAGATGAAGGTCATCGAGGAAATATTAAGGAAGTCATAGGAGAATGTGTAGAAGGCCATGAGGAATATAAGCACACTGCCACCATCTGAGCGCATAGAGACCATTCTAGAAAACATGTAGACATAAAATGAGATAGAACAACTAACGGAAGAACTGAATATTCTTGCATAACGATTGGTACCCCTATAGGATGAATAAACCACTATCATGGGGGCATTGGAATTTGCACAAGGCATGGTGAAGAAAGCATCTCAATATAGAGAGGAGAATCTCATGACCCTAACTACATAGGTAGTCGAGGAGATTTTGGAGAAATAAGTCGAGGTAAATAAGTAATTCGCTACAACACAAGAAAGACTAAAAAATTTCATGGAGGCATGGAAGGACACAACGCAAAAAGATTAAGTGGCTCGGGACGAACCACAAGTGAGTGTTGGGGGCCTGTTGTATAGGTAGTTCAAATAACCAAGTGTTGAAGAGCACACACAAAAGAAAAAAAATGAGTAGTGTGTGGGGTCAAAATAGAAGTCATATCAGTTCAACGCTAAAGAAGAAAAAACAATATGTAAGCCCAAAGGAAGGAAAAACAAAATGTTGGCGAAAAAGAAGGAAAACACTAGGACATGTTAGGATTTTGGGATAAAACTATTAGTATTTTGAGCCCTAAATCTATGTATAAATATGTAATGGGTTGGGGAAGAGTAGGTTGTTGTTAAAAAAGAGAGATTAGATTGTTGAGAGTAAGGGATTAGGGTGTGTATGAGTAAGAATCCTTACTTAGGGTTTTGGATAGATTTTGTAGAGAGAAAGAGGCATGCAATGCAGAGTGACCAGGCTAGATGAGGATGGATAACTATACCATGATGTATCTATTGTAAGCACAATGCACATGCATGAGGAGATTACTGCATGAGGATTAATAAAGAAGCCAGGTGTTGTGGACATGGCCCAAGGATTGGGTGAACCACATTAAAATATGTGTCTCTATGTGTTGTGTTGATGTGGTTGTTCATGGATGTTCTTTTTATGCATTCTTAGTATAGATTTGTTTATTATATGATTGATGCACAATAATAATGAATGTTATTGTGGGTTATTTATGCTGCAATCTATGTTATAAGGGTTATGCACAATAGAATTTGTTAACTAATCAAAGGATATTACTAAAGATATTGCACACAGGGTGGATAAATGGTAGTGGATTTGATGATAGCCTCGCATCCCCTCATGCCTGCAAAAAAATGGTTCTTGCAACCCTATTAAATACCTTGGGTGAGACTTCATTTGCATGAAGGTGATGCCAAAAGGGCTAGTATCTGAAGGATTTTTTTGGTTGAGCAAATTGAACCTAGGGTCTTATAACCACGACCCAACATATATCTCATGATTGTAGATCATGGTGAATTATTCCATGAAGGAAAACACCTGTAACGATCACTTCATATCTTGAACATCTATGAGTAAAATGTGCACACAAATGAAAATTTCAACATTTTGTTTAAATTTTAACAATTAAATACTAGTAAGCATATAACAAACTTAGCTTCCACATAAATTATTCAAGGTCTTAACATGCTGCAACTAACTTCTGTAACAACCCACCCTTTGTAAAATAAAATTAAACTAATGCAAGGAACAAACATTTAGTTGATCATTGAAACTGTCATATAAGTACATGCTAATATACCATTTTTCTTTTATTTATAAGATCGTTTAACAAGACATTTTTAGAATATGATACTACTCATATACAATTTGTTTCGCCGGAACTTCTAACACTTTACACTAAACTTAAAGAACTCTATCCAGTGAAACACATAAAAGTAGATTGTATCAATCTTCTAAGGGTGCATTCATTTAGTACATATCTTTAGGATTGCATGTTATTCACAATTCTTATCTAAGTCGTAAATGCAAGTCGTTTATATTTTCCCATAATGAATAATAAAATGTGACAAATTATGAAATTATAAAATTACAATCATTGAATAACAATTTATACTTCTTAAGCATCAACAATAATTCATCAACATTCATTATAATCTATTAACATCCTATGTGTAACATAGTCAATATTAGAACTTAGTATTACCCTTATGATTTTGACACTTCTATCTAATGTTATAATGCGTGACCATATTACCCTTGATGTGTATGTTTACTCTTATTAGTCCCTGCCCTTAGGGTTGAGGGACTAATAGTAATCGGTTTTTCAGTCCTTACATGAAAACCAATACACATAAAGAATTTTAACCAATTATTTACGGATTCATACAAATTTCTAGCTCAAATTTCATTTTTTATCCTATGTTTTTAATTCTACGTCTTATTTGGCCTCATATCGAGGCAAACTTATTACAAACTTAGGATAAGCTTCACATTGTTGAAAGAGGTTTCAAGAGCTTTGGGTTTTACGGATTAATGCTAGATCTGTGTCTAGCATTAGTTCCTAAAATTAAATGTTAGGATTCCTCCAATGTTTATAGAAAAATAAGCTTTGATTACACGTAAAAAGAAGTTTTTCATGATACACAACATCAGTCTTTCCCCTCCGCTGCCACTTACACTACCATGCAAATGGTTCCCTAGATTTTCATATTCTTCTTATTCTTCATCATTCTGTCTTATGCTCCAGCTGAAGCTCCACAATCCATTGATCCTTCTATTGAAGGAGCTCCTGCATGTCCCAGTTCTTGGACTGCAAGCCCTCAAATTGCACCTCTATATTATGAATCTCATAATCCATTGCATCATTAGTGACCTTGAAGATTCCATGAGCAACTCTCACAATACGCCATAGATTGAGAATGACGAGGAGCCCCGCGGTCTGAGCATCCGAAAAAATATCAAGGTAGAGATCCATGGTGAGCATCAAAAGATCAAGGACATAGCCCAGATGGTAGAAGAAAGAGGCTCCAAAATCCACGAGAATCCCACCAACATAGAACAACAGGAGGCTCAATATCACAATACCGACCGAGTAGAGAAAATCAATGGATTAGATCCTCTCAAATTCGGATAGGCACTGGCAAGATTCTAGCAAGGTTGTGCAGTGATTGAGATCATGGGATTTGTTGTGCAGTGTCTTGATAAGATTCACAACAGTTGACATTAGATCGATGAGGAGGAGAACCAAGGTACCCACATGTATTGGAGTGGATTCCAGGAATTCACCAAGGCATTTTCACCATTGAGCCCTTGGACGAACTTGAACAAGGAGTAGGTATTGCCACCATCAGACCACTTTTCTTCTCTTATGCCATTCTTATCTTATGAGCAAATTACATGGAGAAGGGCCTAGTACTCAGTTGACCCCATGGAAAGACCAACAAATTACATGGAGAAGAACCTAGTTTTTGTGGTTATACTCTAGGTTTGTGTGGAGTAGATCACACCTGAGGGCGAGTTCATTGCATAAGAGAGAAGAGCGAGCCTCTCTATTTCCTCATGTCCATGTCTCCCCATCATGGTCTCTTTTCCATGCTCATTGTTGTAAAAGAATCACTGTTTTTTGTAGTATCTATTTCAGAAGGTCGAGCAACAGTACTTAAGGGATGGATGGCTTTCACTATTCCCTCACATTGCAACCAAAACTCCCCAGGTGACATCATATCACACTACAGAGACAAAACAAACAGATCTTCCAAATTCTCTTTCCATTAAGGATGAGCCTCTGTGGTCTTCTCGAGTATTTCAATCAAGTCTCCAGCAAAAATCATGCTCAACAAAAAGAACTGTATGAGAGATACGCATGGAACACGATTTCTGGGTGAGACACGTGTGGAACTTCATGGAAATTATGGGTGAGGCACTCAGTGGAACATGATTTCTGATTCACATATGTGAGTTTGTGCATGCATGCTATGTGGAGGGATAAATTGTTTAAAATCCCGACTTCAACTTTGATTATAATATATTATTATTATCTACGATTTTAATGTAACTTATGCAGAGGAAACTCCATAAGTTGCATAGTTCCACTCGATTACTCCTCTGCATTTCCATCTACCTTCTAAATTTTGTTTAGTCTCAGAATTTCCATGTAACCATTTATTACAAAGAATTTCCATTATTACAAAGATTTTGGAAAAGATAAAGGATTTTTCCATTATTAGTGCATGAGTATCTACCTTAGCTTCCCTTGTCCGTGGGAAAATGTGCAAGAAGAACGAAAACCATAGTTGCACCCCTCCATGGTATCTAAGATTGTTGGCACAGGGGTAGACCCAGGGTTCAATGCTCAAGAGCGCACCAACAAATCCATAACTACTAACCCTTTTGGTAACATCTGCGAAGCAGATGAAGTCTCACTCGAGGTAGAGGCAGGGGTAGTTGCAAGAATTAGGTGTCTGCAACCTTAGATAGGACACAGATATGTGATTCTATCCTTATAACGCACTTAGCATCGATTATTCATCAATATTCAACCCTTCTTATACTTCACAGATAGCACAGAGCATCGTAGCATTCACTTAGATCTAAGATATTTCAGCACTTAGCAACAATAAAATAGATCAGATCTAGTAGATTAGCACTAAGCATCTTCATACACATCAGATCTAACATTCATACATATCTAAGAAGCACAAAGCCTAAGTAGATCTATCTAAATATATCAAAGAACTTAGCAACAAAAGAGACAAACGCATCAAATCAAAGCACAAATCATAATACAGAGATTTACGTGGTTCACCCCCTCCCTGGGGCTACATCCACCAACTCTTATTCTTTATTAGTGTCTTCAATTGGTTACAGCACAAAACCAATCAAAACCCTTACTTCGCATAGGACAGAAGATCCGCGTAGCTTGCTAGATCCTTCTTCCTTGTACTTCAACATAAAGTTTTCTACAACCTCTTACAACAACTTCCACTTAGCTCTGCAAGCCTCTTACAATCATGCATAGAGCATTTACAATCCACATCCGATCACATAGATCTAACTACTAGCACTAAGACATCGACCATTCTTACATTGCCTAAGTATCTATTTATACATTACAAAAGTGGGCCTAAGTGTGGGTAAACCGATGGGCTGACATCCCTTTCCCATTACATTAACCCAAAACCCTAAAAGAGGCCCAAAAGTGGACCGAGATCCTGTGATCTCTTCTTCGCTTGGTGCTCCTTCTTCGAATAGTTGTTGAAGTCCTAAAATAGGTCAAAAAAATAGGTCAAAATGACCAAGGTTACTCGAAAACTTGGTCAAGGGCCAACAGGCCCCCAACACTCACCTGTGACTCATCCCGAGTCACTCTGGTCTATGCAATTCTGCTTCGAAATCCTCAATCTTGGCTCGAGCTTCTTAACCTACTGCTTCACTGTGGCCTCCTGTTGGGTGAATGCCAGGATCACTGTGTCATTTACTGGTCCTTCCAGGCATTATTCTGTAGTGATGATGACTTGCTCAATCTCCTCTCCTTGTCTTTCGATCTCGAAAAATAATATGCATGAATTGTATTGCACCGATTGGATTTGCTGAGTGATTTCCATCACTTTTCTCTGGATTATATGTATCTGTTGCTGAGTTGTGCGTTGTTCATGAGATCTTTTCATTCTATCCATTGCAGAAAGAGACTTCAATTGTGCCTGTAATGTATCTGCATGCTGCTTTACTTCTTGGAGCTGTGACTCCAGTGCCTGTAACTCTAGATTCTCTGTAAGGTTCTCATAATTCTGGGTGCTCTGGTTATTGAGCTGCTTTCAATCATTCAACTGCACTGTGAGCAGTTTCTTCTCGCTGGTCTCTAATCTCCTAAGGGGTCTTGGGCACACCGCGGACTTCTATATCGACAATGTGTTGTTGAAGCTTCTGTATAACTTCTTCAAGTTATTCCACCTATTGTGGAACTCTCTCTTCAACATGTACTTCGATAACAGTCACAGATAAGAGTGCTCTATTGACTAGTTCCCTGACTTCAAGCTTCTCCGCGAGCAACTATTCCTTACTTTGTTGTAGCTCTGCTTTCTTTTTCTCCCACTGTACTTGAAGAGCAAGTTTTTATCATTCGGCAGCACTGTGTTGCTCGACAAGTATTCCCTGTACCTATGTCAAAGCCTGGGTGGCTTGTACTGTGTCTTCTTGAGCTTGTCGAAGGTGAGCTTCGACCATATTAGCAATCCGGTGAAGTTGAGCTGGCTCATCTCCTAGTTCTACTATCCCTGTTGTCAGAGGTGCAGTGGGGACTGTGCGGATAGACTGGAGTTCCTGCCACACTCCTGGGAGTTCAATATCTATACGGTTATACATCTGCTCTTGCTTCACCTCCTGCTTCTCTATTATCTCCTTTGAAGCATCATTTACTGTTGCAACGATGAAATCAAAATCATCCAACATGAGGGTAGTTCGCATCTTGGTTACAGGGGTTCTAGGTTTCTTTCGGGAGGAAGATTTTAGAGGTGAGACCTTCCTTTTCTTCGATGAGTCTTCTTCATCCCTAAGCGATGATACTTCACCTTTCTATTGTTCAATTTCTGTGCCTTCTATCTCTTTGCCATCACCTCCTTCATCTGGTGTGATAGAGGCATTCCTTACAGATGCATTGTCTACTTCATGAACCTCTTCAGGCTTCTTCATTTTTCTTAGTCTCGGTGTATCTGGTACAGTCTCTGGGCTATCAATATTGAACAACTCTGTGGGGTTCACTGGAATGAGAAGGTTGGCTGACCAATCCTTGGTGATCTCTTCGATGTCTTCCTCAGTCAAATTGTAATAAGACTGCAACTGTTGCTTGTGTTCATCAGCTCACAATGTTATATAAATGAAGTGGTGATCCACGCTGAACTTCATTAAGGGTATGAATCTGTGGAGCGTGTTCGAGGTAATACAAAGCGTAGCCTGGATGGCGGTCTTCAGTTGATTGTAGTATACATGGAAGATGACATTTGACTGCCATTTCTTGCTCATATCGGTCGAGTACTACAGGGTACTGAACCTCACAACCAAAGGTTCAAATGGCTTGGTCTCTGGGAAAGTGGCACCCTCCGACATCTCCCATGCTATGAAGGCGATCAATATGAGAAACCAACTGAAATGGAACTCATACCCTTGGTCTTGTGCTTCCCTGTAATCTAGTTCGAGCTAATTCACCAAGTACTTCTCCCAATTCATTTGAAGTCCTTCTGCGCACTTCCCTACGAGATCGACTACAAATCTAGTTACTTGGGTAGGCCAGTTCTTGCATACTAGCTTGTCTGTGATCAACTAATAGGCAAGGAACACTACACCACTCTGAATAGAGGCTGCCTTGTAGCCTCACATTCCTTTCTCGACATCACCATAGGTTTCTTTGATCTTCGTTGCTAGCGCTCTGTCTGTGGTCTTTCCAAGATAAAACTCATGTGGGTCAGGGTCATGGATGCTGAGTCCTGTGATCCGATTAATCAAGGTCGGATCCACTGTGACACGACGGTTCAACCTCAAGTAGCCTCTGTGATAACAAGGCAGAAGAAACTTTTCACACGCATTCACCTCTTGGTGCCTGCCAAAGTGCGGGATCTTCATGACATTCAACAATGTTGACTGCACGAGGTTCTGGGTCCAAGATTGTGATATGATCTTCAAGTTATTTCATTTCGTCTTCATTAGATACTTGTGCGAGGTGAGCATACTGTAAAATTTCCTATCGTCGAGGTTGAAGTCACTAAAATTCAACGCTGCAAGCTTGTCCTAATCAACACAAATTGTGCACACCCCTTTCGGCAGGTACGCAGTGATCATAGCATACTCGAATTCTCGGGGCACACTGTCACGATCGATTTCACCATGCAAAGGGGGTAGGTAAGTGGGAAAAATGCTTAGAATCAGTTTAGCATTCACAAGATCATCCTTATGCTTCGATCGCTTCTCATCAACCTGTCGGGATGGTCTGGCTCGAGCAGTGGATGGAGAATATGCTATTCCCCTTGTCGATGATGCTTGGACTTCGGTGGACATTCCTCTTTATAACATGACTCTCTCAGTCATTAAATCAAGGAGGACCTCTGTGACAGATTCTTCAATTGCGGTGAGCTCGTCAGACATACGCGCTCAGGAAAAACAATTGAGGTCACGATGATCTCAGATACTGCACTAGGATGAATAATCATATTACAATCACCACTATATACAATCACTAGTTCTGCAGGCTTCGAATTCTCTGTTGGAAGAAGTGTTATTCGGGCATGGCGCGATGAGCTAAATAAGAAATTCAACAATGGTCTACTTTCAATGGGTATGAAGCTTCCATTAACGTTGATCTGTTCATTATGGCTAGGTCCAATGTTTTGGTGGATATCCTTTAATGTTTTTCTGTCCATTTGGGGTGGAAGTCGAACGGGTATATCAATCCAACGACTATATTGCTTCTCCACGACGAAGTGCCATAGGTCGTTGTTCTAATATCCCGACGAAGCTCAAATTCTGCAAGTTTTCTTTCTGCGATGTTCCATCTGGAATCTCCTGTAACTTTTCAATCTTCACCCTCTTCTTACTTAACTTTCTAGCCTTCTTCCCAGTAATCTTCAACTCGGTCTGTCTTTTCTCATTCTGATTCCTATCTTCTTTTAGCATAGCCACTGCACGTTGTTGAGATTATCTCCGGGATAATAATTCTTCTTTCTTTTGGAAAAGTGCTTCAGTCTTCTGAGAGCCTTCTAACATTCTTTTAGATTCTACATTGGGCTCTCTAGTGTCAAGGAGCTTTGATCTGTTCTTTTTCTTTTCAATCAACTATGCAATCTTCTTGGTCATAAAATCTTTTAATTCTTGTTTCTTCTATTCCAAAACTTTTATTTCTTCCTTCCATCTAACTTGGTCTCTGTCAATTCAAGGTTTTCCAAGTAACATAGTAAACGGGGCGTTGTCCTCAATAAATTTAATAATCTCAAAATATTATTTAGTTGAAGTTCCATTAACATTCATAGATATCTGAGTGAGCCTTCCACATAGGTTTACCAATTTTCCTTTGAAGAGTCATATCCCTCCTAGTGAAGGGATCATGGCAGGCTTCCCTATAGTTTCCCACGTTCTCTCTGTCATGATATTCATCTGTGTTTCCTCATCTAGAACACAATCAATGTCGAAGTCCCCTATCCTTACTTCGATGCATTCTTTTTCTTTAAAGATCTATGATAATCTGACATGTCAGTGTTCATTCAGGGTTTCTTTCATATGAATTAATACTTTCTCTGATTCTTTATGAGGTTATGCTATCTCTGGAGCTGCCTTAGGATCTAGATTCATTCCTTCGAGACTAACAATAATTCTGGGGTATTCCAATACTTCATGATCCAGAGCTTTGCAACAAAGACAACTAGGTCCTTCACCAGGGCATTCCTTAGATATATGTATCGATTTTCTGCAACTGTAACAAAGGGTTAATCCCCTCTTTCTCTTAAATGATCCCCAACTTCTTCTGTACTTCACACCAGGATCATAGGGGCCAATCTGCAACAAATTATTTCTAGGATCCTGCATCCATTTGTTAGTCCAAACATTCGTTCTATGCATAGGTATAACATATCTATCACTATTCTTATTAGATCTATTCATATCAAACCTTCTTTCATCTAACAATGCCCTAGTTTTCAAGCTAGGACACAATCTATCAAGAATACCTAGATCCATGTTCTAGAAACAAAAAATTTCCACTTATCTTACTTCTATAGAGCACAAAGCTTTCAGATCTAGAACTTTCTTACCTTTATCAGAGCACAGAGCTTACAGATCTTACCTTTTTTAATCAGAATATCCCACTTTTACCTTTCTTAGAGTACAACGTGTTTAGATCTTGCTTCTTTTCTTTAGTATCAACCTCTTTTCTTGCAAATCTGATCTCTTTCTTTCAGACCTGGCCTCTTTCTTTCTTGGCGCAAAGCTTCACAGGTCAAGTAGAACACTGCGCACTAGGGAAACAAATCTACGTACAGAGATTTATTTGCACAAAGCTTCTTCTTCTCTAGTTCCCAGCAATCACAGTTTTAGTCTCGACAACGAAACCATTTGTTGGCATGGGGGAAAACCCAGGGTTCAACGCTCAAGAGCGCATAAACAAAGCCCTAACTATCAACCCTTTCAGCAACACCTGTGAAGCAGATGAAGTCTCACCCGAGGTAGAGGCAGGGGTGATTGCAAGACTCAGGTGTCTACAACCTTAGTTGGTAAATAGATCTGTGATTCTATCTTTATAGTGCACTTAGCATCGATTATTCATCAATATTCAACCCTTGTTATACTTCGCAGATATCACAAAGCATCGCAGTATTCACTTAGATCTAAGATATTTCAACACTTAGCAACAATAAAATAGATCAGATCTAGTAGATTAGCACTAAGCATATTCATACACATCAGATCTAACATTCATACATATCTAAGAAGCACAAAGCCTAAGTAGATCTATCTAAATATATCAAATCACTTAGCAACGGAAGAGGAAAACACATCAAATCAAATAACAAAGCATAATAAATAGATTTATGTGGTTCACCCCCTCCCGGGGATACGTCCACCAACTCTTCTTCTTTATTAGTGTCTTCAATCGGTTACAACACAAAGCCACTCAAAACCCTTACTTTGCACAGGATAGAAGATGCGTGGAGCTCGCTAGATCCTTCTTCCTTGTACTTCAACACAAAGCCTTCTATAACCTCTTACAACAACTTGCACTTAGCTCTGCAAGCCTCTTACAATCATGCATAGAGAATTTACAATCCACATCTAATCACACAGATCTAACTACTAGCATTAAGCCATCAACCATTCTTACATTTCCTAAGTATCTATTTATACATTACAAAAGTGGGCCTAAGCATGGGTAAACCCATGGGCCAACATCCCTTTCCCATTACATTAACCCAAAACCCTAAAACAGGCCCAAAAGTGGATCGAGATCTCGTGATCTCTGCTTCACTTGGCACTCCTTCTTTGACTAGCTGTCGAAGTCCCAAAATAGGTCAATATGACCAAGGTTACCCCAAAACTTGGTAAAGGGCCAACAAAGATCCTGTACTCCATGGGAAAACTTGCGTGAGGAACCATGGCCAGTGACCACACCACCCATGTAGCATGAAACTGTGACACATGAAAAAATACCAAGATGTCACTATAAAAAAAAATGATCATAGATGGCAGTTCCAGTACATAGCAACAAGATTATTATCATTGCAGAATGCATGTGATTTGAAGTCTTTAAAAGGAAAGATAAAGACATATCTTATTTCACTATACATTATATGGTATAATTGATGTCACTGCAATCATAAAAAGTCCAAAGATAAATACCTTTATTTCACAAACACACTGATTGTATTTTTCCTATTTTGAAATGAGAACATCCTAAGCTACAACCCTCCCCCAACGTAGAGAATAATAATTTTCACTAATAGAGTAATGCCTTAGAAAACAATGGATACCATTGTGAAGCAAATGGTAGAACACATAGCTTGATGTGTGCATCAAACTTTGACATCTTTGTAGTCAATATGCATCTTTTCATTCTCTTTCACCTCATTTTCTTCACGTTCCTCTTCCCAAGCAAAAGAAGGCAGAGTGGATTCAACATTGGCAATTATGTAAGTGCAAAGGCATAGGCTGAAGTCAAAATGTATTTTCTTTTTTTTCTAAGTTAACAATGTTAAAAGCTACATTTCAGTTAACAATGTTAAAATCAAAAGGTATTTTCTCTGTTTTCTAAGTTAACAATGTTAAAAGCTACATTTCAGTTAACAATCTTAAAAGCTACATTTTATTTTTCAATTTAGGCCGAATTCAAAATGTTTTTTCTTTGTTTTCTAAGTTAACAATGCTAATACATTTCATATTTTGCAATTTAACTATTTCTGATTTTTGAAATAATTTAGGTTGAATTCAAAATGTCACCAGTCAGTTACCCATCACTCTTAGCCAACCTTCATCTTTCAAACATACTGCTTCAATACACCTCCTCTATTGTTAGAACTGGCAACAAACCTAGCTTCCTACCTATATTTTTTCCAGGGACTTGTTGCTCAACAACTCCCCTTGTTTATACATATACATGGATATAATAATTTATACGATCTAATATCTAATCCACTATCTCAATAATTTACATAAAGTAATGCAACTCTGCTCATAATATTCTATATTAGTTCATTACTTTATCTCTTCCGTATTCAATTGAGCGATGAAGTTATTCTAGATGGTGTGGTTACATGTATTCCCTCACATTTTTTTTTGCACTCAGAAGTCTGAAGGTTACATGAATTTATTTTATTAAGAGAATTATCCAATCTGTTTAAATAAAACACATAAATTTATTCTATTTTGATCATTATCCAGATAGTATTAATAAACACAACATAATAACCAATATTTGTTTTGTCAAGTAGGTGATATGTATACATTCAATTTGGGTTCTTCAATGAAATCACTATGTAAAATATTTAACCAACGAATACACAATTACTTATGAAGGTAATTGTTGCAACTTTAACTAGGGAAGCACATTATTTTCGTTGGAATTTCAAGGACTAATCAAATTCATGCTACGTTTTTGGAAATGAAATTCTGCTTATATTAATGTCCTGATAGAAGTTCGACATACTTACACAAAACAACTATACATCTTTAATTTCCATTCGAATTTAATAATCGTGCATTTGAACTTAATCGAATCAATAAATAACAAAATGTAAAATATCATACTGAGAAGAAGACTGATGCTTGGTGCTAATTTCAATCAAGAGAATTGCGCTAATCCTTCTTTGATTGTAATCAATGACTTCATTAGTACCTCCCAACCAACGCTAGGGGCACTATTCTTCCCCCTTATTCCCCCACGAGCCACAAAGGGGTCACACACATAATTTCATATCATAATAGCTCAAGCTTCCCCCCTCGCAAGGAGAGGCTTCTGCCTCTTGCAAAAATATTGAAGCCCAACTCACACAAGTAAACCAAGTCAATAGAAATTTCAACAACATTTCATTCATACAACAATATGGTGTCTCTCCTTCTTCCTCACCTTTCTTTTATAAAAATATTTTGTTTGACACTTGTCTTCTCATGCAATATTAGCTAATCTTTTTATAATTAAATAAATATTATTCACCTCCAACACATGCCACACTTTCCCCAAGTTTCACATGTTTAATCCCTATTAATTCAAATAATTATGCATTTTTCCCTCACTCCCCTCAATTAGTTCCTATATTTTCTCCTAGTTGTCCCTTAGTTCCCCAATTTTTCTTTTATTTTGTCTCCCAACTAATTTACAGTTGGAGTTTGATTAGGACTCTTCTTCTAGTTAGTCTTTTGAGTCTATATTGACTTAGGATTCTAACTCCAAGTTGACTACCCATTCTCTCATGAGTTAATTTCTTTTAATTTAAATTTTCTTTTATTAATTTCATGCACATATTGTGCACATGTGTTAATTTATTCTCCTTTCTCTAGATTTTAATTAGTCTAATCTCCCTTAGACCCATTCCTACCATTTCTATAATTTTATTAAGCATAAAAGTAAACTTCGATAATGATATTTCCCTTTCAAATTTAACATAAAGTTATATAATTTCATTTATCTTTTCTATCAACTCTAATTAATATTTTTTGTTCTCTAACAAGTCTAAGTATTAATTTTATTTTCTAGGGTCTTATAGATTTTTATTGACTCGCAATTTATTTATGTGACATGCCCTTCAAGATGTACCACCATGCTCCAAGGGTGTCACTCGTCGTTGAATTAGTTTGGAAGTTGTATGATGCTTGGAGTCAATACTCTACTTGTTGACATTGTGTGAGACTAAGGGTTTACTGAGGAATAAGGAATCCACCTTATTGCACACCCCTCATAAATCCTCATGAGTGACTATCTCAGTCTTCCCTCACAACATCATGAACCTCTCAGAACAAGGTAGTCGTTAACCTTCAGTTCAGATCATGGTGGGAGTGCTAGTAGGTTGTGACATGTATGCTGCCACTCCTCTCCCTCATCCATATGATATTTGTGTATGACCCCTTTACTCCATATGTGAGTCAGATTAGAAAGAGTCACCATGCCTGCATCCAATGACAAACATAACATCAATAACTCATATATATGAAATCCATAACTAAAATCATCATATAACATATGCATAATAAATAAATTACTCATAACCAAATTAAATAATCCACTCCCTGACTCAATTCGGAGTCCAAGGAAGTTGATCGATGCCATCAACATCATCATCATGTCATGCTTCCTGCACACTCAAGAAACATCATTATAATACCTGTCAATGCTATACATTAATATCAATGACATATCCATTTCAATTCTAAATCATATCATAAACACATAAACCAAAATTGATTATCATAGTGTACCATGTTTTAACCAGATCACTTGCTCACAAGTGTCCTCAAAGAATAAGCCAATGTATGAAACATGATCAATGGAAATGGATGTTACAACAATGATATCAGGTACAAGAAGGTTTGGAGAAGAAAGAAAAAAAAAGAACTTAGAACATTTGAATGAAGAAATCCCAAAGATCATACTCACAGGATTTACAGAGTTGCATGATGAATCTATAGGAAAAGAAGAATATGCCGAGATTCAAAATAATGATCCTGTTGCAGAGAAACATTATATATTATTCTAACCCATTGGGCTTGGAGACTCTTGGAATGTGAATATTGAAGAAGGAGATTCTAAGCAACAACTATTACAGATTGGAGAACTATCTTTTGAGTAGTTTTAAGTGTTTGCATAATTTGGGAAGGTAGATCCATAATGGTTTGGTGGCATAAGTGAAGAATATCTCTTGATAGATTGGGTAAGGAGTATTTTTTGGAACACATACCCATGCAAGGATGAAGAGGTCAACTGGAAGTTACAAGGAATATCATTGGCACACTTTTGAGGCAGAGATTCATGATCGTATAGAGGATTCTGAGCATATATTCAAGTAAGGATATATTCATTATATATTCAAGAATCTGTACTTGTTGCATACTTGTAGAGTTTGGTTTGAAGATATAACACACTAGTGGACATATTTGATTCAAATTGAGAAGCAAGAATATGTGGTGACCAATTGTAGTAGATTTGGAGAAGTGTTCAGAATAGTAAACTGGTAGATTAGTCAACATTGTGTACAATTGAGTAATAGAGTCATGCAGGGTTTTGTGATACTTTCTACAAAGATGAATTCATGAGATATTTGGTAGGTATAGAAGACAATCATTGACATGAATTAGAGAATATACATGCTAGTGGATGAAAGAATGAGCTCAAGAGGAATTTCATAAAGACTCGTTGTCACTGTCATTAAGAGGAATTTTCAGTAAAGCATATGACTAAGAAAAGAAGCATATTGACAGGTGGAACCAACTAGTCATAGGAAGGAAAACTGTGAGAGGCACAACATGATAGGGGAGAGAAACCATCAGGAGGATATGGTTGAATTATTATTTCATTTATCTTAGTGCAGTGAAGATAACAAGCCATGAAGGAACCTTAACATGAATGTTTTTAATATACGTCAGTAGATTACAACAACAAGAAGTATCGATGGAAAAAAAGCACCGAAAGAGAGGAAATAAATCATATACAAGAAGCCTCACATTGATATACATGAAATATTTCAAAAGGATACAGGGGGAGAGAAATAATCAAAGGGATTTACCCTTAATATTGAAGGGGGAGAGAAAGAAAAAAATTAGGAGAGAAAGTTTAGAAGCATGGAGAAAAAAAGGGGGGAGAAAGTTTAGAGATTATAAGCATCTATAAGTGATGGGTGTATTTGAAGAAGTCTCCAAAGTGGTCCTCTTATGATGTAGCTTTAAGCACAACCCTCACAGGAAGACACTTTGAAGAAGTCTACAAGAATCCCTTGAAATATGGTTAAGTGGTTTAGAAGTCCTAGAGGTGTGGTCATGAAGCCTGAAGTTGATTAAAGAAAAAGAGTATGAAGGACATTGAAAATGAATGAAAAACCTCATTGATCAATAGTCCTTGTCAAGTCGTCTCCAATAGTAGGTGGCATGCCACTTGGTTCCTCACCATTGATAAGTTATCCCCAATTAAATATGAAACCCTGAAGTATGGTCAAGAAGCCAAATATCTAAGGTCAAGAAGTTATAAGTTGGCCCTAAGTCAAGTAAAGGATAAAAAATTGTTTCAAACAAGAAGTTAAAAGTTGGCTCAAGGTCAAATAAAGAAGGTACTTTTAAGGGTATAAATACACATCAAGAAACTATTATTTTTATCATTCAATATTTTGATCTCTTAGCACAATCTTGACAGTGAATTTCAGAAGGAAGATGAAGTGAAGAAGTGCAAATTTCCAAGGGAAGATGAAGTCTTGTGATGATGTGTTCTAAGTTATGTTCTTTAAATGTCATCTTGAAATTTTATCTATAATTGTTTTTTTCTAGAATGATTCATATAGTGAAACCTCAAGGTTGTAGAGAAGACATATCAAGGTACCCGTGGTATAAATTTCATCTTCTGGGTCGTTTTACTTTTGGAGATACACTCTATAGAAGATAGGGTTTTTGACTAGTCCTGTAAGTAGTCTCAACCAAGTGTTCTGGGTAAAACATTCATAACTTATTCATAGAGGATCTAAATTTTGTGAGACAAATTTCATTGGAAAGAGTACAATATGTAGTATTTTGTATGTATGTGAGTTTCAGAATCAAATATCAAATATTGAGCATGTGGCATGCTGTTGTTATAGAAAGATTTTCCTCACCCTATGCAATCTTGCACATAAGGTCTTTTTCCATTTCCGTGTGTAGACTTATCATCCCTGTTTGTAAATCCCAGAGCTAAAAATACATATTTTTCCACACGTACACACCTTTCCTACTATACATCCTACATATACGTAGGCCACATCTCTAAGGCCCGTGTACATCGGGATTTGTGCCCAAAAATGAAAAATGGAGTTGGGTTTCCATGTCACGACAAGAGATCTATGATCCTTGGCCTTCCATATACTATAAAATTTCTGACTCAGCCCTTCAGTTCCATTTGAAAGCTATAAATGGGCCGATTCCAAACTATGGAAAGGAGGAGAAAGAATTCAACTTTGAGAGTAAAGTTACTCTGGAGAAATTATTTACTTCATATTGAGTCTGCATCCCTTTGTCCTTTAAGTTTGAACACAGTGTTCATTGTCTCTCTTCTATGAGCTTGCCTTTGGTGGAGGATTGAAGTGGTGAAGGCCTAGCTGGAAGGAACTTAGTTTCTCGGTTTTGAACCATGCCTACACAGAAGTCTGTAACATTTTCACTTTGCTGATCATATATTAATATAAATACTCTTTTCCCGTCCACTTGATATCTTGCAAATATTTGAATTATTATTCCATGGGTGTATTTGTCATGTTTATTAATGGATTACTCTATTGAATGTGTTAACATCATATAATATCACCATATGATTTCTTTGCTTGGTTGTTGAGAACTAGTTGCAGGTATATTTCTTTGTGTCAAGTGCTCATCGGTGGACTTCATCAAATGTTTGGATGAGGTAGGCCTTTTATCTTGTCTTGCTAGAATATTTGTTTACATAGCATACTTGAGAATAGAGTTGATTTCTGTAGTCATTTTTGTCTGTTGTGGTTTACCCTAGCCATAGAGAGATTTTCCTCGTAATAGAATTGGCGACCGTACTGGGAAATGAATCTTATTTCTTAAGGTTTGAAGTACTTTTCTCGTTAGATTGCTCTCATTCCTATTGCGTTTCTTGTCTTATCATTTCTTGACAACCTCTGTTCACTCTGGGTTTGAGTTTTTCAGCCTTCTCCCTTGCCTAGCATTGTTTTTGAAACATATACGTGGTTTTTGGCTTGACATTCGTGTATATATGCAGGTTGTCCCTTTGCAAGTTGTGTACATATGCTCTGTTTCCTTGAACACTCGTGTACATCAACCTCTTGTGCTTGTTTATTGGGTTTCATGGTTGCTGTTGGGATTTGGGTACCTTGGAAAGTGGTCCCCATGTGCTTGTGATTCTCTAAGCAAAAAGAGGGAAGACTTTTACCCTTGTACTATGTACTTTGTGTCTAATTTCACTTTGACTTAGGAGATTTAAGTCAAATGTGAAATTTGGTCATTTTAGCCTAAAGTGACAATTAATTCAGAATGTGGGTGAATTAATAGACATAAAGTGGAAACTATGGAAACTTAAGTGAAGTGGGTTTTGAGTTGAGATATATGTGAGATGATCTCAACCATTGATTAGGGATGAGATGAGATGATGT
>ML792392.1:192942-212986 GCA_009831015.1 Picea engelmannii | reverse complement strand
AACAAAGGGAGAGGGCACACCAAGTCTTGGGCGCATATCTCACTGGATCTTGTGGCAAGGCTCGTGAGGAGCTTGCTATGTATACAAGTTCCTTTGTATTGTATTACTTGTTGTATCTCATTCTTTAATCATCATTATATAGACATATATCCCAAACTGGTTTTCCCCGGGGGATTTTATCCAGGGTCATGTTGTCCAAAAATACCTATGTCAAATTTATGCATGCTTAGAAGTGTAGATCATCATTTTAAAGTTCAAATATATAGAGCTAGTGTTATGTGTTTTAATGTATTATGCATGTGCTAACATTGAGTAAAGAAAACACTTGCAAGGGCACATTAAAAGAGCACTTAACCATTAAACATTGAGTATAAAGTTTGGTGTCTGTTTGCTGTCCTAAAACAACAAGAGAAGACAACCACACAGTTGAAACTTAGAGCCATACTAAGTTCAAGGACAGACCTTAGGTGGCAGCCTCATAGGACCTCAGAATCTCTACAATTGTTGGGTGGGATTTGATGTTTTCTTAGTATTCTTGGGTCTCTATAGTGTCTGTTAAGTGCCTTTGGGATGACAGGAAACCTGTATGGGGTTGAATTTTTGGGTGGAGTCTTTCTCATCACCTTTTCATTTTGATTGTCCTTGTATGTTGGGTTGGGTGTCTTGTTGCTTGGTATCCTACTTGAGTTGTCTATTTATATACACAATAGAGTTTTATATATCTAGTTGTTGTTCAGTCCATGCATTTTCATTTTTCTTATATTGAAAATACAAAAATATTAGGAATTTTGCATTGCTTGGAATTTTGACCTTTTAAGTCTTTGTCATTAGCTTAGTGCATGTAATGAAAGATTGCATTTTTACTTCAAAATTGCAGAGTTGAAATTGAAAATTGCATTTGTTTTAAGAAGCATATCATTCATTCAAAATTGAAGTTAGGACTTTGCATTATATTCATATTTACTTTTCTTGATGAGTCATAACATCATGAGTTTCACTACCATACCTTTTTGAGTAAGCACAGCCACTAAAATTAACGCTATAATTTAAAATTGATTAGTCACAATTTTATTTTCTAGGGTGCACAAACTAGCTTAGGATTTAGTGCCTTGGAATAGGATTTTGTGAGTAAACTTATCCAAGGAAATTAAATCAACATATGTGTCTGAAAAAGGGAGTGGAGAAATCCATTGTATAATTGGTAATATCAGGAGGCTCTGCTCATACTAGATTTAATCACGAGGTCACGCGAGGATGGTTGAAGGGATATCCCCTCGATACCTTCTTAGTGTTAAAGATATTTTTGGGGATCTATTCGTATCTAGGGATCTTGTTAGTGCCCTTAACTTTGTGAGAGGAAATACTTTCAAGGTTTCAGGCTTTGATACCCTGCCGATATGGTGGACCTGACTTATGACTGCTCGCCTATGCATCGGTTATACATCGGTTGCTTAGTTTCTTGACATAGGTGCCACATAGGTTACTTGCAGGGGTTATTATGTAGGTACCTTGGGTTAGATAAGGGTCGGACAACACACAACCTTTATGGAGGATTATCTCTCTGGGGGGATCTAACCATTTGGTTGTTAAGCCCACGAGGGCCCTTATAACTGATTTTGTTACCTTCGATATTGAGTAGGGAGTATCAGGACCCTCTTGGGTGAGACATACCTTCTTTAGGGAGGGAGGCCACTTTCAACCACTTTACCCCATTTGTGTGCATTTTGGCCGTTTGATTTTTGGTGTGCTCTTTGATTACTAGTTGGCCCTAGGAGTTTATATTGAGTTTTCATTATCATGGATAGTGGAGTTCATTTGGCTCCCTCATTTACCGCTACCTCCCCCATGATGTTCACTCATTTAATGGTGACGAATCCTTCCACTCTTCATAATGGTATGCAGAACTATGAAGCTTAGTCCATGCCTTGGGTCTCTAGTCATTTTCCTATTAATATTCCTTTAACCTTTCCATCCTCTCCCTGGCCTACTTATACGAATACTAGCATTGTATTCAGGGGCACCATGGCCCCACTGCCTACATATTAGTTTGATATGATTCATGTCCCTCAACCATGTTTCACGATGGGAGGTTGGAACCTTCCCTCTTACAGATCAAATCCTAGTTATGCTCTTTCAGGAGCCAATACTCAAATGGGTGCTTATTCTTCTCATTACACCCCATCCGTGTATCCTTCGTCCATCATGCCTATTCCTTCGAACACGTTTCCCATGACGAGCCCTCATATATCCCTGGGTATTTCATTCGGGGATAATCAATTTTATGGTTCGGGATACCCTCTTCACGGGACCCCTTCACATGGGGGCAACATATATCCTCACTTGAATAGTCCTTATCATACTTCTGCCTCTTCACATACTTCAGTGATGATGCCCATACAAACTCTTTGGATTAGTTAGGGAGAGGATACTACCTTTCCAAGCAGGGATAGGGAGTAAACCAGGACCCTTCCTGGCCTGCAATGTTTCAAATCCAATCTTTCCTTGAACCTTGGTATCAAATGCCACAACCCACTGCTAGTCTAGTCACTACCAGTTATACTGGAGCTCCATCACCAACCTTTTTCGGTCATGTTAGATATGGGTCGACGACCTCTGTAAGTCATCCTGACGACCCGCACCCAGCCACTGCTAGTCATGCTGGGGGAATCACCTAGTCTCCTCGAGTCATATCAATGCCACATATCTGACCTCTATACATCATGTAGGATATGAATCTCTCGCCTATACCAGTCAGGTTGAGAGCATGTCACCAGCCGTTGTGAACAACGCTGGGGGCATTGAGAAGCCTAGATGTCTCAGATGTAAGCCTAAATTCCTTTGCAGGACTTTCGAAGGAAATCACCTTACTCATTTGTGCCATGTTACTGCTGGGATAACTAAAGCGTGCGGCTCACCTAAGGGCCCTTTAGATTTCGAGGCATCTATGGTTTCCCCACACCCTGTTTTCATTTGATTGACATGACAGTAATGCCGCTGCAATCCTCTCCTGACCATACCCCCGTTGTCATGGGTGATGTGTCCCCTATCCTTGTTATCTTGCATCCTCTTCAACCTAGAATTGAAGAAGTGGTCATACCAGTCCAATATTTGGTCAACCCAACTCTCCTTTTGGAGGGTGATGCATCCTTCAACCATATTGTCAACATTCATGATAACGCTCCTTTTGAACACGAGAGATTTTTTCTCTCCTCGAGCACTCTCCCCCCAAGTCCTAAGGAAGTTTCTTTCGATTGGGACGGTCTTGTGGGGTATCCAATGTCCCCGCCTATGTCCTTTCCAGTAAGAGACATTATTCGATATATCATGGAGGCGATAACCTTCACTAGCACTTTATCCTCCTCAACTTGGAGAGCTTTGAATTTTCCCAAGATTATGTTGTCTATTCGTAAGATACTGACATTCCACAGAAGTCCAGCATGGGAGCCTTGGCCTCCCCTCTAACTTGCCGCCTAGAATCTCCCAAGCTAGTTTGATTTAAGCTCTTTTTCGACTCATCTAAAAAACGAAAAGGTTGTCGAGTGATTTGTCCCTTCCACACTCATTAAATTGGACTTGGAAGGTCACAAGTCTTAGTGAATCTCTTTTCCAACTTGTTTCGATAAAGAAGAAATATTGCCGAGTGAACTTGTCTCTTTCACACTTGTAAATTGGATTTGAAAGGACGTCTATTTGGCACAAGTTTATCCTTTTTTCACACCAAGTAGACTAAATGTCATGAAAAAGGACATTTTTTTGCGCTAATTTGTGATTGCATCCCATGCCCTTGCTTGTAGTATTGAGCCTATAGTCGGTTCTCACTTTGCATTATAAACCATATGCCTCAACAGTTTTTGCATCCTTAACCAAGTACAGCCTCGTTTAAATCCTTCGCAATTTGACACCCTATACCTAGGAGGGAACATTCCCTCGAGTGTCCATCTCCCGCATGCATCTCCTTGCATTGAGCATAGGTATGTTCCACTGCTGGAACTAGTTTTTATTACTTGCAACACTCATTTCCTCCTCTGTATCATAACATTCATTTGTCTATGAAAAAACAAAAAAAAGATGGGTGGGAAGGGAGTATTATCTTATATTGACAGAATTTGTGTCACCTTTGAATAGAGCACAAAGTTATTGAGTCCATTTTTACCATAATTTTGGGTTTAGAATGGCCTTAGGAAGATGAGTGTGTTACATAATCTTCTCTATCGACTGGTTACTCTTCTAGTCCCTATGGATAATTTCATTGATGCCTCCTGCATCTCATGGTTTCATCAACGAGTCTATGCTGTCGGAGACTCCCATATGTCTCTTTCTCTTATTCAAAGGAAGTCTATCAACCTGTGTCAGCCATTCCTCAGAACTCTTGTCTTTGCATGTTGGCCATACCCTCAATTTGTCTTAGAGTCACATGATGTTGTAGTCCTATCATGCACCCTGGTCCTACTTTCATCATTGGTAGGTAACCTTGAACCCAACAGTCGACATTCCATCATTGGTCGTTGACTGGGTGGTTTCCCTTGTGTTCGACGACGAGAAATCTATTCACACATTGGGATTCATACAGTGTCTTGAAGGCCATTAGCCTTATTGGTGGTTTCCTCACCTTTGTCAACAATTTTCCTCATTTGCTGCTATTCAAAGGGTATTTTTCGTGTACCACTTGCACTTGGCACACATGAAAGACGCACAGGGTATTTGGTTCGTGAACATGTTCTTCATCTGATTTCCTCCAAATCATGAAGCTCTTGCTTTGTACCTCGTGCTGAATGATGAGAGATGCCTTAATGCTCTTTTTTTAGTCGGTCTCCTTCCATCGACTTCATCTCATTTATTATTGAAAAGGGACCTAGAGTCTTATGAGTACCTTGAGGCTTGCAATCATTAGTGGTAGGTTCTCTCACCATCGACAATTGGTAATACATCAATGTCCCCTGATCGATGGATTCTTTAGGTGTTCGACACCGACTCCTTTATTCACATTTGTAAGAATGTACTCGGTGTCTTGATATCTACTTTCATTATCGGTAGGTTGTCTCACGTTTGTTAACAATATACCTCAATGACTGATAATCAAATAATGTCTCATTGTGTTTGACCTCAACTCCTTTATCCACATGATGTAGAATTGCACCCTTGGTGGATTGTGTAGAAAACTTGAAGACATCAGTATGTGGCCGCAACTTTCCTAAGTTGTTTCTTCCTTTTCATTGGACCAATACCTATATGACTTCAGTGATCATGGGAGATCAGATTGTACTCCATTGTATACAGATATCTTAAGATTGGTTTTGATACTAGTTCTACTGGGCCTTGTTCATGACTATGACAACCTTTGGCATGTAACCACATTTGTATTTTCCTATTCATGGCCATAGGTAGTTGTTTGGTATATTTTCACATGGATCTGCAGTGTAACTCAAAATTGGCATCCATGTATGCAAAGTCAGTGCATAATGTAATGAGTAACTAGTTCTTCTAGCCGGTTCCCCATCACTCCACTTCTGGGTTGTTTATAATGTATTTCAGCCATCGTAGATACTCCTTTAACCTGACACATTAAGGGGCATCTATTATAGCAATATTTTCCTCACCCTATGCAATATTGCATATAAGGCCTTTTTCCATTTCCCTATGCAGACTTATCAACCCTGTTTGTAAATCCCATAGCTAAAAGTACATATTTTTCCACATGTATGAACATTTCCTACTATACAACATGTGTATACATAGGCTACACCACTACAGCCTGTGCACATCAAGATTTGTGCCCAAAAATGAAAAATGGAGTCGGGTTTCAATGTCACGACATGAGATCTATGATCCTTGGCCTTCCATATACTGGAAATGTTCCAAATTGTCCCTTCAATTCCATTTGAAGGCTATAAATGGGTCGATTCCCAGCTATAGAAAGGAGGAGAAAGAATTCAACTTTGAGAGAAAATTTACTCTGGAGAAATTATTTACTTCATATTGAGTTTCCATCCCTTTGTCCTTTAAGTCTGAACATAGTGTTCAGCCCCCAAGCTCTTCCCTTCTTTGATTGAGAACTTCATTGTCTCTCTTCTATGAGCTTGCCTTTGGTGGAGGATTGAAGTGGTGGAGGCCTAGCTGGAAGGAACTTAGTTTCTCAGTTCTTAACCATGCCGACACGGAAGTCTATAACATTTTCACTTCTGTTGATCATATATTAATAGAAATACTCTTTTCCCATCCAATTGATATCTTGCAAATATTTGAATTATTATTCCATGGGTGTATTTGTCATGTTTATTAACGGATTATGCTATCGAATGTGCTAACATCATATAATATCACCATATGCTTTGTTTTCTTGATTGTTGAGGACTAGTTGCAGGTATATTGCTTTGGGTCAAGTGCTCGACAGTGGACTTCATCGAAAGTTTGGACGAGGTAGGAATTTTATCTTGTCTTTCTAGCATATTTGTTTACATAGCATACTTGAGAATATAGTTGATTTATGCACAGTTATTTCTGTTTGTTGTGGTTTACCCTAGCCATAAAGATATTTTCCTCATAACAGCTATACAAGTTTTCTCTCCAAAATAGGACAGAATTCAAGAAGGCCTACCATATTCACTATTTCTCCTTTTTAGTGAAGATTCAAGGAGAGAAAATTGGAGGAATTTCATAGAAGATATCGAATAAAATTGTGTACAAGTTTCAACCCTTGATTCATTACAGGTGCATATTTATACTTGTTGAAAGTTAAGGCTTGTGACTAATCCTAAAACTAATGTCAATCAAGTGTTCGAGATAAATTTAAAAAGTGATGTTGGAGTTTATATGTGGACCCACGTGGACCTAGGATATTTATCTGGAACCAGTTCCTAAGTGGACCTAGTTTGATGATGTTGATATATGAGTTGTGGTGATGTTGATATATCACTTGTGGTGGATTTAATTTTGATGATGATGTATCAGTAACAGTGACAGGTTGAGTCTCCATTTATATTTAAGAGAAGAAGGAAGGGGAAAGGAAAGGGGGTTGGAGACTACTTCTAGTTTGTTCTAGAGAATACAAGGAGTTGTATCTTCCTTCAGGTTGGAGCCTGTATACTAGGGGGTTGGAGCCTCCTTCCAATTGGTTCTAGAGAATATAGGGAATCATAGATTCCTTTAGGTCGGATCCTTTAAAATAGGGGGTTGGAGCCTCCTTCCAGTTGGAGCTAGAGAATATAGGGAGTTGTAGCTTCCTTTAGTTTGGAGCCTATAAATCAGGGGGTTAGAGCCTCCTTCTAGTTGGAGTTGGATAATTTGGGGAGTTGTAGCTTCCTTCAGGTTGGAGCCTATAAATCATGGGGTTGGTGCCTCCTTCCAGTTGGTGCTAAATAATTTTGGAAGTTGGTGCTTCCTATGAATGTAATATTCAGATATATAAGAAAGCATTTTGTGGTTTTCTCCCATTTGGGTTTCCACGTAAATTTCTTGTGTATTGTGTATATGTGGTTATATTTTATGCATTGTTCATGATATCTAGAATGCAATCATAAAGTGATAAATTTTTGAAATGTAATATTTACAAGTTGTGATTAAATGTGGTAAAAAGTGCTCAATACTGATTCACCTCCCCTCTCAATAGTGGTGAATATTCCAACATACAATAGGACTAGGCCTCTAAGTGTCTGAAGAATTTGAATGCAAACAAAAGATGAGGGGAACATATCATAACTAAATTAGTGGATAAGATAGCTGGATCCATTGTCAAAGATAACATTAATGAATTTATCAATATGTTAGATAAAATCAAATTTTTAAGATAGTGTTGTTGAAGCTGAAGAGACAACTCGAAGAGTAGGTGTTCGAGCAACCAAGGTTATCTTTATAACCAAATGAAAAATCAAAGATAAGTTTTGTTTACTTATTGTTTATGGCTATGTCATTGGGAACCTTGTGTTTACTAAGGTGATTTAGAAGCTGAATTTGAATTGTACTCTGCACCCAAATGCATATAGTCTCATAGTTGTAGAGGGGACATCATGTCATTGCCAAAATAGTGCTTCATAAATTTTAAGTTGGGAAATTACCATGACAAAATTCTATATAATGTTATACCAATGGATGCTTGTGACCTTTTGTTTGAAAGGCCTTCGCAATTCGATATGAATTTTGTTCATGATGGGGTGAAGAATTTATTTATTTTGGAGAAGGGTACAAGAAGATTTAGGTTGCTTATGATGAAAGAGGAAAAGGGGTAAAGAAACAACAATATTAGTGGAGTGATGTTGTGAACAACAAAGGATTTTTTGAAGGAGAAGAAGAAATAAAAGAATTGCTAAACACTTTTTTCCAAAGATGTCAACTATAAGTTGGAGAAAAGTGAAGCACCAATAGACGTCAAAGAGTTTTTAATAGGGTTTAAGTTACTTCAAATGAACTTTCAAATGGATTACTATATGTGAGGAGTATTTTCCATCACATTGACTTGATTTTATGTTTGAGTTTGAAAAATTAGGGACAACATATATTGACTCCATTGGAGAGTGATGAGATCAATAGAAAATCCCAAGCACTATTGGACCAAGGACTAAACATTGAAAGTTTACATCCTTTTGCAGTCCCTATTGTATTAGAACCAACGAAAGGAGGAGAGTGGAGGATGTGCATTGATGCATGGTCCATAAACAAAATAACCATTAAGTATTGGTTTCCATAACAAGGGATAGATGCCTTAATGGATTGTTTGAGTGGACAGAAGTACTTCACTAAGATTTATTTAAAAAGTGGATATCACCAATTTAGAATTCAAGAAGTTAATGAGTGGAAGACAACTTTCAAGACAAAGGAAGGACTATGTGAATGGTTGGTCATGCCATTTGAGTTGATAAATGCACCCACCACTTTCATGGGGTTGAAATTTGAACTTCTGAAACCTTACTTGAGAATTTTTGTGGTTTTATATTTGGATAACATATTGGTGTCTAGAAAGATAAAATACAAGAACATGATACATTTGAAGCATGTGCTTGAGTGGTTGAATCATGCAAAGTTGTTGATAAATTTGCAGAAGTGTTCTCTCATGAAGGAAGAATTGGTATACTTGGTATTTGAAACATTTGAAGATGGGATGAAGGTGGATTTGTAGAAGGTGAGAGTCATTTTTGAGCGGGATAAACTAAGAAGAACATTCTAAGTAAGAAAATTTTATGGTTTAATAAGATTTTCTAGAAGTTTGTTTGAAATTTTAGTGGCATTCATGCCCCACAAACAACATGTACGAGGAAGGGAGAGTTACAATGGAATGAAATAACACAATGAGGTTTTGTGTTGTTGAAGAAGAAGGTGACCAAGAATCTTGTGTTAGGTTTACCATATTTTTCCAAAATGTTCCAAGTGGATTGTGATGTGAGGAAAACAAAAAATAGAGTGGTGCTTAACCAAGAAGGTAAGCTCGTTGCATTATTTAATGATAATTTGAATGATGCAAAGAAGTATTCAATTTATAATTAAATATTTTATACCATCATTCAGGGATTAAATAAGTGGAGGCACTATCTGCTACTGTAACACCCCAAGGCTAAGCCCCTGCTGAATTGTAATTTTGTTTATAGGCTGGTGAGACAAGTGTTTATAAGTTGGAAGACTTATGTGTTTATTAGGCCGAAGAGCCCAAATGCTAAGGCCAATGAACCTAATTTTGTATATGTAAATACTCACATCATTAATAAAATTACATCATTGCATGTAGACCGACCATGAAGAAAGAGTTATGGGGGACTAAGCTCCACTAGGTAGGGAAGGGGCTAAGTGTCTAGGAATAGGGGCTAAGCTAGAGGTCTTACCTCCAAAGGAATAATTATATTATTATTTCCTAGAGGCTAAGGTTGGACATAACCATGTTGTCCTAAGTTCCTAGGGAAAGGGGTCGAGTGTTAAGTGGAGCTCATGCAGCTTCAGGGAGACATGTGTCAACCTGGGTGCATGCAGTTTTTAGGTGAGAAAGTCAGTTCGTTGGGGGTTCCCTCACCACTCACACGAGGGTCACCACTCTAGAGTAGATCCATACTCCCCACTATTCCATGCATTGAGACAGACATAGAGAGATCCTTGACACCGCTAGCCATTGCCTACATCGTTGATCTATGCAACTTTTGAAACCCACACACCCATGTAATGAAGCTAACCATGTTTCCAGTGAAGCATAAAACGAATGCATAGAGTCTGGTCCATATTGCACCTTAGACTTTGTTGTTTCTACCCATGTTTTCTCTGGGCTGGTGTGGCTTGGTGTCATTACCATAACCTTACCCAATTTCTGCTGCGGAGGTTACCTGTTGAACTTAGGAGATGGATAGAAGAGGCAGGTTCTTAGGCCTGTCAGTAACTCTCTCTAGGTAAGAGAGTGTGCTGAGGAAGTGAGTTCTCCTGGAGGGAGTCCCGTAGCAGCTACAATACTCTGAGACTTCCGGTCCAGCCTATTGTTGAAGCCCTTTAAGGGAGGTGGACAATCGATGGACTTGTGATAGTGAAGGTGTACACTACTAGGGTGGGATAGGTGTGTGGGGAATGAGGGTCTGTGGGATGTGGGCGTAAATGATTCTTGGGAGAAAGTCCTTCCTGTTTATCTGTGCAACTTTATTATTGTCCTTTCCAAGCCTAGGAATCCCTTTCCCAATGGAGTTTAGTCCCAGTTCGAGGGTGACCCACTGCTGAGCGTGATGAGTAGCACGGTCTAAGGCTGAGAGGTTTGTGGAAGGTATGCATGCAGTTGGTGGTCATCTATTAAAATATAAGTACCAAATCTCTGTTCTTCATACAATGTGTATCTTGAAATCAAGTTATAATGTTATTAGAATTGTCTGTATATGTTGCATGTATGTTTTAATGTTGTTTCCACATGAATAGTTGCATGAACGAAATGATATAGCTGTTAAAATTGCATTAGATAGATATTTATATAAATATATATGAATATCATATGTTATCTCTATTTATTCCTGTTAAGTTTTATATGTGAATATTTCCGCAAAGTTATTCTGTGGCATTGCTCGGCCTTTTGGGTGGTTGGGGATGTTATAAATTGGTATCATAGCAGAAAGATGTTTCCACTGTGGCATTTCCTGGCCTATTGGGTGGTTGGGGACATTACAAATTTGTATCAGAGCCATGGTTTCAACATTGAGCCTGGATGGGCCATGTTAGTGGTTAATGAAGCAAGGATTTCAAAGTGAATTGTTGTCGAGAGGGACACAATTCAAAGTTTAGAGCATCCCTGAGTGTTAGGAAGGCATCGTGTGAACACTTAGACTGTGTTCAAAAGCTCAGGAAGTACAACAGTTCAAGAAAACCTACAAAGGAAGGAAGCCACAAAAAACATTGTGTTGGGCAGCGAGGTTTGAATTTGGGTCGTAGGATCAGTTCGGAAAAAGGAAGACCCTTCATAGTCGTCAGATATAGAAAAGGTGTAGAAAAGTTAACCCCTAAGTACTTTGGACTTCGTGACTTCGACAAAGTTTATGTGTGATAGAGCAGAAGGGGTTGAATCCCAAAGTTCTGAATTTCCAGAGAGGATATACACCGCAGATCAAAAGATAAATGCTTGACCGTTGGATCAGTCAAAGACAGATCTGAACCATTAGGTCGAGTCAAGAGAAAGAGGCAAGGCACAATGGTGAAAAACAGATCTCAATTGTCAGATCTGCGCGGAAGTGATTTTGATTCGTAGATCTCACATCAGTTCAGAAGAAATAAAGTATGCCAAGGTAAAAACTTCTGAAGCCTGAAGTCTCGAAGTGACGTGGCACGATGACATCAACCAGGGTGACATGGACTTCCTTAGTCCTACCACGTGTCATTCAGAATAGAAATTTGATGACCTTGTTGGACCAAAAGTAATCTGACACGTGGGGCCATGTGTCAGCACCTTAACTGTTGATAGTTGTACCATGTGGACCCTAGAAGGTAAAGTGGTTCAGAAGTTTAGAGTTCGAGATATTTGAGGAATGCAAGTGTAAAATCTTCTGAAGATTGAAGTCTCGAAGTCTCGAAGTGACGTGGCCTGCTGACGTCACCAGGGATGACATGAACACATGGGATGTGTGCCACATGTCAGTGAGTTAATAACCTTTGGAAGATAGAAATGTCAGTTAGAACGTGGCATGTGTCACTAGTCATATTGGGTCACATGTCCACTTATAGCATTTCTCCACGTGGCACTCCTCTTGAGCATGGGTAGTGAGACCCTCAGGGTCATAGGGGACACATGGTGCTATTTTGTGAAATCTGGAGACTTGGAACCCCAGAAGAAAATGATCCATGAGTTAGTGGGAGGAATAAATCCTCTGAAGTCCCAGAACCCCAAAGTAAATATCAGTCGTTGGATGTTGGGAAGCTGAGGACCATTGATCCACCCCACTTCACGAGTTCTCCAATGTGGCACTAGAGAAGTTTAGTTATGAGGTGCGGAAAGGGAAACCTCCAAAGCTCCGGAGCCCCAAAGTTCCAAGGCTCTGAATAAGTGCCCAACTATTATCACTTGGTCACAACTGTGGTCACCTATGAGTTAAGGGATGAAGAAAAGGAACTAGGGCCCGAAAAATTGTTGCAGAACAGAGCTGGGCTTAGAGATTGAACCCTCAGAGGTGCTTGATCGACCAAGACCCGCTGAAAATGGAGTCTGATATTTTTTCTGTTGAATCATATTTTTTAACTTACTTTGGAGAATTATTAAGTCTAATATCCTGACAAAAAATCGATTGTCTTCACATTTTGCATAATTAGCAATTATCAAAACCGAACCAAATTGTCTCATAGTGTGGAGAAATGGAGGAGGCACAATATGCTTACAGTTCGAAGGATGAAGTTACAGGAATGGATGTCCATTTGGGAATTTAAGGAACAAACTCCAATGGGCATGGAGAAGAAATAGATAAAGAAGTGAGCATGATGAAAATCATTAAGA
Source organism: Picea engelmannii (assembly GCA_009831015.1). Lineage (NCBI taxonomy): Eukaryota > Viridiplantae > Streptophyta > Pinopsida > Pinales > Pinaceae > Picea > Picea engelmannii. The sequence continues at coordinate 200,061 of ML792392.1, read as the reverse complement.
ATCTGCAAAAATATGTCCAAATTCACTAGGCAGATAACAAAAGGCTTATGAGAGCCAGGGAGAAACATGGAGACTTCAATATGAAGCTGATGCGGATCTTGGGAAGAATTGAAAATAAATTGGATAAGGAAAGTGGATCCATTAAAATAGGAATTCACGGGACCCCTAATGAGGAAAGAAGAGAAAGAAGTATTAGAAGACATCACCAGCATTCCCGAAGGAATTCAAAAAAGAGAATGCACAATAGTTCAAGTCCATCCCATAACTAAAAACATAGGAAATATGAAGAGGATGAACTGAAGGGAGAAATGAATAAGATCAAACCTCCTACTTTTGATGGAGAGCCCAAGAAAGATGAAGATGTTGAGGCATGGTTGTTGGGCATGAGGAAATATTTCCAACTATAGAATTACTCTTATCATACAGAAGGAAGAATTTACATCTATTAACTAAAAGGAAATACGTTTGTATGGTGTGATCATCTTGTGCATGTGCATCACGTTAGAGAGAAGAATGTTACATAGAGGGAATTCAAGAGGCATTTTGAAAAGAAGTACTTAACTAAGAGGTATTATGATAAGAAAATAAAAGAGTTCTTTGAACTCAAGCTAGGAAGTATGTCCATTGATGAGTATGAAAGAATATTCTTGGAGTTGTTGAAGTATGTTCCCTTCATCAAGGAAGAGACAATTAAGATTCAAAGGTGTTTGAGTGGGCTGCCATCTTTAATTAGTGACAAGATCCAGTAGGATGATCCTAAAACTATGGAAGAAACCATAAGGAGAGAAAAATTCTTATTTGATCAATAGAAAGGGAGACCTATTTTCTAGAAAGCTTGGGAAGACACGAATAATTTTAAAAGGGAGCAGAGGCAGAAGGGGAACAAGCCACCATTTTTCAGAAATAGTCCTCAAGGAAAACCAGTTTTGAGAGAGTCCAGGTTGGCTAAAGTTGATGGGAAAAGTCCAAGGTAAACACCTATGGAATGTTGGGGTTGTAAATGAGATCATAGATATAGAGATTGTCCTCACAGAAGTGACAAAGTGAGAATTGTTCACAATGGTCGGAAAGAACAAATGGTAGAGGACATGGGAAAAAGAGTACCAAGGATCTATGCAGCCCTCGAAAACACGCAAGCTGAGTTTCAATCACACATGATTGAAGTCGAAGGTATGATCGATAACCATGCCCTTACTATTTTAATTAATTCAAGGGCTAGTCGTAGCTATCTATATCCTAAGGTAGTGGAAATATTTCAATTTCCAAGAAGAAAGCATGGGAAATATTGGTTGGTGCAAATGTCTACAGGAACCAAGAGAAAGGTTGTGGAGTTGATTAAATCATGTCCAGTGGGATTGAATGGAATGAATACCAAGGCATATTTGAAAATCTTTCCTTTGGGATCATATGATTGCCTAATTGGTATGGATTGGCTAGAACAACGCCATGCCACATTAGACTGTCGTAAACAGGCATTCACTTTATTGGATGAGGAAGGAAATCAAAGAACATTCCAAGGAATTCCCAGAGAAGTTACCATCCAAGAAATTTCAGCAGTGCATCTGAAGAAGTGTTACAGGAAGGGTTGTCAAATAATTTCAACCCATATGGAGGAAGCATATAAGGATAAGGTGCCAAATCTGAAGGATCATGTAGTCCTGGAAGATTTTGAAGATGTGTTCAAGGAGGTAACAAGACTACCTCCAAAGAGATATATTGACTTCTCTATAAATTTAATGCCTAGAGCAACTTTAGTATATAAGAATCCTTACAGAATAAGTACACCAGAACTGAAGGAACTGCGAATGCAGTTGGAAGAACTCTTGAAGAAGGGGTATATATGCCCAAGTGTGTCACCTTGGGGTGCCCCAATGTTATTTGTGAAGAATAAATATGGGACCTTGATATTGTGCATTGACTTCAGGTAGTTAAATAAAGTAACTATAAAGAACAAGTATCCTCTACCAAGGATTGATGATCTCTTCGATCAGTTGAAGGATGCAAGGATATTTTCAAAGATAGATACAGGTCAGGATATCATCAGGTAAGAATTAAAGAGGAACACATCAGTAAGACCGCCTTCAGGACAAGGTATGGTCATTATGAGCTCACAATGGTGCCATTTGGGTTATCAAATGCACTAGTTATTTTCATGTGCTTAATGAATAGTGTTTTCCAAAAATATTTAGACAAGTTAGTCATTGTCTTTTTCGGTGACATCTTTGTATATTCAAAGTCAGAAGAAGAGCATGAACATCATTTGAGGATAGTATTGCAAGTACTAAGAGAGCACCGGTTGTATGTAAAATTGAGCAAGTGCTCATTTTATCAAAACATAATTCACTATTTGGGGCATATCATATTTGAAGAAGGGATAGTAGTGGACCCTGCAAATATTGAGTCCATTAAAGGGTGCACACCACCTAAGAATGTGACAGAAGTTAGATCCTTCATGGGTCTAGTTGGCTACTACAAAATATTCATTGCAGGATTTTCGAGAATAGCTCACCCCATCACTTCCTTGCAAAGGAAGGGGAAAAAATTTCAATGGACAAAAGAATGTGAAAAGAGCTTCCAACAATTGAAGCAGTTGTTAACCAGTGCTCCAATTCTGAATATTGTAGATCCGAATGAAGATTTTGTGGTTTTCACAAACGCATGCAAAGAAGGACTGGGTGGAGTCCTCGGCCAGAATGGATTTGTGATATGTTTCGAGTCCAGAAAATTGAAAGAACATGAAAGGCTCGATGCCACTCATGATTTGGAGTTGGAATCCATAGTGCACGCCTTGAAGAAGTGGAGGCACTACCTCATGGGAAAGAGGTTTGAGTTCAGGACAGACCATAATGGTCTGAAGTACCTGTTTGATCAACCTACTTTGAATGTTAGGCAGAGTAGATGGTTGGAATTCTTCTGTGAATATGACTTTGATATCAATCACATCAAAGGAAAGGAGAACAAAGTGGTTGATGCACTCAGTAGGAGAGTGAATGAACTACATGCTACAACTATTAGCATGTATAGGATCGATCTTAAGGACAAAATTTTTGAGGCTGCAAAAGTTGATTTTCAATACAAGGAATTAGTAACTAAATTGCAACAAGGTAAAATGCAACAGAAAGCTGAAGATTACGAACTGAGAATTGATGGAACTCTTTTGTACGAAAGTCAAGTTTATGTACCCAATTCTCCTTAATTGAGGAGTGCGATTTTAAAAGAATTGCATAATGTGCCTTATGCTGGGCACCCTGGATATCACAAAACAATTTGAGCAGTCAAGAGCCATTACCATTGGCCAAGTATGAAGAAATAAATTGCAGAGTACATAGCCAAATGCTTGGAGTGTAAAAGGGTCAAAGTTGAGCATAGAAACCCAGCTGGTTACTATAGCTATTAACCATCCCTGAGTGGAAGTGGGAAATGGTGACAATGGATTTCATCATAGTATTTCCCAGAACAAGCAAGCAACATGATGCAATCATGGTGGTAGTGGACAAGATCATGAAGGTCGCCCATTTTATTCCATTGAAGACTACTCACAAGGCAACTAATGTTGTTGATATTTATATGAGGGAAGTAAAACACTTGCATGGCATACCCAAGACAATTGTGTCTGACATAGACCCAAAGTTTACCTCAAATGTTTGGAGAGGATTATTCAAGGGGTTCAGAATGAACTTGAACTTCAACATAGCATATCATCCTGAGTCAGATGGACAAACAAAAATAGTAAACCAAGTGATAGAAGATATGATAAGGATGTATGTGATGGACAAACCATTGAAATGGGAAGATTATCTACACTTGGTAGAATTTTCCTACAACAATGGGTATCAAGCATCACTAAAGATGAGCCCGTTTGAAGCACTTTATGGAAGAAAGTGCAACACCCCAGTAAGTTGGGACAACCCAGCTGATAGGGTAGTGGTTGGGCCAGAGTTTCTCAAGGAAATGGAAGAGAAATTGTTAAAGATAAAGCTGAATTTGAAGGTTGTCCAAGGCAGGCAGAAAATCTATGCAGACAAAGGAAGAACCCGCAGGGAATTTAAAGTGGGTGATCATGTTTTCATGAAGGTGAAATCCAACAAAAGTTCCCTGAAGCTGGGAACCTATTCCAAGTTGGCAGCTAGATATTGTGGACCATTTGAAATTCTAGAAAGGATTAGACCAATATCTTATATGTTTTCATTGCCTGCATCCATAAATATTCATAATGTATTTCATGTATCATTTCTCAAGAAGTATATACCTTATGCTAATCATGTGATTGATTGGAATGTGGTTCAGGTGGAGCAAGAAGGTGCTTTACAAGTGTAGCATGTGTGCATAATGGACTGGAAGAGAAAGAAACTCTGGAGTAGAGTCGTAAATCTTGTAAAGGTTCAGTGAACCTGGTACAGTCCTGCGGATGCATGGGAACATGAAGATGATATGCGGGCAGAGTACCCACATCTTTTTGAATATTTTGGAAATATTGTTGTTGATGTGTAAATAAGTTGCACTGAGGATAGTGCAAAAATAAGGGGAGGGGATTGTAACACCCTGAGGCCGAGCCCATGCTGAATTGTAATTTTGTTTATAGGCTGGTGATCCAAGTGTTTATAATTTGGAAGACTTATGTGTTTATTAGGTCAGAGAGCCCAAATGCTAAGGCCAATGAGCCTAATTTTGTATATGTAAATACTCACATCATTAATAAAATTACATTGTTGCATGTAGACCGACCACGAAGAAAGAGTTATGGGGGACTAACCTCCACTAGGTAGGGAAGGGGCTAAGTGTCTAGGAATAGGGGCTAAGCTACAGGGCTTACCTTTAAAGGAATAGTATTATATTATTATTTCCTAGAGGCTAAGGTTTGACATAACCTTGTTGTCCTAAGTTTCTGGGGAAAGGGGACGAGTGTCAAGTGGATCTCGTGTAGCTTCAGGGAGACATGTGTCAACCTGGGCGCATGTAGGTTTTAGGTGGGAAATTTAGCTCGTTGGGGGTTCCCTCACCACTCTTGCGAGGGTTGCCACTCTGAAGTAGAGCCATACTCCCCCCTATTGCATGCACTGAGACAAAGAGAGAGACATCCTTGACACCGCTAGCCATTGCCTCCATTATTGATCTCTATAGCTTCTGAAACCCACACACCCATGTAATGAAGATAACCATGTTTTCTATGAAGAACAACACGACTGTGTAGATTCTGAGCCATATCACACCTTAGCATTTTCTATTGCTACCCACGTTTTATCTGGACTGGTTTCACTTTTTTTCATTACCAGAACCTTACCCAATTTATGTTGCGGAGGTTACCTGTTGGACTTAGGAGCTAGATAGAAGAGGTAGTTTGTTATGCCTGTCAACAACTCTCTCCAAGTGAGAGAGTGTGTTGAGGAAGTGAGTTCTCCTGGAGGGAGTCCCGTAGCAGGTACAGAACTCTGAGACTTCTGGTCCATCATGTTATTCAAGCCCTGGAAGGGAGGTAGAAAACCGTTAGACTTGTGATAGTGAAGGTGTACACTCCTAGGGTGGGATAGGCGTGTGGGGAATGAGGGTCTATGGGCTATGGGCATAAGTGGCTCATGGGAGAAAGTCCTTTCTGTTGATCCATGTGACTTTCCTATTGTCCTTGCCAAGCCTAGGAATCCCATGGATGGTGGAGTTTAGTTCCAGCTGAGCGTGATGAGCAGTGCGGTCTAAGGCTGGGAGGTTCTTGGAAGGTCTGCACGCAATTGGTGGTCATCTATTAAAATATAAGTACCAAATCTCAATTATCCGTACGATGTGTATCTTGAAATCAAGTTATAATGTTATTATAATTGTCTGTATATATTGCATGTATGTTTTAATGTTTTTTCTGCATGAACAGGTGCATGAATAGAATGCTATATCTGTTAAAATTGCATTAGATAGATATGTATATAAATATATATGAATATCATATGTTATCTCTATTTATTCATGTTAAGTTTTATATGTGAATATTTCCTCAAAGTTATTCTGTGGCATTGCTTGACCTGTTGGGTGGCTGGGGATGTTACAAATTGGTATCATAGCAGAAAGATGTTTCCACTGTGGTGTTTCCCGACTTGTTGGGTGGATGGGGATGTTACAACTACCTTGTAAAGTTTTTGTTTTATACACTGATCATAAAGCACTGCAATACATAAACAACTAGACAAAGTTGAATTAGAGGCATGTGCAAAGGGTTGATTTCTTACATAGCTACTTAATTGTGTTGAATCATAGATCAATAAGATCAAATAGAATTGTCGATCCCTTGAATAGAAGGACAATATTGTTGACTATGATGAAAATGGAGATGGTAGGGATGCGATGAATGAAGAATTTGTATAAGACAAATGAATATTTTTCAAAGCATGGAAAGACAACAATTGAACTGTGGAATGGAGCTAGACTTCATACTTAGATTTATTCATTCTATAAGTTTTCATTCATAAATTAGAAATTGTGAATTCCAAGAAGATCAATGGTGGAGAACCTCATAATAGAGTTGCATAAAGGTGGCTCAAGTGGACATTTATGGTTTGGAAAGATTCTACTATAAGTTTATTTTAGTGACATTTATGCCACACAAACAACATGTTTGAGGAAGTGAGAGTTTCAATGGAATGCAACAACAAAACGAGGTTTTGTGTTGTTGAAGAAGAAGGTGACCAATAAGCCTATGTTGGGTTTAATAGATTTTCCCATAAACTTGGCTAAAAAGAACCAAAATCAACCCTTGTTTCAAAAAGTGGTGTTATCAGTAGCAACCATGCTTTTTTTTATTGGGGTGGAGGGGGGGGGGTTTAGATTACCATATTTTGCAATCGTGTTCTTAAAAACCTCGCAATGTTTCCAACAATGACCTTAAAATCAACCCTCGAATAAAAAATTGGCACCAACAACAACACTTTTTTTTTCGAGGTCAAAATTACAACTTGTTTGAAGCCACATGCCTAACAATCTATACCATTGCAACTAAAAGCTTAAAATCAAACCTAGAATTGAAAAGTGATGCTCCCAATATCACCCCCCATTTTTTGGGGGTAAAAATTACAACTTCTTCAAAACCAATGGCCTTGACAACCGATACCCTTGCAACCAAAATCTTAAAATCAACCT
>ML792392.1:146488-191880 GCA_009831015.1 Picea engelmannii | reverse complement strand
CTTTTTGATTTAAGGGTTAATTTTAGGATTTTGTTGCAAGGGTGCCAATTGTCAAGGTCATTGATTTCAACGAAGATGTAATTTTGACCCTGAAAAAAATGGGGCTGGTATTTGGAGCACCAATTTTCAATTCCAAGGTTGATTTTAACCTTTTGGTTTCAACCGTATAGGATTATAGGCCCATGGATTCAAACAAGTTGTGATTTTGACCACGAAAAAAAAGGTTGCTGCTGTAGGCACCACTTTTCAATTTGGAGGTTGATTTTAAGGTTATTGTTGAAAACATTACGAGATTGTTAAGGACATGGTTCCAAAAGGTGGTAATTTTAACCTTCCACGCATCCTAAAAAAAACATGGGGTGCTATTGGTAACACCACTTTTTGAAACATGGGTAAAAATTGTGACTAAATGAAACATCCATAAAAATGAGAACCCTAGAGTTTACAAGTTTCGAACTAATGACGTCACAAGGATTCTTCATTTTATTTTTATTTTTCCCTCTTTTCTTTAAGTTCCTTTTTTATTTTTCTCCCTTTTTTTCACTTTTCTCCCTATTTCCAGCGCCTCTGCCTATTATGATTATGTTTACAACAATAGCAGAGTTTTAGGCCATGCTCTCAAAATTGTTGAAAATTTAAGCTCGAAAAAAGGGATGGTTTTACTAGTGGGGAGTTTTTTCGATTTAGGGGGTTGATTTTAGGATTTTGGTTGAAACAATACTGATTTTCTAGACCATGGTTTCAAAAAACTTGCAATTTTAACCTCGAAAAAAGAGGGGCTACTATCTTTAGTACAAATTTTCGATTCAGGGGGCTGATTTTAAGATTTTGGTTACAATGGTACCAGTTGTTAAGTTCATGATGTTAGACAAGTTGTAGTTTTAACTTCCCCCCTCTTAAGAAAAAATGTGTTGTTGGTCGCGTCATTTTTTGATTCAACGGTTGATTTAGGATTTTGATTACCAACATTATGAGGTTGTTAAGGTGATGGTTGCACAATATTATAATTTTAACTCCAAAAACAAAAATGGTGCTATTTTTAACACCATTTTCTAAAATGGGGTAAAAAAAACCACTAAATGTGACTTAAAAAAAAAAAAACAGAATTATGGAGGGTTCTCATCAAGTCAATAACTATGTTTTTCATCTTAGTATTACCAAGAATCCAAAGAGGTAATAATTCTATCTTTATAGAGGTAGATGGATTCTTGAAAATGCAATGAACATAATTGTTTTATTCTTTAAAGGAATAGTTATTTTGCATGGTATGCCAAATGAGCATAACCTCATATAGGTGTTATAAACAATAATGGAACATATAGGCATAACTATGTTGAAGGTGTGAAGATTGATGAATATTTTGATGTAGAGATTTATTGTTTGGTATAGGCACAAGTGTCACATATAATTGTGTCAAATCTGTTGCATCATCATCTTAGGAGTCAAATATGTGTTGTTAACCTAGAATATTCTATTAGAGCTATTATAACTTGTATGCACAAGTTAGTTGATAAATTCATACATGACACTTGAACATTTAGGAGTAAGCCTCATCATTGTTGAGAAAGTAAACCTAAAATGAGGAAACTATTGAGGTAGTTAGTGTTTGACACATATGTCAAACTTGATCATTGCTACTCTTATATATACAATGATATGTTGTATGAAAGACATATATAATAATGTATCATAGTGAATGTAATACCCTCAAGATGATCCCCAATTGTAATTGTACATATGTTTATAGGCTAGTGAGCCAAGAATATTATAGGCTAGAGTGTTTGTTTGATTATTAGGTTGAAGAGCCTAGATGCTAAAAGGTCAGCAAGCCTATCATTGTAATATGTAATCACTCATATTATTAGTAAAATACATCACTATTGCAGACCAAGTCAAACAAGAGAGTATGGGGGGCTAGGACTCCATGAGAGGGAAAGGGGGATAAAGGTTTAAGGATAAGGGGCTAAGTCAAGGGACTTAAGCCTAGGAATAAAATAATATTACTCCTAAGTCCAAAAGTCTTATATAATAACTTATCTGAAATTCCCATGGAGGAGGAATGAATTACAAGTGGGGAACATGTTAGTTCCTTTGGTGCCAAGCGTCAAGTTAGACACATGCATATATATTATGGAGAATTAGTGTAATTCTCATCATTCTTACCATTCATTTTTTCCATGCACTCTATCGGGGGTACCATGGTTGGAGAGTGAAGCTATGGAGGTTGGGAAACCATGTAAATCCTTAGTGGTTTGGGTTTGAAGAGGTAGGTTGTCAGACCTGTGAGAATTTAATTGAAAAAGAAAGTTGGCAAGCCTGTAACCATTCTCTCTGAGTGAGAGAACCGTTAGGTGCATGTAGAAATTCTAGAGTAGCCTTGTGTTCTAGGAGATACAGTTCTTTGATACTTCCTATCTGGTCTGTCACTGAAGCCCAGGAAGAGAAGTGGGACAACCAAAGGACTATTGAACAAAGAAGGGGTACACTTCTTGGGGTGGGACAGGCATGTGGGGAATGAGAGGTTGTGAGCTAGGAACTGCTACTGAAGTTTGCACCAGAGCCTATGTTTTTATTGTGTTACTGGTTGGACCTTAGTAGGACTGGTGAGACAACCTTTGCCCTGGTGGAGTCATATCCCCATCTCGGGGGTGACCCACTGCTGAGAGATTATGAGTAGTGAAGTCTATGGATGGGAGGAACAACAGAGGGTTGCATGCAGTCGATGTTTTACAACAAAAGATAAGTGTATCTTTATGTGTATTTACATGTTGATTACTATGTGTAATATATTTATTTATGTTGTTGTAATTGCATATTTATGCATGGATTATTGTATGTTGTTAGTTCTGCATATTGTTTCATATGTAGGGAATATTAATTAATAAATTGGTATCAAAGAGTCATTATTTTCATGTGGCATGGCCCAACCTGGCGCTCAGGATGTTACAATTACCAACTTGAAAAAACTCCTCTAGGGTTCTAATTTTTTAGAGGTCAAATTTAGTGGCTATTTGCAACTATGTCCTTAACAATTAGTATTGTTGTGAACAAAAACCTTCAAACTGAAAACTAATACTATTAGCAACACTCATTTTTTTGGAATTAAAATTGCAACCTGTTTGCAAACATGGACTTAACAACTGGTACAATTGTGAACAAAAATATGAAAATCAACCACAGAATCAGAAAGTGATGCTACTAGTAGGAATCCTTATTTTTTTTCAAGGTTAAATCACAACAATTTTGAAGCCATAACTTAGAAAACAAAAACTGTTGTAAACAAAAACATAAAAAAAAACCAAATAAATTGAAAAAATAGAAAAATCCTCAAAATGATAGGGAAAATGATAGGGATAGAGGGGAACATGGTTTAATAAAATTAAAAAAAAAAAATCACAATTTATATATATATAATAATAATAATAAATAACAAAAATTAAAAAAAAATAATAATAATTTAAAAAAATTAAAACTTCTTAAAAACAAAAATTAAAAAAATCCAAATTAATAAACAACATCAAAATAAAAAAAACAAAATTTGTTTGGAGAATCCCAACAACCCCTGGCCCCTTATTGAAATTTTGATTCTTGGAACTACTATGCACCCCAATCTAAACTTTGATTTTATTTATTTTCAAGTTTTTTAAATTTCATTTTTTTTTCTTGAAGAGATTTTTTCCTAATTTATTTTATTATTATTATTATTATTATTATTATTTAAATAAGGATGAGAAAAAAATTTTGAGTGATATTTTTTTTTTAATATTTTAAAATTATATATATATATATATATATATACTTAAAAAACCATGCTTTTTTCCTTCTTCATTTTTTAAATGATTTTGTTTGCAATGATACCTATTTTTTAGGTTATGGTTTAAAAAAAATTACGATTTTAATCTGGAGAAAAGGGGATGTTATTGGTAGCACCACTTTTTGATTTGAGAGTTGATTTTAAGATTTTTGGTTATAACTATTCTAGCCGTTAAGTCCATGGTTGCAAACAAATTGAAATTTTGGCTTTAGAAAAAAAGGGGTGCTATTGGGAGCACCAATTATTAATTTAAGGATTGATTTTAAGGATTTTGTTCTCAACAATACATATTGTTAAGGCCACAGTTGCAAAAAAGATTCAATTTCAACCTTGAAAAAAATGGATGCTATTGGTAGCACTACTTTTCAATTCGGAAGTTGATTTTAAGTTTTGTTCACAACTGTACTAGTTGTTAAAGCCATGGTTACAAATAGGTTATAATATATGGACCACATTATAGAATATGTATGATACCTTAAATAGGTTGAGAGTACAAGTGCATAATCAATTATATTCCTTGAATTTTTGTGACAAGGAGAATGTTGTCAATTATGTGATCCATATACAAGATGTACATGGCTCGTTGTTGATAATTAATAGTTATTGATGATACAATGGATCCAAAGGAATTCATTATTTTGATATTTAATGGGTTGACTGAGGTATTTCAACCTTTTGTAACTAAATTGAATGCTTTAGGGAGATTTGGAATGGTTTTACTTAGAGATCTTAGGTATCCCACTTCAAGCAGAAAATCAACTAAATGGGTTCAAATATAAAGGTTTAAATAAGTGCTTAATATGAAGACAACAAAGAAAAAATCTTAAGGTATGTAATTTAAGTAGATAAACTTTTGGTACTGAAATCCACAGAATGCTAAAAAATTATGGAAAAACAATGTTATGTGTTACTACTATATCAAGAAATGACATTATGTGCAAGACTACTACAAGTATAAGCATAACCATAATAAGAAGAATTCATCTAATGTGATAGAAAATAAGATATTAGAAAAGAATAATTAAAATAACATCATTTGTTGTGATAGAGATGGTTAAATTGGTACATTGATTATGGCTTGAACGAACACTTGACTAGTAGACATGGTTGGTTTGGAAAGTTTGAACGACCTTCATAGAGTGGTTTCAAGTATGGAGATGAGAAGGCCTTGGAAATGTTTGGTGAAGGTGATGTCTCTATGTTACTACATACATGTGAGGCATGTGTGAGGCATGTGACATCATAAGAAGAATATTATACATACCTAGATTAAAGAAGAATATTTTATTTGTGGGTTCATAGAATGCATTGAAATGGAAAGTGGAATTTGACAATAGGATATGCATGATAAAGGAAATTTAGAAAATATATGCACTCATAGCTTTAAGTACAATATGGTTTGCATTGATTGGAAGCCAAAGTTTTTGTTGAGTGTGCATGGGGAATGACCATGGATTCTAGTAGACTATCAAATTTAAGTCAAAGACAATTAAATTTGTTTAGTTTAACCTTATTGCATAAGTTGAACATCATGCATGAATTACCATAGAAAAACAATACTATAAATTTTTATGAAGCTTATATTCTTGGGGGGGAAATGCATGAGGGTTTCCCTACAGGAAAAATATGGCGGTGAGTGAAGTTTCTACAAGAATTGGTACATACTGACCTATGTGGACCCATGGTTACTTGTTGAGGCCACAACAACCCCCTTTACTTTTTCTTTTACAAACGAAAGGAAAGGAGCCCCCTACTAAAATTTGCATCCCTAATGCCTAATCTTCTACTTCTTGAGCTTAATGTTAATTCTTTGTCTACCTTGAGGGTGTTGGATGGTTTTATCTTGATTGATGGTTGTCTTGAATGAGTTTGTTGTTGAATATTTTAGGAATGGATAACTCAAATTATGCATCTTACTGCTTGCATGTGGTGCTCCATGTCTTCATCTTTATGCTTCCACATGTGGATCATACTATTTTGTTTCAAGCTCTAAGTTTGAATTGCAAGATCACTAATTATTCTTTTGAGTAGAGACTTGACACATGAAATATCAAGACACTTATCTATGTCCACCCATGATTATCTTTTATAAGTTTTCTTGAAGGAATGGATTTTAATATTTATGGTGTATTGACAAGTCTCCTTTTAATCACATGATTGATCTCATTTTTTATTTTGTAGGAGTAGGTTCGTAGGGCCAATTCATTTATGTGACTACTCCATCCTTGAAATGTTAGTGGGAGAATCCCTGGATCCTTATCCAGAACCTTGACCTTGATCCTTACCAGGATTCCTCTCATTAGGAAGTGACTTACCTTGGCTTATAGTTTCCTCTAGATTTGAAGCTCCCAAGGCTATCAGATGCACTTTTCCCATAGGCATGTCCCCGATCCTATTCAGATTGATCTCTACCAAATTCCTTTTTCAATCTTCCCTCTCACCAAAATCCATGCCAAAATCCCATTCAAATTCTTGGTTGTAGGTCCTTATCATTTCGTCGCCCAATGCTCCCTCGCTATCTCTCATAGTTTGTATCATGCATAATGATTTGGCATAAGGAACTTTTCCTTGAATTGATTGTATTCCTACTCCCTGTAATCTTATCAGGTTTTCTCTTTGATAAGTTCAACTTTATTATATTGACATGTGCAATGCACTTGGTTGTCGTTTATCTCCTCTTATCATTCATCACTACTTGTGACATTGATTTGTCTCATGAAGTTTCATCTTCTTCCCCTTCATCGCTTTCCGTTCATTGCAACTTAATCTCAATGTTCTTTATTGCCATAAGACCTAGCTACCCACCATGACACCTAGTTATTCAAAACCTACCTAATTTACCTTATTCCTAATTTCGACCCCTAGGTACGAAACCCTGACCGATGGAACCATGAGGGGAATGGAACCTTGACTTTTGTGTAATTTGGCCTAATTTCCTAATTTGTATTTTTTGTTTTCTATATATTTTTTATTTGATTTATTTATATATTTTTATTTATTTCTTTGTTTTGATTTTATTTATTTATTTCTATTTTACCCTTGGTTTTGGCAAAACCATATGGTTTATTTGCACATGATATTTTCCCATGTTTTTTTCCCTAAAGTTACATTAGATATTTATTTTTACATAGGGAAAACTAAGTTCACTTTAGATTTATTTTTTATATGGGGTAAACATTTTTTAACATGGATAAACTATTTTGGTTGCATAAACAAAATATTTGTTAAATGATGTGTTTTGCTCAAGTGTAATATGTACATTCTTTTATTTTTTCATATATCTATAAAACTAAAAAACAATTTGACTTTTCATTTTTTTATATATTCATTTATTTTTTCATTTTAATTTTGTTTTCCTTTCTTATCACCTAAGTCCTAGATTATACATATTCATTTAATTGTTCTTATGTGATTTAATTTCATGTTGATTTTTTATTTAACTTTCTACATGTTTACCCTCACTCACTAAAATTCAATGTAATATCCCATGATACGTTTCCTTAGGTTTCCCCCCATTGGTCCTCACATTACTTCATGGAAATTCTCATGAAAAATTATCATTTAAGACACACTTACCTATTTTACAAGAATCCTTCTTACCTTCATGGAATCCTTCCTCCCCTTCTCCCGAACACCTTATAAATATACAAATATTTTTCCCTGTGACTAAGCCATAAGATAATCAAACTTATCCTTATTGTAATATTATTTAACTGGTCTTCAAAATGGCTCATCGGGAGAGCTCATTGGAACATCCCATTGGAATCAAACCCTTTGCATGTCTCGACTAGAGCATTCTGACGAGCCTAAGGGAGGGGATGTGTTACTTTAATATTATATTAATATTTAAGAGCCTTCGTCGTCGAAAACCTAGCTCGTCAGGAGAGATCAATGAGTATGAACAAGAATACCATCATTGGGAGAGCTCACGAAGAATGTATCTTCAGGAGTCTTGGTCATTGGAGGATTTACCAAGACTTACCACCTCCCTTACAAAATACCCCAATGACCATGCATTTTAATATATATTTTGTTGGAGGATTATTTTAATGTATATTTTGGAGGGCATGCACCCATTGGAATAACTACATTTAATATTATTGTAATATTGTCTCTCAATTTTATCCCATGTGGACTTAATACATTGTCGTCAGAGATTTACCATCGTCAAAGAAGTTACCGGGATTTACTTTTTCCAAGACCTACCATCATCCTGACCAACCCTTTTGACGACCATGTGTTTTAAATATTTTAATGGGGGATTACAATAATATTATTGGAGAGCATGCACCATTGGGAAATATTATCTTAATATTCTTCTTCTCCCACCGTCAGAAGCTATTGTTTTTGGGAGTCTGAGATGAAGACCGTCGTCGAGAGTGTGAGTTGAAGTCTATCATCGAGAGAAGTCTAAGTCTCACCTCCGACGACATACATGCACCTATTTGAATATTGTGGACTATTTTTCATCTTGGGGACTTTCATGCCGATGAAGAAGACTTGGGTTTGGTTAATGTTATATAATTTGATACATTTTATTTTCACGTGGGTGGGGGGATATTTTATTAGTTTTTAGATTTATTTTGATTTCATGTGGTTGGGGGGTAATATTTTTATTTTTTAATTATTAATTATATTTTCACGTAGGTGGGGGAATACTTTGTTGTTTTTTAATTTTAGTAAGTTTTAATTTTCACATAGATTTGATTTGGGTATAAATTTTAATGTTAATTTATTTTTAACGCAGGTTAATTTTAATTAATTTTGTTAATTTTTACTTTCATTTCTTGTTTATTATTTCCCTACTTTTTCGAATGAAAATTATCCAAAATTACTTTACAGGATTGTTTAGGTTTCAAAAACACTCATTAATTGTTTTAGATAAAATAAAGGGTCTTCCATTAAATTTTGGAAAACACTGCTTTCATTTTCTTTTGATTTAGTCTTACTTGATTTCAAAGGATGGTTTGATAGTTCTCATTTTCTTTGATTGTTTTGTTTTGCGTTGATTCTCTTGGTTTTTCTTTCATGAGATAATGACTTGGTTATGTGTTTTTTTTGAAATAAAACCATCAATGCGATTACATGCATATTTCGAATTGAAACAAGGAATCATTAAAAGCATAATGATCACAATTTTGGCATTAAGCATGTTGCATCATAAAAGCAAGTTGTTTCATCGCAATTTTCTCGCATGAATAACGATTGCACCATTTGAGTCTCTTCATTTTTTGGTATTTCATCATTGTTTGTGTGCTTATCTAAATATATTTAAATCAATTACATGCATCAATTTGGTTAAAATCAGGTTTTCATGATATTTCGACAGTTTCGTCAAAGTTGGTCTTTGATGCATAAATGAGTCAATTGAACATTTTAGCGGATTAAAATAATTCATTTTAAAGTCAAATTTTGAGATAAATGATTCGTGTCTTAGAAGTGTACATGTCAAGGAGTGGAAGCGAGCTGACATTTTTGGGATCCGCATAATACATTATTTTTACAATCTTTAAAACTTTTGCTTAAAATCATGCATTTTTTTATAATTTTCTGCTCTTTGGAAAAATAAATTTAAATTGTTTTAAGTTCTTCTCATGTCATGGATTCATCCTCTTCCTTAAAAGAATGTACATCAAATTTTGGCGGAGAGCAATTGGTTGTAGATTTGAGAAAAACATCATATTTTTCTAAGGCTCCTACTTTTGCTAAAAAATGAGTTTGCACTTTTTCACTCGTAGATGAATTTAATTATTCTCCCCCCTAGTTTTTTTTAAGATAAAAAGAGACTTTATATTTATATATATGGAAAATATAAGTACAGGCACACTAGTGAGGGGATTCCTTGATGGAAACCAACTCCATCACTACTGAAGATCTAAGTTCTGACAAACATGAAAAAAAGACTCTAATGAGGGGCTTCCATATTGGAAACCAACCTTCTCATTGGTTAGATATGAGAATGTATAATCATCCCCAAGTTTAAATTTCACACAAAAACTAGCCCCTTGATCTAAATCAAAGGAAGGGGCATGACCATATCTAACCATTTTAGTTCAAGCAAGAAAAGAAACCACTAGGGTCTTTCTACACCTATGAATTTAGATAAGCAAAAAAACACAGAGAGCGATGATTAGAACCTGAAGAATTGGTTCCTGGGCTTCTATGAATATTCGAGAAGTCCCTTTCCCTTGTATACCTCTCCACTCATATCACTGGATTCTTCCTCGTCCTCAATCTAGATGGATCAGGCACACGATCCTGGAGGATTTGGGGGTTTTCCCATATTATGGAATTCATGTCTAACCTCGAATTTGATTCCAAACTAAGATTAGAAGAAAAGGTCGAAATTTCTATCTAGAATTTCAATTGCTTGGATTTATTTGTCATTGTCTCTTTTATCCTTGTCTATATCCTGAGAAACCATGGATTTTACCACCTAGTACATTTCGGTCAGCTGGAAATACTTGGTTTCCCTGGTGCAAGTATACTTAGGATCGTCTACCCAATATTTAAGTATGTGCTCTATGTCTGCATCAAAAGTCGAGCAACGATGTCACCTCACCACTTCCTCAATTTTCGCAACATGCTTCTTTTCCTCATCTATGATCAGGTATTTGAAACACATACCATCCATCCACGTCGCTCAAGCTGCCCTGGAGTGATTTTCCAGTCCTTTTGAAGAGGAAGGCTCTATTTGATTACCTTTATGATTTGTTCCCTTTTTGGCCATTATGCTAGAAACCCACCATATTTTTTATGTTGCTCCAATTGTCCCTGCCTTGACTATCCATAATATTGGAATTTGGTTCCCACTTCTCTCAGACTACCCATGAGTCCATCTTCCTCAGATTACTTGAGCACCTCCTATGATTGGTAGTGAAAGACACCCCAAAGGAGTCATTACATGATTCTACCACCTCTTTGTGCTTCTCTTCTTTCTACTCTTGGGGGGGAAATCCTTTACAATTTTATTTATCCCCAAGAAAAACACACAAAGGGAAGCATTCCCAATGTGACATTGTCCTTCTATTGTTTCTAGGGATCATTTTGTGATTTCTATCTTATGAGTCACCCAAGGGGAGGATGTACCTATAGTACTTTTGCATTGGTTCTCATAACAACCTTCGAGACTATGGATAAATCATTTCCCTCCTATGATGACGATGCTCACCCTTGATCTGCATTAGGAAGCCCCGTCCCATCCAGTACTCCACTCATGATATTTAAATCAATTACATGCATCAATTTGGTTAAAATCAGGTTTTCATATTTCCAATTACCCTTATAATGTTTCAATCTTACTCTCGCTACTCTTACCAGTTTTTTCCATTGTCTTATCAGGTATTCGAGTGGCTTGCACAATTTCACCAACTGGGTCCTTATCTTTTTCCCTCTCGACTATTATCACATTGAGTTTCTCTAGCACACCTTATGATACCTTGTCCTCACAATTTCTCATAACGTGATGACTTGTGTCATCTTTTCTTAGTCGCATGGCCTCCTACCAGGTGTTTTGGTGAGTGGGGTCCCCCAACTTCCACCTCGACAATCGAGTCCTTTGTTGGATTCCTAGGTTGGCCAAGTAGTCTTCCACTGTGTTTTCACTCCTTCACACTTTGTATGGGATAATAAATTGGAAGTTATGAATTAGGTCAAAAGTATGAGCCCATCCATGAGATAGCCTCCAATTTGTGGTGATTTTTTCTGGATTGGATCCATCGAGAAAACGTTTCAGAGATGATATGATAAGGAGCGAGTCGCCTTCCACTATCATACTTTTTATTCCCTATTTTTTGGCCATGGAGAGACCTCTGATGAGTCCTTCCATCTCTGCATCATTATTGGAGTTATACCCCAGTTTACTTGTGAACATGGCCAAAATTTAACCTTCAGAATCTATTAGCAATCCCCTCACTCTAGATTTTATAGGGTTATCCTTTGATGCTCCATAAAAATTTATCTTTATAATGCTCGAAAACACAGGTATTGCAACAGAGGACGAACACCTTCAGTAACCACTCACTTAACCAGATCAAAGATCAACACATTGATGTTTTCACGTGGTAAAACCCCTACAGGGAAACATCCACGACCCCAACCAACACAACCACTTGGAGCAGTTTATTAATGCAAAAGAAAAAGATTACATATAGAGTTTACAAGAGAGTTTCTCACAATCGATCATCGACAAATGACCCTCCATGCTCTTTAAATAGAGATCATGGACCAATCGGGTATTAAGCCACAGATCAATGGTTGTTAAGATCGAGGAGAGTATGAACCGTTAGATCACTCTATGTTGGAAACATATCGTGACCATCAGATTTCCTAAATACAAATGCATACGAATGCATACTAAAGAAACACACTAAGAAACATAGTTATACCTAACGACACATTAGACCAAGTAGATCTTAACTAACTCGTAAGTGTCTAAATATCCTAACATCCCCCCTTAAGAATAACTTGGGATAGTATTGAAGGATTTACAATGTTGACACAATAGGAGAAGCAAGGAGGAATTAGATCCTATCCCCCCTTAATGACAACTTTCTGAACTCCTAACATAGATCGAAGTTTGGAAAAATTCGCTTATGTAAGAGACTTTGTGAAAATGTTTGCTACTTGATTTTTTGTAGGGAAAAAGAGCTCTTCAATAACTTGATCATGAATGAGCTTTCTGATGAAGTGCATGCGTAGCTCGATGTGCTTGTTGTGCTGATGTTGAACTGGGTCTTTGGAAAGATTGATGGCACTTTGATTGTCGCACCAAAGGCTGGTTGGATGCTATTGCTCGAATCCAAACTCTGAAAGGATCTGTCGAAGCCACAAGGCTTCCTGACTTGCATTTACCACTCCTTGGTACTCTGCTTCTGTTGAAGAAATTGAAATATCCTATTGTTTCTTATAGGCCCAAGTGACAGGTCCTGAACCAAGGTTGAAAACATAACCTACAGTAGAATTCCAATCATCAGGGTCGCCGACCCAATCTGAATCAGTGAAACCAACCAATAAAGGAGTCCCTCTTGAACGATAATGTATCCCGAAATGAACTGTACCACGGACATATTGAAGTATCCTTTTAGCTGTTTTCTAATGGATTTCATGGGATGTTTGCATATACTGGGCAACAAGACCAACAACAAAGGAAAGATCAGGACGGGTATGAGTCAAGTATAAGAGGCTACTAACTAACTGAGGGTACAGGGTGGCATCAACTTCAAGAGAAGTATAGGTGGAAGTAAGCTTGACTCCAGATTGGAAGGAAGAAGGGGTTGGTTTACACTCATCCATGTGAAAGCGGTGAAGAAGGTCATAATCATACTTAGAATGGGAAAGAAAAATTCCTTCATTGGTTTGCAAAACTTGGAGGCCAAGGAAATAGTGCAGAGAGCCTAAGTTTGTCATTTCAAATTTTTTCTTAAGGATTGTTTTCACATGGTTTAAAAGTTTTGAGTCACTACCAGTAAGGATAAGGTCATCAACATAAAGGAAAAGGATTATCAGATGGATTCCTACTTTCTTGGTATAGAAATTAGGATCATAATGACATATAGAGAATCCAGTGTCAATAAGAAAGTTGTCCATTTTGGCATACCAAGCGCGGGGAGCTTGGTTAAGAACATAAAGAGATTTATTAAGGTGATAAACAAGGCTAGAGTCATTCTGGACATATCCAGGAGTTTTTTCCATGTATATTTATTCTTGCAAATCTCCATGAAAGAAGGCGGATTTAACATCCATATGATGGACCTCCCATTTATGTGAGGCAGCAAGGGAAAGAACAAGGCGGATGGAATTCATTTTGGATACAGGGGAAAAGGTTTCATTACAATCAATTCCTTCAACTTGGGAAAATCCTTTGGCAACTAACCGAGCCTTGTGTCTTTCAACTCTTCCATCTGATGCATACTTAGTTATGTAGACCCATTTACATATGACAAGTTTTTTTCCTTTTGGAAGAGATACAAGATCCCAAGTATCGTTTGGCATTAAAGAACGATAATCTTCATTCATTGTTGTATCCCAATCTAGATGACCTGAAGCTTATGAAAATGTCTCTGGATCATGATTCTTTGAAACTTGAGCTAAAAGAGAAGAGGCTAGCTGGAACTGTGAACGTGTTCGACGCTAATATGAAGGATCACCGACAAGACCACCAGTTGCTTCTTGTGTTGAACGGACCTATCTAGGAAGCGGTCGAACTGGTGTTGGTTTAGGTTCAAAGGAATCATCTAGGGGAAGGTGAGTAGGCAGAGGCAGATTTTCATCCTCACTGTCATCATTTGAAGAAGAAACTAGAATAGGAATAGAAGAAGGCACAAACGTCGAATTAGGCTCGCAGACCAAGAGATTTTCATCAAATTTAACATCTCTTATAATAATAATTTCATTACAATGTGATTGAAGAAGTATATATCCTTTGACATCTTCAGAATAAAAAACAAATATACACTTCTCACTTTTAGGCTGCAATTATTTTGTTTTTTCATTAGGAATGTGAGCCCATGCTATACTGCCAAATACACAGAAGTGACTTACATCTGGTTTAATTTTAGTCCAAACTTCTTCTGGTGTTATATTTTTAAGAGCCTTTGTGGGAGTGTGATTGACTATGTAATTTGCACAGTTGATTGCTTCCGCCCAATACTTTAGACTTAATCCCTTAGATTGGATCATACAATTAGTCATTTATTTTAATGTATGGTTCTTTCTCTCAACAACACCATTTTGTTGTGGTGTATATGGAACAGTGTGTTGCATTTGGATGCCCTATGTAGTGTAGTAATCTACAAAATTATTGTTCACATATTCGCCTCCATTATCTGTTCTTAACTTTTGAATTTGATGTCCGAATTGTTTTTCTACAAGGGCCTTGTAGGCCAAAAACTTCGCTCTTAAGTTTTAGGAAGTAAACCCAAGTACGTATGGAAAAATCATCAATGAAAGTTAAGAAATACTTGCACCCAAAAAAAGAAGGAGAAGAAAGTGGACCACACAAATCACTGTGAACAATTTGCAAAGGGCATGAGGCATGCTAAGAGGCACGTTTGTCAAAATTGTCCCGATGATGTTTGTCGAGAACACAACCGGCACAAACACCATCTCTGCATGAAACAAACGGAAGACCAGTCACCATCTGTTGATTACATAGTTGCTATAATGAGCGATAGTTTAGATGACCAAATAGCTCATGCCAAAGTTTTCTCAAGTCATCGTTGTGAGAAACAAAAACTGAAGAAAAAGATGATGACCCAAAGTTGTCAAACTTGTACAACCTAGTAATATCATCGACAATTCTAGTTGCAAGAACATGTTTAGGATCTTTTAGATCCTTGATTACAACTTGGTGAGGTGAAAACTCTATGGTTTTACCTTCACCTGAATGAGTGATTTGATATAGTGATAAAAGGTTACAAGAAAGACTTGGAACACATAATACATAATTGAAATGACCATTATCTACTTGAACTGTTCTAGATCCTACAACACTAAGAGATCTATCATCACCAACAAATTTTCTTGGTGTTACATTCATTTAGAGCAGAAAATATGTCTTTATCCTTAGCCATATGATAAGATGCTCCTGAATCAATAAGCCACTCATCAGAAGAAGAAGTAGAATTTGTATTGAAGGAGAAACCAGAAGTGAAAAGTGCATGTCCATGAGAAGAAGAAGAAGAAGTAGAATCAATACTGATGTTGTGCTTCTTCATCACTACTTCTAAAGCTTCCATCTTTTTGAAACATTTGGACTCATCATGACCATCTTTATCACAAACGTTGCAATGTTTATCAGTCTTCTTATTTTTATATTTTTCTCCTTTGTCACCATTAGGATCTAAATTTGTCTGAGCAGTTTTGGGACCCTTATGTTGCTTGTTGTTGTAGCAAGGATGGTGCTTCTTGGGATACTTGGGTTTATCTTTCTGTTGGGAAACTAAGGCTTTGTTGGAGGTACCTGTAGTGCTGATCACTCCAAGTTGTAAAAGCTTATATTCCTCTCTAATCAAAGCAACACAAAAGGAATCAAGAGTGTGTTTTTGATAATCTTTCCCTAAAGCCTCTCTCATGGCATAAAAGGTAGATACAAACACAAAATATGCACTACCTAGCTTAGAAAGAATAAGATAGATGTAACGCTCTTCCTCTATTTCTATCTCACATTATTCACATAACATTCTGATTGTTTTAAACTTAGATAGATAGTCTTCAAGGAAAGCAAAATCACTTGGACTTAAGGTCAGTACTTGATTTTCTAACTGTTGTGCTTGAATAATATTGAGTTTACCAAACACAGATTCAATCTTTTCCCAAGCTTCATGGGGGTCATCAATTTCTTTAAGGTGGAACCTTAAATCAGGAGAGATGGACATTCTGATTAGTCCATGTGCTTCATCACTCCTATTATCCCATTTGACTTTCTTATCATCATCAGTGGGTGTTTTTTCCTTTCCCAAGGTAATCTGGTACAAGCCTTTACTTCTTAATAAATCTTCCATATGAGATTTCCATTGGAAGTAGTTGGTGCTGGTAAGCAAGATATTACTTGTAGAGGCCATATTAAATATACAGATAATATGGATTTAAAAACTGAAACTAATGATCTGGATGGAAATATCTCGAAAAGTTATGAGGTTTTAAAAAAAAACAGCACTAAAAATGGACTTCGGCTGTGAGAGTTATGCTCTTTTTAAAAAAGGCATAAACGGTAACCAAATGACCACGTGATAGTGTAAGTTGTTTTATGAAGTGACCCACTTTTATAAAGAGAAGTGGGGATCACTTTTACAATGAAGCTACTTTATAAAAGAAAATTTGCATGCAAAATAACTCTAAAATAAAATATTAAAGCTACTTATAGTGATTCACTTTTATACTTGAAGTGAAATACACCTTACAATTTGAGCATGAACTTTTTCAAAAAAAGTAACAAAAGAGAGACTTGAACTCAAGACCTCTTACCTAATAAGGAAACTTTTAACCAAATGGTCTAGCAAAGCATATTGTATTTTTTAGGAAGAGGATTGGGGGTGTTTCTAGTTTTTTTGTTGTTGTTGTTGTTGTTGTTGGCCTTGGAGAGCATGCTAAAAAAAAAACTCTTTTCACAAAAGAAAAAAGTTTCACTTCTCGATGACAACAAAGGTTAGATCTCGGTTAGCTTACCCAGAAGATGCACCTTTTCCTATATGTTTATGATTTTCCAAGATTACATAGGGAGTAGGTAAAAGAGAATACGTAGATATAAAAGAGTAGAAACCCAGAAATAAATAATACAAAACCAAAATAGAACCAAAATAATACTCTTCAAAAATTAAAAAAAAAGCATATGCAGGCTTTATACTTTTGGATCTGACTGAAATGGTCGTATATTGGGCAAACGGAAACCTTTTCGAGTGAAACAAAAAGTGTCCTTGAATGAATAGAGCGCTATGGACACAATGGAATAGTCCTTTCAGCCCAAAAATGTATAGAAATGATATAAAATGGATATGAGGCAACTCGTCTTCACGATCTTGATCTACAACGGGAGCTTGTCTTCAAACAGGCTCTGATACCATGTTCGACAACACAAGTATTTCAATAGAGGATGAAAACGTTTAGTAACCACTCACATAACCATATCAAATATCAACACACTGATTTTTTCACGTGGTAAAACCCCTACGGGGAAACATCCATGGCCCCAGCCAACGCGGCCACTTGGAGTAGTTTATTAATGCAAAAGAAAAAGATTACATAGATATTTTACAAGAGAGTTTCTCACAATCGATCATCGGAAAATGACCCTCCATGCTCTTTAAATAGAGATCATGGACCAATCAGGTGTTAATCCATGAATCAATGGTCGTTAAGATCGAGGAGAATATGAACCTTCAAATCACTCTATGTCGGGAACATATCGTGACTATCAGATTTCCTAACTACATATGCATACTAATGCATACTAAAGAAACACACTTTTACCTAACGACACATTATACCAAGTAGATCTTAACTAACTCCCAAGTTTCTAAATATCCTAACATATAATTCCTTTTTCCGGTGGCTTCCAAGCTTGATGGGAATTTTCCTTTCTACGAAGGGGAGATTTGTTTGCTTGTTGGAAAACCAGTTCTAGTTTCCATTGTCTGAAGATATCTTCTTCCTCCACCGGTATCATACAATATTCTGGTGACCAAGTATGAGACGCTATAGTTTCTTGCACATTTTATTTTATTTTTTTCCACAGAGATTGGGTTGATAGAGAGTTTTGTTTGAAAATTCTTCGGTTTCTTTCTGTCCATAGGTTCCACATCACTATGGCCTGGAAATATCTCCCATTTTTTATTTAGGATGGAGTTTTTGAAAGGTTCTACTAACCAATCTATGATTAGGTTGGTTGTGTCCTCTCTGCCACCCCTAGCTCTGCGGAATAATATTTCCCCAGTATCCCATATCTTTCTTGCTTCCTTGCAGGTACATAAGAGGTGGTTGAGAGTTTCCTCCTCTCTACATAACATGCATATGGAGGGGCCTTCATATCCTCTCTTTCTTATCTTATCCCATGTCAGTACTTTTTTAGTGAGGATCAATCATAGGAAGGTCACAATTTTAGGCCAAATCACAAGTTTCCAGATAGGTTGCCAATCCTTTCTCTTATCCGTCTCTAACAGGTCTATTACTCTTATATAGTCATCGTTTACTTTGAAAGTGCCTTCCCCTCTGCTTCCCCAACGAATAATATTTGTGCCATTTTTAATTTTGATTTTTTTAAAAGAATTCTCCTCCTCGATACAGTTCCCGACCTTTGTGTCCAAAGGAACTCACCAATCTGCCGGGTTTTTCTAGGTTCTATCATATTCAGTTTTTGGGGTTTCCAAATTTTTCCAATAATGATGGAAATGGGTCCATCCTTTTTCCAAAAAGAAATTTCTAGCCTGTTCCATCCCTTCTTGGTTCACTAGTATGGGGATTTGTTCTGAGGCGTCGTCCTAGAAAAGGGATGACCCTCCATTGTGGACATCCCAGAAGCTATCCTTTTGAGTTAGCTCTTTATTCTTCCAGGAATTGTTCCATATGAGGGATCCTAGGTGATTCCCATACATATGGATGAGATCTTGAATCTTCACCTCAGGGGCATCTTTACTTTTCCAAAGTTTGGCCCAAAAGGCCTCTAGACTTTTGATCCACCTCCACCATAGTTTGGCTGCTATGGGTTGACCTACACATAAGGGATTTGTTGTTCCTGAGATTAATCCTAAGGATCAAAGAGTAATGTCAGGCATCAGGACTGTTTAAAGAGAATATTTTAAATGAGTTCTTTTCCTACCTTTAGTTATAGAAGAAATGATCCTCAAATGAAATTAATAATAGGACAATACAGAGGCTGTATTCCGTTGTCTGAGTCACAATTATAATATCAAATGGTATGAAGAAAGGTTACAAATTTGTTAAACAAAGCTAGGCATCAATTTCATATGAGTCTCACCTTGTTTGCAGCGGAAGAAAAGTAGAGAGCGCACCCTTGAACAGGATATGAAATGTAGTAATTCACATAGCTTGCATGTCTTGTTTTAATCACAGTAAATACAAAGGAAAAACTACTTACTTAATGAATTGTTGGTTTAATATGATTACAATAGTTGTAATACTAAATTGCAATCAATCACTTATCAAGGAAGTACATAAATAAATTTGGAGATATGGAAATACAGAAGAAACACATAACTCAAACTGAACAAAAATTAGAATCTATGTCTGCACTTGTATTAATACTCAAAAAAGAGAGTTTATCTATTACATCCGACAAGAAGCAGCCTTGAATAGATCTTTAACCTATGTACTTATACAAAATCTGTCATAACTCAAAATGGTTGGACTTCTTACAATATTTAATTAAAATAGTATATATCTGAATAAAACAACAGTGTGTAAAATTTGATGAGCTTCATTGGTGTTATCCTCTGTCTCTTCATCTGCTGGAAAAAATGCCTCCTTTCCTTAGTACTTTAGGCCGAATACAGATGTCATATAGGCCACCTTAATAATTAGGCATGTTGTCTTGGCCGTTTTAGTTTTATTGTCATCTATCCCTCCAGATATGTTCAGAATTGCAATGAATCATAGTTGAGATCAGGGGGGGAGGCTAATCAGGTGAATAACACTGCATGGCTCATCAAGGAATGGATACGGTCATAGGAAAAAGTAAATGTCTATGGAAAGAATGATAATGGAACAAGTGTATGATGATGAAGTGGTGATAAGTGGAGATTAGAATGCAGGTGAATGAGATAAGTGGTTGTTGGAAGGTGAAAGGTAGAGAGGGAAAAAGTAAAGGGCACAGTGCATGCTTTCTTACTTGCTTCCAACTAATCTTACTTTTCCATGTTCAATACATTGGTTGCATCTATCCAATAATTCCACCATGAACCTTGAGGGCTCAATCGTTTCATTTACCTCGAAAGTGAATAATTTTGTTTCTACTGAGGTAGGTTTTCTTGGAACCTTTTCACTTCTTGAGCTTTGGCTTGGAACTGTGAGCTTGGATTCACTAGCCATTTATTAATTTTAAGAAGATCAATCTGGCTCATTTCCTGAATGGCTACCAGAGTTTCTTCTTTTCTCTTTCTAGAATTATGTTGATTCATTTCTATATCAATTTTCCCCAGGGCTTCTGAGATATTACTTCCCTCAAAATCAATTAGCTTTTTGTCTAATGATGAAAAAACTTCTAGGAAAGCCTCTTTTACCTCTCTGGAAAATATTTTTCTCTCTGCCATATTTGTTTCTGAGGCCTTTAGAGCCATATCACATCACAATTGTTCAGGAGGAGAGAGTAGAGGAAAATCAAGGACATTATCTTTCTACACCAATACGACGGCTTCTTGAAACTTAGCTCGGGATGAGAGGGCCTCTCTTTCCTTGACATATATGTCCTTCAGAGAAAGGTCCATTATCTGGTAGAATTTTTGGATGGCGTCTACCTTCAAAAAAAGGTCTTGCTGGGTAGCTTCCAACCTCTCATTTATTTCCAATGCTTGAGTTTGGAAGGCCGAGATATCTATCAAGGTACCTTCAGTTAGATCCAATCTGGCTTGCAATTTTTCAATCAATTCATCACACCGAGTGACCAGAACTTGGTTGATTTGTGAACTCTAATGGAGCTCATCAAGGTTGCCCTGAAGATGTTGAATTTGCTACCGATCATGAGCTCTGATTTACTCGAAGTCTTGACTCATTCTGTTCCTGATAGTCTACTCAGTGGTATATATTTGATTCTGCAAATTCTCTACCAATAGGAATTTATGTTGCAGTTGTTCGGTCAAATTGTCCACAGACCATTGATTGTTAGTGGAAAAAGCACCTAACGAACATGCAACTTCCTTTGCAAATTCTAGATCATCTCGGTCATTCTCGTCATACACCATTCTCTGCCTTTTAATTATCACTCCACCTTTCTCATGTGATTGTCTTTTCACAATGGCTTTTAGTTTCTTACTAAAAAAGAAATCCGAAGGAGGCATATCTTCGGGTGAGATGGGGGTAATATCACTTACAAAAATAATTTTGGAATTAGGATTTTCGAAGCTGGATTGTAGAGGGGTTAGGGATGTAATGGGAGTAGCAATATATGTGGACTGTTGTTTCTCTGTTGTATTTGAGGTGATAGCAGGAGTAGTTGGTGATGAAGGAGGCACATCCAATCCCTGCTTTAGGAAAGATTTGAGTTGAGCTAGTGCCTGGGGGCTTAGCTGGCCTGGCAATGATTCTTCTAATTCCTATGTTAACACCTCCAAGCTCTTTAGGGTTTCCTCAACTTTGTTTTTACCAGAGTGACTTGGTTTAGAACCTGTAGGCATGGCTTTCTGTGAAGGGGGAGTGGCTATTGACTCTTCTTGTAGTACCTTTGGCAGACTATTTCGCATGTGCCTTTGAAAGCTAAGAAAACTAGCTTGTTGATTCGGGGGCAGGGTTTGGAATCTGTCATGAACCTCCTCATAAGATCTAACTCTCCCGAATATTTCATCATACGGGGAGTTTTCGTGCATATACCATTTCATGTTGAACTGGGCTAGATGGTTTTCCACAATCTTACATGGATCGTGTCTCTTGAACTCGATGTCAACCAATTTGACATCCTCTAGGGTCACAACCTCAACTTTGGAGTGACTGAAATCCAATAATGAAAACATACCAACGTGAATAGGGAAAGTAGGCCAAAAAAAATTCTGAGCTTCCTTCAGCTCCTTGCTAATGCCTCCTGACACTTTCTGGTACACCACTTCTCTGCATACCAGCCAGTCGGGCAGAAATCATGGGAGAGAATGAGGAGGAACTAAGCACCCAAAAACTCTAGTGTAGGAGAATTTCACCTCAATAAACCAATCTACTATCTTACCCAGGTTTCCTATAATCTTGTCTGAAATCTAGGGAGGTGGGTGACCATACAGGGCTATGTGAACAAGAACTACAACATTGTGGAAGATTTCGTAAAAGAAATATTTAACTTTCTCCTCCCACAACTTGGAGTGATAAAAATGAATGGGCTCAACATTGGTCGGGGTCCATCTCCAATTCATCAATGGAAAAGGTGTCATGAAACAGATCGCATCCATGATATATGTCGACATGTAAAAGGGGGCAGGTTGTCCTTTTGATTTCGTTGTTTTATATTTGACAATTCCCTTGGCCAAGTTATCAGACAACATTTTGGCCCAATTGAAAGTGAAACCCTCTGCTACCCCGTTCATGATGGATACCCATTCCACCAACAAATACGTAGGACTCTTCTTCCAGAACAATCGATAGAACATCATGGCTACATACACCATATGAGAATCCAAAGACGTTGTGGCATATATACCATGAGCGTCGGTTATGAATCTTTCTGGATTACCCCACTAGGACCTGATTATATTGTGATAACTCCTGGCGTACTAGACACATTCCTTTTTCTCGAACTCCAGAATGAATGTAGCATTGTATGTATATTTAGGATTAGAGGAGAGTTTATACATTACTTGCAGATGTTATGTTCGGAAAGAGCCAAAGACAACCTTCTAATGGTTGATGATGCTCTTGGTCTGGACGTCAACTTGCTCCAAGGCCCATCTTATCATGTCGTTATAGGGCATGAGTCTCGAGCATGCCACTATCTTGTGCATCTCTGATTGTGCTATGTGTCTGTGTTTAGTTGTATAAGTGTCATCTTCTTCTTTGGCAGAGTCCTTCTAGTTGTTGATGATTTCACATTCCAGAATATCGAAAACCTGTGTCTAAGTTTTAACAGTGTCAGTGGCTCGCGGCATGGTGTCTGAAAGAATGTCCGCATTTGGGTTTGAATCCTCGCCCGTTGCATCAAGATTTTTCATTATCTTCCATGGTGCCATAATTTCTAAGGAAACAGAGTGAATTTACCTATTGCAGAGAAAATCTGTGAGTCTTTCAAACAGATAAAACTTGCTAATTGCAAAAGGTGAAAATGAATTTGAAATCGAAGTGCTTTTATTCAAACCAGATTTATTGATTTTTGTATAGCTTCACTGACGAAAAATTTATTAATGTTAATGGAAATGTCTACTTGGCGATATGCAATCCGCATTGGAATCATTATCCTTGATTAGTCATAAATGCCATCAACACTTCGATGATTCACGTTCGGGGGTTTTAGATGTGACAGAGTGGGAACTTCCCGAATCCCGAATCCGTGAAAAGATTAATCTCTGATTAATCACTTATAAGACCTTAATTAATCATGTTTAAGATGGTGCGTTAACTTCAAGTGTTTCGGGAGTTCGGACTTCGAGGACTTTTAATGTATCTCGAGAGGAACTTTCCAAAACCCAAAACTGCGAAACAATTAATTATCTAGTAATTGATTTTAAGTCTTAATTAATTGCACTTAATTTTAAGTATTTCGAAAGTTTGGACTTAAAAAATTTTAGAATACGATACAGGGGAAACATCTGAAATCTGAACTGCGGAGTCATTAATTATTTCTTGATCATGATTAACTTCATTATTTAATATTTAATACTTCAACATTTTGATATTTCGGTGACTCGTGAATTCATTCTTTGTTAAATTTCCGAAGGATCATCTCCCATAGTGACGTGTTATAGATGACGTCATTCTGGATGACGTGTCAAGAAAATGGATGTTCCACGTGTTACTTGGAATCGTGTGAATCCTCCAATGAAAATGTCAAAAACGGGTGCCACGTGTCAACTCAAGAAAAAATCAAAAGGTACACATGTCCTACGACTTGTGCCTTTAAAAGGTTTAGGAAAATTCGTGAACAGACACCTTCGGGTTTCAAAGTTTCTGAGATTTTATTGTTAAGACTTATTGAAACATCTGAAGTGTGGATCTCCGAAGCGACTGTTAGAGATTTACTTCTTTAAAATTTAGGCGGCTCTAGAACTTCGGAGGTATTAGGATCGTTCGATCAAAATGAAAAATTCATTAACGACGGATATCGTGCGCGCCTTGTTATTAACTAACCAACAAATGAATTTGATTTAAAATTAAAACGCTATTTACCAAGTTTCTGCTTTCTTTGGGTAAAATTATATTTTCATGAGGTGAAAAGTATAAAGCTAAAAAGTTCATAATTGTATGTGTTCCAACAAGATCCTTGATACTAACCCCACCGTGGGACTTTGGCTGAAATATCTTTTCCCAATAAATTAGGGCCCATTTATTTTATTTGGTAACACCCTCCCAAAGAAGGTTCTTTGAAGGTTTCTAATGCTTTTCAAGATTCCTTTAGGTGTGGCTAGAACTAAAAAAAGATACAAGGACATTGAGCTAAGGATGGATTTGATGAGAAGGATTCTCCCTTGAAGGGTTAGTAACCTATGGGTCCAATGATCTCAGGGTATTACCTATTCCTTCTAATGTCTTTAATTCCTGGAATTATTGAGGTAATGAGTATAGCCTTATCCAAAATGGGGTTTCCATGAAGTCTTCCCTCTCCAGAGAAAATATTTCCATCCAGTAGAGAAGATGAATACCAACGGAATTGAAAAAATAAAACCCTTCATGAAACACCTTGTTTTTGTCTATAGGATTAGTAAAGATGTTTGTAAAGAAACCTTTGGATCCCAGAGGTAGATCTACTTTCCCTTTTATCCTCCATCTGGAGCTCACCCACCAATTGAGGGATTTTTTTGATGGTCAAATACCCAAGAATTTCCCTATTAAAGTGTGATCCTTCATGTGGTGTATGTATTTACCAATACTGGACAAAGTCACTTCATACCTTAGATTTTCCATTGTGCATGCATGGCATCCATTCACCTTCATTTTGTCAGATCCAAGACATTTTTTCCCTGTAGTAGTGTCCTTGTCGTCCTTGCCTACACCCACCATTTCAATATCCTTTGATCGTTGTTGACATTTACCTAGCACTGCATCCTTGAATGTCGATTTTTCCCTTTGTCCTTTATCCTTGGGCTGACCCAATGATTCTGGATTTATTGACGATCCAACCCCTACCACCGCCATTTTCATTCGTTCAAGAAAAGGTCTTATCTCTAAACCCTGCAACTCTAACCTGTTTCACTCTTCATCGCTCTCTCCTTTTCAAAAATCATTTTAATTTTTATGTATTAGATTCATTCACCCCCTAGTTAATGATGCTTATTGAATTCATTATCACCGAGAAAAACATTAGATGATCAAACTATTACACATATCTAGAAACTCATCATTAGCATAACAATAATTCCCAACTGAAATCTATGCTTAACTTCATCATTTGTTATAAAGGGGGAAGAAGGATGTTTGAGAACTTTGATCATTTTGGAAAATTGATTTTGGATAAATGGTTTTTTTACTCTTTAAATCAATTAAAACTCAAAAACTTGCATCCACCTGTCAGCACCAGGATTTAGTTTGCCAGAATTTTTAGCTTTTGTTATAGTTACACAAACTTCGCTACATTCCTACCATCGCAAACTTTTTATTCATATAAATCAAGTGCTACCGAAGTTTTAAGAGTACATTGTGCTGGTTGGTTTGCTTACTTCTAGTGTCTAATAAATATTTTTTTTTTTTTTTTAATTAGAACCTAATCAAAATAAAAATAAACTTGAGTGTTGAGTGTGCTCGTGAGAGCCTACGTTTCGAGAAATGTCGATCTGCTCAAAATGTCCAGTGAGTAAAGAGTTGTCTAGAGTGAAGAGAACTCGTAAGAATGTCGAAAGTGCCCAGCGAGTGCTACACATGCGTCAAGCATCTAGGCTTTGAAGAATTGATGGAGATTAGGCAAATCATTTTCCTTTTGAAGGATGGATGAGTTGGAATTTCGAAGGGCACATTCCAAGTTTCAAGTTCAAATATTAATTCAGATGAAAAATCATGCCAAAGTATTAACCATGCCAAGAGAAAGCACATAGGAATCAATCAGTGGGCAGAGGAATTTGTATAGTGTCATGGAGGAAATAGTTTTCATGCCTAGGCAAGGTGGTTTTGGTCTCAATGTTTTCTCATTGTTCTTTGGGTATGGGACAAATTTCTCCTTGCTGGCTTGAAAGGACTGTCACAAGGGTTTATTGATGATACCTCTAGATCCATTTAAAAGCATAAATATATGTTTTATTTGAAATCTTTCTGATGGTTGTCAAAGGAAGATCCTGGAAACTTTGCCAATTTTGAACTAGAACGAGATTGTTTCTTCTATGGCAAAGGTTTAATTTTATGGGAAGGTTTGGAAATATGGATCAACATAGATATACCTATGAAGTAGTTGCATAAATAATAAGATAGTTATGTCCTAAAAACCATTTTATATAAGATCGATTAAGTGATAATAGGAGTACAATCCACACTGAAAAATGTTGATTTTTCACAAAACTAGCAACACATTTATTTACCATAAGTCAAATGATGATGAACTAGAGAATTTTATGTTGTATAAAATGATGTTCGAGTTCTCCATTTAGTAAAGTGACAGATCTAATTCCCAACCATTAAATCCCTGATTTTATTGATCAGATCCATAAGAACATGGCATCAAAATCAACAAAGGTTGAGCATATTTTGGGTCATAGATTGAACATATGGAAACTACAACACCCCAAGAGGTCAATCCCATATTTGAAGGGACCAATTATGGATCAGTTGGTCGAGAATTAATTTTCAGGAAATCATGACCATATTCAGACAACGTTTTAGCATTCAAAGCATATCGGTGATAGAGCACCTGGCAAGACAACTTCAAATTCCAGATATTCAGTAAGAAGCTGTGATCATTTCTAGATTCCTTGCAACCAGATTGAATATTCATTTTATTTTCAGTTTATAGATAAGATTTTATTCCGAAAAAGTGTGTAACATCCTGAATAGTCTACATAATGTATTTTTCTATTTAAATGATATTTTGTAATGTAATGTGGGGGAGTCTTCCTTTTGGAAGGAAGAAAAGGTTTGGTCCTGAGTTTTGTGACCTTTGTGAGCATATTGGTCTTTAGAGACTTATCTTTGAGTAAGGAACTTCGACCTTGTACATATATGTCTCATTACTGAATATTCTTGTGAATTCAAAATCAGTTTGTGACTTTCTTTTGTGTCCATCTCTATTTTTTCTTGTTTAGATGTGATTGTTGGAATACTAAGAGGGGGTTGGGTGAATCAATATGAGAACTTATACCAGTTTTAACCGCAATATATATATATATATATATATATATATATATATATATATGTAATTGTATTAACAAAATGAATGAATGGAAAAATACACATGATATACTCTGCATAGCTCAAATAATGTGCCATATTGGTGGTCTAGAGAGATCTCGACACACTCGGGAATTTAAGGGAGTTAATTGCCACCTAGTCCTAGTCAACTAGTCATGCATTCTTCAGTTAACTGGATAGACTGGAGTGAAATGAGGAGGATATCAAGCATGTACAATGAATGCACCTTTCTGGTGATGATCCCAAGGTAAGTGTGCATTCCTGATGATGATCCTGAGGTTAATTGAAGATAAAACCAAAGTTACCTTGAATGACTCCACTCCACTAGTCAACTAAAGACAATACTCTCCTAGAATGTAGGAGAGGTTCCTAAAAAAATAGGAGACCCTCAATAATGACTAATAAACAAAGGAAAATATGGAAAAATATCCTAGGTGAGTGTGTAATATCTCCAACACTCATCAGTGTGAGAAATAAGTGCATCTAGTTCAGAGTCAGGTCAAGTCAAGTCACATAAATTGTATAAGTTGTTCGTCGGGTTCAGAAGCCCATCATTGATAATTGATTTCCCTTTCTTCAAAATCCCAAACATAGAATTGATCTGGCCATAATTCCACATTCTTACAGGTATTATTCAACTGGGCAACTGACAACAGATTGACACTGATATTTGGTACATGATAGACGTCTATAATTTTACCATGTTGACATGTTACATCACCCTGACCAACAACATCCAAAGTAAAATCATCAGCAACATAGATTCTACTGTCTTCATCTTTATTCAATATTATGAATAAAGTGGCATCTTTCACCATATGATGAGTGCACCCAGAGTTGAAAAATCATTTGTTTTGCACAGTTTGAGACATCAAGGCCTCCGAAGTTCCAACTTGGAAGGTGAAATTATCAGCAGATCAACAAACAATCGATACGCCTCCTTCAAGTCTCTTAACCTTCTCCTCTAAATCGTCTCGCTTATTGAAGCATTTGTTCTTGACATGTCGAGTATTTCCACAGTACCGAAATGTCTTCTTCTTTTGACTTCGTTGTGGTTGTCTCTGGGCTCCTTGATTAGTATATGTAGGCTTCTGTGCAGAAGCATCAATATGTACTTTATTCCTGGAGTATGTTAGTGATATATTTTTTCCTAGCAAATATTTGAAGGTTTTCTAAAGTAACCGGGCCAAGGTTGGATAGATTAGTGGTTGAAGGGATAACTTCCTAATCCTCTGATTCAAAATGGAAAAACTGTTACAAGGAAGATGGAGGAAACAATAGAGAAACCATGTTTCTTTTTCACCCAAGGAAAGTTTTGAGTGCTCAAGCGCTTATTAGGAGTCAAAGGGGGCTTATCATGGGACCATAGCCTAGGGACCAAGTGTGAGAACCCACCAATTATCGATGATGACATCATCGTCAATGAAATGCATGTTCATGCAACATGTTTTATTTCCTTATCGTCCATAATGATTTCCCCTGCCACATCAATGTACATGTGGAGATAAAGTAGCATGCCAACAGAGTGCTTTCAAAGCCAACCATGGGGTGACACATCCACATGTGGAACCCACTGGATGCATAGGTGAATATGTCAAATCTAGGTGACATGTGCCCTGCCTAGCTACCATGTCAGCACCATAGTGGGACCAATAGAAGTTTGTTGTGTGTTTAGGCCAATGTCAATGAGATAATAGTTTCCTTAACCGATCTTGGATTTTGGTTGATCCATATCAAGAGATCTCCTCGTGTTGGTAACAGATCAATGGTAGAGATCAGGTTGGGGGTCTTCGTCGAAAAAATCCACTGGGATTTCCCCCTTAGCTCAAGTTACATAGTGTCAATGACGATGATGTCGTCAATGACAAAGGTTACACTAAGGAAGAGATAAAATCTTGGCATGCCAACAAATCATTTTCATATCCAACCAATGCCTGACACATGGATAGGAGAACCCTCTAGACATACAGGTCAACATTCCAAAAAATGGGTGACGTGTGTCACACCTGGCTACCACTTCAGCACTAGTGTGGACTAGTTAAAAGTAATCGCATGTCCAAGGTGACATCGACATGCCTTAATCAATGCCTTAGTAATTTCTAGCTTTTTGTTGAGCCTGAATCAATGGCTATCCTTGTTTCAACGAAATATTAATGGAGAAAATAATGGTTGAGATCATTATCAGTGAAATGCACAAGAGATGAAAGCTCAACATGCCAGCATGTCACTGTTAGAGCCAATCCAGAGCTGCCACATGGGCATGTGGAACATAATGGATGCACAGGTAAATGTCTTGAAATGGGGTGACACGTGTCCCATTCCTTTGCCACCTCGGCACCATCGTGGCAAAATAGAAAGCCACCACGTATCCTATATGATTTCAGCATAAGGATCTTTTCCTTAACCTATTTTGGATTCTTGGTCAAGCCAGATCGATAGCTCTCATGCATTTTTGGACCTCCCTGCACAACTCCATATCAACAGTCAAGATACAGTCTTGAATTCCCCTCGTTGGATTCATGTTTGAATAACAGATCTTGTTATAGTCCAAAATGCCTTATCTATGCATACAAGATATTGCCCCTTCCATTTGCATACTTTGCCAAAATATTGTTGAGGCTTCCTTTTTAAAAACCATTTTTTGGAGAGTGTATGCACCCTGCTAAACTTATATCCCGTGTACATATGTGTGTTGCATGCTAGTTATCCCACATACACATGCATGTTTCATGCTAGTTAGCCTGTGTTTACCTCCAAAAGTTGCAAAAAATATAAAATTGCATGAAATCTGGTGGAGTTTACAGGTTATGGAGGGTTTCCTAACCATTTTACCCCTTGTATCCCGTCGTCAAACCAAATAACCATATTTTTCTCATATAAAAAGAGGCCTTGAGGAGCCATTTATGAACATGAGAAAGAGAATAAGAAAACTCTGTCAAAATCCCTTCCCTTTCTTAGCCAACGATTTGCATCCTATTTTGAGTTTTAGCCTCAACCTTCCCCTCCAGCCTTTCTCCTTAGGAAACCCATCCTCCTTCCCTTGGTGATATGTTGGTTGTGAGAAGCTAATGTGGGATTGATGCACTTGGAGCCACAACAGAGAAGCCCAGACTTGGTTCATGGAGTGGTTTCCAACAAAGATTGTAATCCTTTTTATCTTGAAATTGAATAAAAGAGTTCATCCTTGTCTCAAAACCCTATGTACATGCTTTTGTTAATTTGAGAATTTATATCTATGTCTAGAATTTTAAAGTGGTCGGTAGAGAGTGTATATGTTATTTCATTGTATTCCTAATCTTTTGCAGGTCATCTTTGGGAGGAGATCTATGATCTAGGAGGCGGTAACAAGCAAAAACGGTCAGCACCAACCACAAGGACTAAATGTGCACTTATTAACTCTCTTTCCTTTCTCTCTCATCATTTTTTTTACATAGTTTTAGGGTAGCTTAAGGGTAGAACAATATTTTAAGGGAGTTAGTACTCTGCCTTTACCTTAGACCTAGTATAGGGGGATTTTTCCTATAGCGGAATTGGCAAATCCACTGGGGAGTCTCTCTAGGGTCTTAGTGGGAGATATTGGTTAGATTTGGTTTTCATTTTCATTCTAAGTTTTCTGAGTGTTCTGAGTCAGGTTGGGTCTCTGGTCACCTTCCAGGTGCCTACCAGCTTCCCTTGCCCAAGTTGTCTTTCCAAAATTTTTCTTTTTTGAAAATTTACAGATATGTACGTTCCATGTTCTCTATACAACACAGGTACATATGCAGTCTGCATTATATAGAGCCTGCGTACATACATAGGTTGGGCATGCAAAAAACACGTCTCTGTTGTTTTGGAGAATTTTTTCAAAAGATTTTCCTTTTCCTACAAGAAACTTGTGGTTCCCAGGTCTTCCTAAGTTCCAAAATCCTTTGTTGTTTAGGGTTGAGACAATTTACATGCTCATATTGCTTATGAAATAAAAAATGAAATCCTCGTGTCTCTTTCTGTTTCCAAGCATTTTTGGCTTATTTTTAGCTTGAATTTTTGGATTAGTTTTTCTTTGATTAGAAGAAAATATAAAAATAAAACCTAGTTTTTTAGGTCTCTTTCTTTCTTTGCATTTTATTTTCATTTTTATTTGAAAAAGAAAAATAATTAGCATAGGGTTATGTTTTATTCTCATCTTGAAAGAATTTCAAAAGAAAAATAAGAAAGAAAATCCTTTCATTTTCTCTTTTTTTTCACTCGAAAGTTGCATTGTAAATTTTGCATGGAAAGGAAAAAAGATTGCATTTTCAAGTTTGAAGGATTGTTCATGATTTTTGCTTGAAGCTCTTTTTCATTTGTATAATTAGTGTAAAGTTTTCTTTGCCAATGTTATTATAAGTTTAATTTTTGCAAAAGTCCCAAATAACATGAGTTTGACTTCCGTTCCTTGAGTAATAAAATCCCCTAAAACGAACGTGCTAATCTAAAATATATTAGTAACACTTTTTATAGGTTTCACCAATAGCTTAGAATAGGGCCTTGGATTAGGTGTGGAGAAGTAAACTCTCCAAGTCCAACCAAAACTTAACTTAGGTGTATGTTCTAAGGAGTGAAAAATACACCTTGTAATTACTCAATCTGGAAAACTCCTCTTCCACAGGAGTCAAACACAAGGCCACATGGAGGACGATGATGAAGATATCCACTCCTTATCTCGACAAAGTGTTTGGGAGAGTGTGTATTGGGGGTGAATCTTGTAGCATTGTTGGCTTGACTTGTGTCATACCTCTGAGACACTTGGATCTATCCAAGGTACTCTAAGAGTGATTCTGGCCCTGTTGTGTTTCAGGCCTCAAGAGGATCTTTGGGCTTAGTTACCCTGCCCATACACTCGCCCGGTTGTCGATTATACCCCCTGGTTGGTGGCCTAGTTTCCATTATATAGGTTGATACACAGGTGACTACGAGGGGTGTATTGTGGTACCTGAGGTAGACTCTGTATTCTCTAGGTGACACCCAAAGGGATCGTCAGTTGGAGGTCTGGGTAACTACTTCTCCTAGCTAGTCGTTAGCCTTTGTGAATGCTTTGGACTATCGAGACTTCATCTCCCTGGGTTGGAAGCATACATAAGGGTCGTTTGGTTGGCTTGTATCTTTTAGGATTTTCTTCTTAGTGGTGTGTTCTGTGCTCTTTAGTTTTCCATAGTGAGTTA
Source organism: Picea engelmannii (assembly GCA_009831015.1). Classification (NCBI taxonomy): domain Eukaryota; kingdom Viridiplantae; phylum Streptophyta; class Pinopsida; order Pinales; family Pinaceae; genus Picea; species Picea engelmannii. The sequence goes on along the minus strand of ML792392.1, from coordinate 159,198 downwards.
GTCAGTCATTTCTTTGGGTCTCTGACCTAAGGTGGTATACTTCCCACTCCGTCAATCATGAGGAATTTTTGGTATTCTACTTAGAAACGAGGAGCCTCTTCCTTATAGGCATATATTTTTATAACAATAGTTCACCAAAGTCATTGTGTGAGACTTTTATGGACTTGAACGATCCTGCAAGGGAAGAACCTATGCTTAATATCATCATGGATAAAGTTGATGACGATACCAACCAAAGAACCCCTTCACAAGGGGATTCTTTTTCTTTTCCTTTATTTGGAAATGTTGGTGTCCCTTTGATGGCCATTTTGTACATTCCTAGGTTGAATGTGGGACTACCGGTTTGGTTGGGTACCATTCCAAATGTCACAGATTCTCTTGACGCTTCCCAGTTAAGCACCTTATGTCATGGGAATCATGTTGATTTTCCTTCGTCAACAAAGTCTTCTCCTCCTCCTTCTGCCTTCTCTGGTGAAAGTCTAGCTACTAGTAACCTGAAGTCTAAATGAAATAGAAAGAGGAAGAATAGGAAGAAGAAGTCACCAACCTCTATGAGTCATGTTGGATATAGGTCGTCAACTTCTGCAAGTCAAGTTGAATACCAACACCCAACCTTTGAAAGTCATGCTGGGGGAAAGCACCCAACCTCTGCAAGTCATGCTGGGGGAAGGATTCCAATCACTGCTAGTCATACTGGTGATAGGTATGTATCCTTTGCAAGTCATGTTATCGACCAATCACCAACCTTAGMAAATCATGTTGGAGATGTGCAACCAAACACTACAAGTCATGTYAGGGGCATGAGTCTTGTCAATTCAAGTCATACGAGTGAWATGTCAACAACCTTTTCTAGTCATGTTGAAGACAAGCAACCAACCGCTACAAGTCATGTTGGGGGCACATGTCTAGTCAATGYGAGTCATACGAGTGATATGCAACCAACCATTGTTATTCATGTTAGGGGCATTGATTCTATTGAGAAACCTACATGGATAGGATGTAAGCCTAAGTTCCCTTATAATATTTGCAAGGGAGATCACCTTAACCATTTATGCCATGGCCTTCTAGAGGCACGAAGATTGCGGTCCCTATCTGCAAGCTCTTCTGATTCTGAGTCTTCTGAGGTTACCTCACAGCATATTCAGCCTTTGGTTGATGAAGTGGTCATGCCGATGCAATATTTGGTTGATACCACTCCTCTTTTGGGGGGTGATGTGGCCTCAGGCCATGTTGTCTTGCAGCCTATTCATTCAATGGTTGACAAAGTGGTCATGTTGATGCAATATTCAGCCGATCCCACTCTTCTCTTGGAGAGTGTCGAGTCTACCAAAGTGGCCATGCCGATGCAATCTTCGACTGATACCACTCTTCTCTTGGAGATTATCGAGTCTACCAAAGTGGTCATGTCGATGCAATCTTCAGTTGATTCCACTCTTCTCTTGGAGAGTGTTGATTCTACCAAAGTGGTCACGCCGATGCAATATTTGGTTGATCCCACTCTTCTAATGTGGAGTGATGTGTCTACCGACTATGTTCTTAACATTTCCATTTTAGTAATTTCAGAATGAGGGGGCATTCCGCTCACTTTGAGAACGCCCCCTAAAAGTCATAGGATGGTTTCTTTTGATTGGAATGATCTTGTTGAACCGTGTCTTCCTTCTTCTAAACCCTTTCAAATAAGAGTTGAATTTAATTCAAAATACATTTACCGAGGTATTGTAGATGAAAGAGCCTCCAAAAGAATTTTATCATCCTCGGCTTGGAAAGCTTTGGGTTCTCCTGAGCTTGTGTCTGCTTCGCATGAGTTGTTGGATTTTGACAGACGTCCTTGTGAGTATTTGGGGATTCTTCCTTAGTTTCCTATCTCGTTAGGTGGGGAGATTTTCCTTGTTGATTTTATAGTGGTACAAGGCCCGTTATATTTCAATATGATTCTTGGGCGTGATTATGTATATGCTATGAATGTTGTGGTGTCTACACTCTTTCAGATGATTCATTTCCCTCACAATGGAAACATTATCACTATCAACCAGCTGGAATTTGATAATCACCATCTTAATTTGACATTAGTTCAGGCTTCCCCTTTATATGTTCCTAGTGTTCGTGTAGACTCTACCCTGCCATGGGTTAATTATGTGGTGTCTTATCCTCGATGTTCAATTGCTTTTGAGAAGGAACCTTTGTAATAATGTTTTCCTTCTCAAGCCATGGTCTCAGAAATTGATCAGCTTTGTTATCCAATGGGGGCATGGGAGCCCTTGCTTCCCCCTCTTGGTCTGAGTGATATTGAGTCTCCTTTTGAGTATGATCTCATTGTTTGTAGATCCTCAAACCCTCGTGCTTGTTATTTTTCGTTGATAGACTCTGCTAGTGCTAGCCAAAACCTTCATCGTCATATGGAATATGGTCAGTTTTCTTCTCCCTTTGGTACTTTCGACCCTCCTCATTTGCGGGATTTCTTGGATTTTGAATTTCCTTCGAATGAGGCTATCCTTGAAGCCATGAATACAATTTCTATACCATGGGAAGACTTACACCGTGGTTTGTGTTTTCTTCCCTTTTGGGAGACTTTCCAGGTTGACTATCAAAGAGACTCTTGGTCAGATCCTAGCAGAGGGATATACTTGAAATACTACCATGGATGAGACGTAAGGCTGTGTGGTACCTTTTACATATTGTACAGTCTAGGTTTGTTGTTTTCAAGTTTTGCATTCAGTTGCACCTCTTATTTTCTAAAGTTTCTATCTATATTGGATTTATTAACTTCTCGATGAGTGTTATTGGCCTTATATACAGGATCTTGGAGACATTTTTATTTGACATTTTTTAGTTGTATATATCCATTTTGACAGGTAATGACCTTGAAACTGGCATGTAGGTTAAATTTTTCCCTACTTGCATTTTTTTCATTATCTGTTTCCTGGTTCATTTAGCCTTAGGATCGACCCCACCAAATTGTGACACTAACCTTCCTTGTTGATAAGTGTGTCATACTTTATGTGGTAGAGCCTCCCTTCCATGGGAATTCTAGTTAGAGCCTTGTTTTCCATTTGGTGCCCATGTCGAAGTACTTCATAGGCAAGAGAGTCTCGTTTAGTCCCTCCATGACTTTGTGTTGAAGCCTCATTATTCCTCTTCATCTTTTTTTTGGCTTATACCCGAGGCAATCCCTAAGAGCATGGATTTTTTTCTTTCAAGCTCATTTAAAACTTTGAAAGAAACATTTGACGAGAGATTATTTATTCTTTTCGGTCTCATTTTTATTAATTAAGCCCTTTTTAGACTCTCTAAAATTGAAAAGATAGTCAAGCGATCTTGTTTCCCTTCACGCTCATCAAACTAAAATTTGAAGGAACATCTGTCCGGCAGTAGTTTATCCCTTTTCGGTCTAGGCGATTAATTTATGAATAAGGGTATTCCCTAGGAGCTTCGGTTCGCTAGGAGAGTATTCTCAGGCTTAAGTTTAACCCTTTTTCAGGCCTGAGGGATTAAATTTTCGAAAAAGAGACATTCTCCTTGGTTTTGGTTTATCTCTTTTTCAGTCCTTGGAGATTTTCTACAAAAAAGGAACCCCCCCCCAGAGTCCATAGTTAAGCTCTTTTCAGACTCCCTAAATATGAAAATATTGTCGAGTGACCTTGTTCCTTTCACACTTGTTAATTGGTCCAGAAGGAATATCTATTTGGCATAAGTTTAACCCTTTTTCCAACCAATAGATTATCCAGGAAAAAGGTGCACCTCATGAGACATGTCTTGCTGGGAGAATTCTCCTAAGTTGTATTTTATACTTTTTCGGGCTAAGGAGACTAAGCTTATAAAAAGGTGGTGAGTTCATAGTTAAGCTCTTTTCGGACTCCTTAAAATTGAAAAGATAGTCAAGTGATCTCTTGTTTCAGTCACACTCATTAAAATGATTTTGAAGAGACATACTTTTGGTATAATTTTAACCCTTTTTCGAAATGACTAGACTAATTACGAAAAAGGAACACTCTGGAGTCTTCTTTTCATGTTTTCAGACTCTCTAAATGTGAAAAACCACCAATCTTACCTTCTCTGGGATTGTAAAAATTCACATGGAAGGAGTCTTGATGTGTCTTAATCGCATTGCATGCCTCATCCTTGTATATTTGGCCTAATGCCCGCTTCATGTTGCTATTAACTAAACCTTCAAAGCATTCCTTAAATGTAATCCTTGTAGCACTTTTTCCCTAGTGATCTGACACCTTGACCCATGGAGGAATTTTCTCCTCGAGTGTCTTTATCCTACACATGTCTCCTTGCACTGAGCATCAGTATGTTCCATGCGCTTGGAACTATTTTTCTTTCCCGTGACACTCGCTCCTCCTTTGTAACGTATCATTCTTTTATTCTTTTTCACGCTCGTTAAAAAATTGAAAAAGACAAAAAAAATTCAAATATTCCAAAAAGACAGGACGAGATATGCATTCTCTTTTATCAGCAGCAAGATAGTCTCCCTTGGACAAATCACATCCTTTCATTTTTTCTCCAAGCATCGGGATCTAGTATTACCTTAGGAAGTTGTTATCGATACATAGATTTTTTTCCTCCTCCATTTGGTTACTCTTCCAAACATATGGCAAGTTTGTGGTGCCTCTTGTATCACATACTTATGTCAATAGTATGTTTCCTAAGTCTCATCATTTTATCGTTAATTTGTCCAAGGGAAGTTTTATCCAACCTGAGTCGTCCATTCTGCAGTTGATCTCTTGACCTTCATGAGTCGGCCATCCCGAGAGTCCAGTCAAGTTTGGATTCAAAATCAATGAATTTATATGCCCGATGATCAAGATCTTTCAGTCTTTACCCGAAAACATTTTGAAGACCTCAAAGTAGTGATTCTTACACTCCTATTGTACTCCTACCTGAGTTTTGAAGATCTTGAGGTTTTTTCTCGAGCTATGAAGTCCTCATCTCCAACCATAGGAATTAATGCTTCTTGAAGATTCATATCATATTGTACTTGTATATCTTCACATGATATTGAGATGTAGATCCGATTTGTATTGTTCATGGCTACACTTTATATGGACATTTATATTTTTTCTAGTAGTCATATATGACATGGATCTGTAGTGTACTTGATTGGAAGCCATGATTATTTCATCCCGAGCATGGGTATTCCTGCCTCGGAGAGATTATCATTATTTTGCAGATGGCACACTCATGAACAGTTGTCTCGAGCTCACTCAACTCCATGCCTTCCCATTGTTTAAAGATATTGTAATATATTTCATCCATCAGTTGCTCTTTTGACCTCACACATTAGGGGGCATCTATTATAGTCCAGAATGACTTATCTATGCATACAAGACATTGGCCCTTCCATTTTCATACTTTTCCAAAATACAGTTGAGGCTTCCTTTTTAAAAAACATTTTTTGGAGAGTGTATGCACCCTGTTGAACTCATAGCGTGTGTACATACACATGTTGCATGTTAGTTAGACTGCGTACACAAGCATGTTGCCTGATAGTTTGTCTGCGTTTACCTCCAAAATTTGCAAAAAATATAAAATTGTGCGGAATTCAGTGAAGTTTACGGGCTATGGAGGGTTTCCTAACCATTTTAACCCTTGTATCCCATCCCCAAACTAAATAAACATATGTTTCTAATACAAAAAGAGGTCTTGGGGAGTGATTTATGAACATGAGCAAGAGAATAAGAAAACTCTGCTAAACTCCCTTCCCTTTCTTAGCCAATGATTTGCATCATATTCTAAGTTTTATCCTTAGCCTTCCCCTCCAGCCTTTCTCCTTATGCAACCCTTCCTTCTTCCCTTGGTGATATGTTGGTTGCGAGAATCTAATGTGGGATTGATGCACTTGGAGCCATGGAAGAAGAGCATGGACTTGGTTCATGGAGCGGTTTCCAACAAAGTTTGTAATCCTTTTTATCTTGAAATTGAATAAAAGAGTTCATCCTTGTCCCAAAACCATATATTTACATGCTTTTTTTAATTTGAGCATTTATGTCTATGTATAGACTTTTAAAGTGGTCAATAGAGATTGCATATGTTGTTACATTGTATTCCTAATCTTTTTCAGGTCATCTTTGGGAGGAGATCTGTGATCTAGGAGGTGGTAACAAGCGAAAGAGGTCTACACCAACCTCAAGGACTAAAGGTGCACTCATTAACTCTCTTTCCTTTCTCTCTCATCACTTTGTTTAGATGGTTTTAGGGTATCTTAAGGGTAGAATAGTATTTTAAGGGAGTTAGCACTCTGCCTTTACCTTTGACCTAGTATAGGGGGATTTTCCCTGTAGTAGACCCTGACCACTATGATGTTCCACTCCAAAGGACGGCTCATATCCATTCGTACCTTTTTCAAGTGGGACCAATCAATGATCCAAACATTCTCTTTAGGTCCAAGCCTCTCGGCCATGTGTTACATCAGCTCACAAGAAAAGACCTGTTAGGTCCAATCAGATAATTCCACGTGGACAAGTGGAACCCACCAGATACATAGGTCAACACACAAAAAATGGGTGACACGTGTCCCACTCCCTTGCCACATCAGTGCCATCGTGGGCTAGTGAAAATACACAACATGTCCAGAGTGACGTCAACCTAACCATATTTTCCTTAGTCATTTTTGGGTCCTTGGTCAAGCCAGATCAATGGCTCTCATATGTCTTCAGACCTCTCTGTGCAACTCCAGATCAATAGTTGAGATTTAATATTAGATTTACCTTTTTAGATTAATTTTGGAAGAGCAGACCCCGACCACTATGATGTGCAACTCCGATGGAAATTCCAGATCTTATCTCAAAACTTTTTCAAGTGGATCGATCAATGGTCCATACCTTCTCCTAGGTATCAAAGCTTCTCAAACATGAGTCATGTTAGCCTACCAGCAGAGCCCTATCAAAGTCAATCAGAAGCTGCCATGTGGAAAGGTGGAACCCACCAAAGGAACCCCAAAGCATATCGAATATGGGAAACACATGTCATGTCTCTCTGCCACATAATTATCAGTGTGGGTAAATAAAGGGTTGCCACTCATATAGGATGGCGTCAGCACGATATATTTTCCTTAGCCAAATTTTTTCACATGGTCAAGCTAGATTGATGACTCCCAGTCCATCTCTAGTACCCCGATCAACAACCCAGATCCTGTCCTATTACAACTCTGATCAACAATCCAAATATGATCAAGATGATCTGAATATTGATTTTTTTACACATTTTCAAACCCCTATAACTCTGACATGTGCACCTCCAATCAACAGTTGAGATTACTCGTCGAAGCCGATCCGACAACTACTGAGTTGTGTGATCTGTGTAGTTGATATTTCGATCTTCCGACCAAAAGGAAAATGATTACAGGAACTCTTCAGGGACAGATCTCAAGTGGATATTTCTACTTGTGTATCTCCAGTTTCTCCATGATCTCATGCATAATAGAAATCCAACAGGTGAAAGTAATTTATTCAATTTTTACTAGAGAAACACCACTCAAGAATCAAGAAGTTGGAAAGGGTTTCAAGAAGATGGAAGTGGTTTGAAAACGTATTTTAGGACATGATTGAGAGGAATCAAATATAACACAAATTCCCATTGTCAAGGTCGACACTTTGGGGAGTTAAACAGTTTCTTGTAACTAGAGTTGGTCGACTATAGAAACCTTGAGAACAGTCAGTTGGTAAATGCATCAAGAAACCAAAGATTCATCCCATGCATTTAAGTTTCAGTCTGTAATTCATCCTTACAGTTTTGTGTTCTTGTAAAGCATCTCCTCCCATTTTTTATTTTCTTGTATTAGATCTGATTTATAAAATCTCAGACAATGGGTTTTACCTTGTGTTCAGTGTTACTACATCATGTTTAATCCTGATATATAAGTAATTTACTCTGAATGAATGGCCATTTCTTATCATCTCTTTGCTCATTTTAATGATATGTAGAGGGTACCTCCTTGAATTTGAGTTTATGAAGTTCTTAACTATTTGAATCATATGTTTATTGATCCATTTACACTTGTTAGAGTTGATGAATTCTTATTTTCTTAGCACACAATTCATTTCACATAAGCTAAAGATTCATTCTTAGCATTTCCTTGTATGTTTATTTTGTTCTTACCTCTAATTCACCATTACATATCCCTTTTAAGCTTGGTTGTATGAAACACTCATAGACATATGCCTCTAATAGTCAAGAGAATTTTTCATATGAGCTAAGATTTTTCTAGGTCCTATAATTTCAAAAGAGAAAGAGAGAGAGAGAGGGAAAAAATTCCCAAACATTTCACAATTACCTTATTTCAAATCTGGCCTTAAGATTCATCCCAAGACTTGGCCACTGGGGTGCCTCAACATCATTCCAAAAAAAACCTGGAACATCTCGAGGAATAACATCTTAAATGACATCATTGTTGGGGATGTAAGTTGAAGAAATCTTCCCTGGAGATATGACATTGTAAGTTTTGAGACTTGATGGTGATTAGGCCTCACCCACTTGGCTATTAATATTTCACCTTACGACTCCACAGAAGGACAATCATGCATCTACCCAAAGAAACACCAGAAGCCACCTTGATTTTAATCAAGTTATGATATATTCAGATCCAAAAAATATTATGACCTAAAGGAATATCAGAGAGCGCCAGACCTCATTTTTCTCATGTAACCTTTATCTAGAATCTCTCCTTCTGGTGATCATCAAAATGATGAATCTATAGATATAACTATATACCTGAAAACAAGTTTTCTTCTTCAATGTCCCCCCCAGAACCTTTGATATTGCTCCTGAATTATTCTTTATAATCTTGTCAAGAAGTATGCTCTTCCCTTTGAAATTTCTTGAAAATACTATTAATCCCTTATTCATTGTGATCCCACCAGAGACTCCACTATGTTTTAATGGAAATATCAAATGCTAATATAGTGGTTGCAAGGTTTTCTCCACTTGATTTTTCAAATATACTTGGATTTCTTAATCAAGTTCCCGGTATAAGTGTCTGGGAAGACTATCTTCCTAGATTCAAAGAAGCTGATAATTGTTGATTAATTTGGTTGGTTGTCATTGATGTCAACCCTTGAAGAAAGTCTGGTAGCACAAAGGTTTGGGTAATGGACCCAAGTTTGTTTGATGTATAATTGTATGATTTTTGATATATTTTCAGGTAATACTATTCTAAATGGATATTACATGTCATGCCATTTATGGTGGTATGTGGAACGTCACATAACTCCTCGCGGTTTGAGATTTATGGCCTTACAAAGTTGGAGGACCCTCAGATGTTGGCTTGAAGCCCCAAAAGGTCAAAGAAGTCAAAGTGCTTGCAAAGAAGAAATTATTTAAATAATAAAGTGAAGTGTCAAAGTCAAAGAGGATTATTTAAATAATAAAGTGAAGTGACAAAGTCAAAGAGGATTATTTAAATATTAAAGTGAAGTGACAAAGTCAAGGAGGATTATTTAAATAATAAAGTAAATGGATAACTTTCTAATTATGGAAAGTGGTTATAAGAAGGTTAAATCTAAAATGAGGAAAATGGGTTAAGTAGTCAAGTGGCTATTGGATATATGGACAAGTGGAAAATTGGGCAAAGTTGGACATAGGTGACTATGTGGACAAAGTCATCTAGAAGATGCTTTTAAGGAAGCTACATGAAAGTATAAATAAGAGGCAAGGCTCTCTCATTTTAATCACACTTGAGAATATTGAATATCTACAGGTGACTGAGGTAACCAAAGGATATATAAGTCAAATTTAAGAGGGAAGGTGAAGTAAAGAAGGCCGAAATTCAAAGGAGGATAAATTCTTTTGATGATGCTTTCTAAGGTATGTTATTTATAGGTCATCTCACCATTTTAGCAATAACTTTTTTTCTAGAATGATTTAGGCCGTGAAATTGGGAGGCCATTGAGGAAACACATACAAGTAGTTGTGGTAAAAAAATATTCTAGTGGGTCATTGTATTTTTGGAGTTACAGTCTGTGGAAAATAGGGTTTGTGGCTAGTCCTGAAACTAGTCTAAAACATGTGTTTCTGTTAAAAACGTCATAACTTCTTCATAATAGATCCAAATTCAGTAAGATCAAATGTGTTGGTTAGAGTACAGTCTATAGTATTCTTTGTACAATTTTCATATCCATACAACAAATATTATGTGTGGGGCATGCTCTACAAGTTCTCTCTCTAGAATAAGCCAGAATTCAACAAGGTATGTCATTTTTGCTCTAACTCATTTTCTGAGAGTTTCCAAGTAGTGACCCCTGGAGGAATTGCACAAAACAAATTGAATAACATTGTGTGCTATTTTCATATCTTTATTCATTACAGGTACATAGTTATGATTATTTCAAGTTAGGGTTGTTGACTAATCCAAGACTAGTCATGTGAGACTAAAGTAAAGTTTGGTGAAAATGCTAGTCTCTTGTTGTTAAAGTTAAGGAAGGTTTGCAGGTTGGTGCATGGTTGATGCACTTGTTTATGGTAAGGTTGAGGTACAGGTTGATGCATGGTTCAGGTTATTGGTACAGGTTATTTGGCGCAGGTTGATTGGTACAGGTTTACAGCAGTATATCTCCCAGTGATAGTGTGACAGTGGTTCCATCATTCTACTTATACGTCAGGGCGGTTGGATGGGGAAAGGACAGGTGGTTGTAGCCACCTTCCGGTTGTATCTAGAGAACATAGGGGTTTTTATCCTCCTTTTGATTGTAGCTAGAGAATTGGGGAGTTGGAGCTTCCCTCAAGTTGTAGCTTGAGAAACTAGGGGGTTGGAGCCTCCTTCCAGTTGCAGCTGGAAAAAAAAGGAAGTTGGTGCTTCCAATGAATGTAATTCTTCAAGACATATAAGAAAAAACATTATGTGGTTTTCTCCCACTTTGGGTTTCCACGTAAAAACAATGGTGTACTGTGTATATGTATGATTGTTCATTTGTTCATTGTTTATTTAATCTGCAAATGTTGGATGATAATGCTACATTGATATAAAACTTACATTATATGGTTGAAAAGGATTATATTTCTCTATTACTAATTCATCCCCCCCACCCCCCACCCTGCTCTCAGTAATTGAACAATAATGATAATTCGTCTCATCATTTAGTAAAATTCCAATATTGTATGCATGAGTTGAGTATCTCTCATTAATATTTCCTCATGAAAATGCTCATGCTCGCTTTAGAGAGAGATGCTCGTCAATGGTATAGATTCTTTCATGTTGCTTGTATAGCTTCACTAAATGATTTTCATATGATGTTTCATTCTCATTACAAAACAAGGTATACCATTGATCTTCCTCATGGAAGTTGTTGCAATGAAGGTTTTAAATCAGTTTCAGAGGATATAGAAGACACTTCCTGTGATAATAAAGAGGAAGGGGAGATAACATATGATGAATATGAATAATATTTTGAAACAAAAGCTTACTATATTAGTGAAAATGAAGAATATGGTCTTGCAAATTCAAATGAATAGGTATCACTAGAGGGTGTTTACACAAAAGCTTCAGAAAATCTGCAAGAGGATACAAGACTTATTTAGGTCTTGAAAGCTACTAATCAATATATTATTCATAGATATATTTATCCTTTTGAGGATGTTCATGAGTTTCAAATACTCTTCATTGTTTCAATAATTCTTCTATGTGTTGATGCATGTTTACATTTTCAAGAAGATCCAGAGGAGATTGTTGGATTTTCGTATTCTGATTTCCCTTTTGAACACTGTTGTAATGAAGAACTTGAGTAAGATATAGAACACAAAAAGAATTTCTCCTATAGTAGTGAAGAGGAGAAATCATTTTACGAAGTTGAGCTTGAAAAGAATGTCAATTATGGACATATTCATAAGGATTTTCAAGAAGAGACAATGCATTTTTCATTCACACCTACTAATCAGAATCAAAATTGTGTTGCTGAAAATTTTGTAAATCTATTGCAAGGTAACATCATCGATGATGTATTTCCCCTTATTTTTTATGATCCATATGCTACCCAATGGTTGGTTCATGAGGAATATTCTTATATTGAATTCTACATCATAGGTATTTTTTTTTATGAATACAAAGTTGAAGAAGACGTGCAAAGTTTGGCAACATCATTCACAAACATTTCAAGCAGAAATGCGTCCATATTTGATCATCATGACACATAATCAGAGCTTGTTATTGAAGAGCACATGTATAAAGTGGATTTCTCAAAAAATGTTATTAATGCACTTGTCTATGCGAGTTATGAGGGTTTTGATGAAGGGTTTTAAATTGATGAATTATTTTAATTTTTTCTTGAAGGTACAGAGCTTGATCATTGTGAACATGAACCAATTGAAGTATTAGCATGTGACGAACTAGTTGTACTTCCTCCTTTTTCTTCATCATAATCACAAGCAGAGAAATGGAAGAGTATCCAGGATCAATTTATTCAAATCCATTAGGAAGAAGAAGCCTCAATATTTGTTGAGAAAATTTTCATCCCCCGTATTCTTCATGATCTAGTTTCATTTTGCTTCGAATATAAATTATCCAATGCCTCAAATGACTTAATATATATGAGGCTAGTATTTTCAAATCATAAGTATGAACTTCATAATCATATGATGTCGCAATCCCCCCTTTTTCTTGTCCTTATTCTATGAAGGTGCATACAAGGAGTTCATCCATGTAAGTTTTAAACCTGCGAAGTAAAGCAATGCATATATATTCTTAAGCAATACAGAAATTAATCAATGGCTCATACACA